>CM034240.1:212129-350539 GCA_019916065.1 Vitellaria paradoxa
AGATTTTGTGCTCAGATGGCCTATTCAAATGACTATTCAGCTATTCAAATGAGATGATTTGGACTTAATAGCAGTACCAGATTTGATCAGTTTTGTTGCACCTGCTGATGTGACTTGATCCTTAATGAAGCATGCTCAATTGAAATTCTTTGGCTGCATTCTGAAACAATTTGAAAGCATGTGCTACCCACTTTGGTTAATGCATTATACTCCCAAAACATCAAGCCAATGCATTTATTCCACTTGACTCTCAAGTAGGTCCACCACAAGTGATGTTGCTACCTCAAATAGCACATGTCAGTTCCAACCTTTGAAAATTCAATATCAGTAAAACATAAAGCAGAAATTCTCAATTCTTCATGAACTTGCTGAAACCAATGTGTTAAAACTTGCAAACTGAAAATTTTTTTTTTTTTTTTTTAGATGAAAGAAAGAAAATTACAAAAACCAAAGAAAACAGAAAATCAAAAACATAACAGAACCTACACTACTATGATACAAAATCAGAATTCTTCCTCCATTCAAACAGAATTTGGGGGATCTTCAAGATCCCAACTCTCCACTTCAGCAACAAAATTCTCATGATACTCTTTCAATCTCTGTCCATTCACTCTAAAAACATTTTTGGAGGTTGGATTTTGAATGTCAACAGCCCCAAACTCAGTGATATTCTGAATCACATATGGACCACTCCATCTGGACTTCAATTTCCCGGGAAACAAGTGTAACCTTGAGTCATATAACAAGACCTTTTGACCCACAAACAACTCTCTTTTGAGGATATGTGTATCATGCCATTTCTTCACTCTATCCTTGGTGATCTTAGCATTCTCATATGCATCATTTCTAATCTCCTCAAGCTCATTTAGTTGCAATTTTCTTTGAAAACCAGATTCAGTGATGCTCTCATTAAATGTCTCACTGCCCAAAAAGCCTTGTGTTCAAGTTCCACAGGAAGATGACAAGCTTTTCCATACACTAACCTATAAGGAGACATGCCTAGGATAGTCTTGTAGGCAGTCCTATAAGCCCAAAGTGCATCAACCAATTTCAAAGACCAATCTTTCCTTGTGGGATTCACTGTTTTTTCAATGATTCTTTGATCTCTCTATTGGCAATTCAGCTTGTCCACTTGTTTGGGGTGGTAAGATGTTCCAACCTTATGTAACACCCCATACTTCTTCATCAAAAGACCAACATGTCTATTGCAAAAATGTGTTCCCCTATCACTTATCATGGCCTTTGGCATTCCAAATCTTGAAAACACATTTTCCTTCAAAAATTTTATCACTACCTTGTGGTCATTGGTCTTAGTTGGTATAGCTTCTATCCACTTTGAAACATAATCCACTGCCACTAAGATATACTCATTGCCAAATGAATTCACAAATGGTCCCATAAAATCCATACCCCAACAATCAAAGATATCAAGCACATAAATGGGGTGAAGTGGCATCATGTTTCTCCTAGTGATCTTACCAAGCCTTTGACACCTATCACAAGCAACACAAAAGGCATGCACATCCCTAAACATGGTAGGCCAAAACAATCCACTCTGTAAAATCTTTGCCACTGTCTTCCTAGCTGAAAAATGACCTCCACATGCAAGAGTATGACAAAAACTAATGACACTCTGTACTTCACTCTCGGGTATGCATCTCCTTATGACTTGATCTGAGCAATACTTAAACAAATAAGGGTCATCCCAGAAAAAGTGTCTCACATTCCTAAAGAACTTCTTCTATCCAACATGGTCCAGTGAGAAGGCACAATACCTGAAGCTAGGTAGTTGGCTATATCTGCAAACCAAGGTACCTCAGAAGAGTCTATGTGGAACAACTGCTCATCAGGGAATGTCTCATTGATGGGAGAATCAAAGGATGCTAAATCTTGATGTGGGAGTCTAGAAAGGTGATCAGCAACTACATTTTCAACTCCCTTTTTGTCCTTGATTTCTAAATCAATTCTTGAAGCAGAAGAATCCATCTAATAAGTCTAGGCTTAGCATCAGGTTTGGTCAAGAGATACTTCAAAGCAGCATGGTCAGTGTATACTATGACATGAGAACCTACCAGGTATGATCTGAACTTGTCCAAGGCATATACTACTGCTAGCAACTCCTTCTCAGTAGTAGTGTAATTCCTTTGTGCTTCACTAAGGGTTTTGCTAGCATAGTACAACACATGTGGTCTCCTATCCCTCCTCTGTCCTAGCACTGCACCAATGGCACAATCACTAGCATCACACATGATCTCAAATGGTAAAGTCCAGTCTGGTGGCTGCATAATGGGAGCTGAGGTGAGCAAACTCTTAAGTCTATCAAATGAGGCCTGACACTCTGGTGTCCAATCAAAGGGAACATCCTGGGATAGAAGGTTGCACAAAGGTCTAGCAATGGCACTGAATGATGCAATAAACCTTCTATAAAACCCAGCATGGCCAAGAATGATCTGATATCCTTAACACATCTAGGGGTAGGAAGTTTTTGAATAATTTCCACTTTAGCTTTGTCTACTTCTATCCCCCTAGAAGACACTATGTGGCCAAGGACAATTCCATGAGTTACCATAAAGTGGCATTTTTCCCAATTCAAAACCAAGTTTTTCTCCTCACATCTAATCAAAACCTTCTCTAAGTTTCCCAAACATGTATCAAAGTCACTGCCATATACTGAAAAGTCATCCATAAAAACTTCAAGGAATCTCTCTACAAAATCACTAAACAGACTCATCATACATCTCTGAAATGTTGCAGGAGCATTGCAAAGACCAAAAGGCATACGCCTATATGCAAATGTGCCAAATGGGCAAGTGAATGTGGTCTTTTCCTGATCCTCCAATGCAATCTCAATCTGATTATACCCAGAGTAACCATCCAAGAAACAGTAAAATGCATGCCCTGCCACTCTTTCCAATACCTGATCTAGGAATGGAAGAGGGAAATGATCTTTCCTTGTGACTGCATTCAACTTTCTATAATCTATGCACATGCGCCATCCTGTTTGGATGCGCATTGGAACTAATTCCTCTTTTTCATTCTTAATCACAGTCACTCCAGATTTCTTAGGCACTACCTGAGTTGGACTCACCCACTTAGAATCTGAGATGGGGTAGATAATTCCAGCATCCAAAAGCTTGATTACCTCCCCTCTAACAACCTCTTTCATGTTGGGATTGAGTCTCCTTTGCATTTGCCTAATAGGCTTGGCCTCCTCCAAAATATCTATGGGTGCAAATCAGTGGACTGATTCCTTGCAGGTCTGCTATGGTCCAGCCCAAAGCTCCTCTATGCTTCCTCAAGACTTCCACAAGTCTTTTCTTGGTCCAAACTCAGCTGAGATGAAATGACAGCTGGATAGGACTCTCCCTCACCTAAAAATACATATTTCAAGTCACTTGGCAAAGGTTTTCTCTCAGGTTTTGGTGGCTGGTCCAAAAATGACAAAGGCTTGGCTATGGGCAGCTCTAAAGACTCAACAGTTGGTCTCCACTGATTCATCATCAGCACTGAATTTTTCATTTCCTCAAATTCTCCTCCCTCACAATTCTCCAAGTCAAATCAGCTAGGAAATCTACTTGCTCATTATTCACTAAGCTTTCTCCAAAGGGTCATCAAAACTCTCTATCAAAGTGATCTTGAGTGGTTGTTTGAATCCAATCAACTTCCTCTACTCCTCATAATCACTCGGCTGCTTGGTCACCTTAAAGATGTTTTTCTCAATTGTCATGTTTCCAAAGGAGAGCTTGATAACTCCAGTTCTACAATTGATCAAGGCATTTGAGGTGGCCAAAAATGGTCTTCCTAGGATAACAGGTACAGCTGGTTGGTTCCTTGAATGGGCTGAGTGTCTACACTATGAAGTCCACTGGAAAGTAAAAATGATCCACTTGAATCAAGACATCCTCAACCACACCCCTAGGGACTTTAACTGACCTATCAGCAAGTTGTAATGTCACCCTTGTAGGTCTAAGTTCTCCCAACCCCAGCTGTTTGTAAACAGTGAATGGTAAGAGGTTGACACTTGCACCTAAATCTAGCAAAGCTTGATCTACCCTTTGATTCCCAATTAAGCAGGCTATGGTGGGGCAACCTGGATCTTTATATTTGGGAGGAGTTTTAAATTGCAAAATGGAGCTCACTTGTTCAGTCAAAAATGCTCTTTCTTTCACATTCATTTTCCTCTTGACAGTGCACAAATCTTTCAAAAATTTTCCATATGATGGATTTTGTTTAATTGCATCAAGTAAGGGAATATTGATTCTGACTTGTTTGAACAATTCATAGATGTCAGAATTCAAATTCTCTTTCTTGGCTTTGTTCAATCTTTGTGGAAATGGAAGTTTTGGAAAAAATTCAGATTTGTCCAAATTGGTTTTATTCAAAATTTCTTTATTTTCAAAATCTTTCTCACTCTTTTCAAACTGATTTTCTTCAGAAATTTTTTCTTATTGTCAGAAATTTCCTCTTTATTTTCAGAATTTACCTGCTCTGTTCTCTGGATTCTGATTTGCTGCTTACTGCTATTCGAATGTTGCTTGCTGGTATTCGAATATCCCTCTGGCTGCATCAGAATTTCCTGATTTTCTTGGTTCAGATTCTGCTTTTCCTCAAATTGTGCTGTCCAACTTGTTGTCCCCAATTAGTCTTTCATTTTGCTTCAATTCTTGCTCTTCATTCTGAAACATGACTTCTTTCTCAGAAGTGCTAAATTTTGTTTTGTTCACTTTCTGTTTTGCTGTCCAATTTCTGTTTCAGCTGCACTCTTCTTCATTTTTCATGATTTCTTGCTCATTTCTTCCTCAATTTCTTCAGCAGGTGGTTTGTAATCTGGCTTGACAATTTGCTTACCACTTCTCAATGTTGAAACAGCTTGTACATGCTCCAGATTTTCATTTGCAGCAGATGAAGATGATTCACTGAAATGAACTTGGCTTGTAGGATTTGGTCTTGGCTGAGATGGAAGCTTTCCTGATTCTCTGATAGTTAAAGCTTGAGTTAGCTTTGACAATTGACTTCGGATGTCTTCCATGGCCCTGTTTGTCTGCTCTTGAAACTTGGAATTCTGATTGTTGGTTCCAATCTGCCCTTGCATAAATTGTTGCAAGGTGTCTTCCAAAGATCTTTTGTGAGGTGGCTGATAAAAATTTGAATTCTGCTGAGGTTGAAAAGGCTGAGGAGGAAATGGTTGGGGTTGCACATTTTGTTGAGGTTGGTATTGTTGGTTCTGTGCTTCTGCTTTCCAAGAAAGGTTTGGATGATTTCTGTAGCCAGGGTTGTAGCTATTCGAATATGGACTATGGCCTTGCGAATATGTGTTCATCCCCTGATTTTGATTGAAGGGTCTTGCAGCTTGTGTGGGATTTGCTTGACCATAGAGAACTTCCTTAAAGGCTGGAAGTGTTGGGCAATCATCAGTCCTGTGGTCTGCGGTTTCACACATCACACACTTCACTTCACTCTCCTTCAATGTTTGCTTCTTTTGCTCCATCAATTCAATCTTTCTTGACAATGCAGCCAGCCTAGCTCCAACATCATCTGCCTCATTGAGATGGAGCTTTCCTCTATCATTTGATCTGTCAGAAAATTCAGAACAAAATGGGGAGACTACCTCCCACTGTTTAGTGTTTTCAGCTAAAGCATCAAAGAAATGTAAAGCCTCTTCAGCAGTTTTGTCATAGAATTCACCATTACACATGGTGGCAACCAACATTTTCAGATTTGGAGTTAATGCATTATGGAAAAAATTAACAATTCTCCAAGATTCAAAACCATGATGTGGACATGCTTGCAATAATTCCTTGAATCTTTCCCATGCTTGAGCAAATGTTTCATTGGATTTACACACAAAATTCATTATTTGCTGTTGAAGAATCACAGTTCTATTTGCAGGAAAATACTTCTTCAAAAATTTTGTTTGCATGTCTCTCCAAGTACCTATTGATCTAGGCTCAAGTGAATTCAACCACATTTTTGCCTTGTCTTTCAATGAAAATGGAAATAATTTAAGCCTAACCATGTCCTCATTAACATTCCTATCCATGCAAGTTCCACAAACATCTTCAAATTCTTTCATATGCATATAAGGATTTTCTGAGTCCATGCCATGAAAAGTTGGTAACAGCTGAATTGTTCCAGGTTTAAGATAAAAATTCTGATGTCCATTTGGAAGAACAATGCAAGATGGAGTGGTTTGTCTAGCTGGATAAAGATATTCCGGAGAGGTCTAAGGATTTTGATCCATTTGATCATTCTCTCCTTGAACACTTCCTTCCGGCAGAACAGTGGTGGTGGATCCATATGTGCAACAGAAAATTCAGATTGGGAATGTAGTGCAGCAAATTCAATCAATTCAGCAAGAGAAGATGGAGAATGCAATTCAATCTGTTTCCAACAAGTTTACCAGACCTTAAAAGCATAAACAGAAATTCAGACTGAAACAAAACTCCAATCTAAACTCCTAACTTCACAATTTCATCTACTGATTCACAGAGAATTGCAACTACAGCTCTCAGCAAGAAATGCAGCCGTATTCGAATATCAGATGAAATAGATTCGAATCAGAATTTCAGGATTCAGATGCAAGCAGTTCTAAAACTAAACTAACAACTAAAACTATAAAAGAAATAGAAATAGAGATGAAACAAAGTTACTCAACAAGTTAAGCAGCTCTGTTGTTGAAGATGATGGTGAGATGTACTGCCAGTCAATGCTCCAAAGGCTCAAAACACCATTGCTTCTCAAAGATCCCCGGCAACGGCGCCATAAATTGTGCTTGTTCTTGTTTAATTACCTCACTTCAAGATAAAAGCTCAAATGAAAATTCAGATTATAAATTCAAAGTTAAAGAAAATGTTAAGTGAGGTAAGTCAAGACAAGTTTTCCCCCAAGTGCAAGGTGTGGTTGAAGCACAAAATAACTGGTAAGTCCCAGGTCATTTCCACAGGGATCTAGGGAGCAATGAAGTGAATGACTCTAATGGAGATTAATTTGGCAAAACACTACTCACAGAAAAATGTAAAATAGAAAATTAAAATCTGATTTGGTTGGTTGATGATTTTGAACTAACTTTCCAAAAGCAAAGTGAATTTAAACTAAAAGATTAAATGATAAAAAGGTTGAGCAAGGCAAGTTTAATACCAATCCAAATGAATTTCAAGTGCCAAGAGCTTATAAATTTACCAAATCAATTTGTACTGATTTTTGAGAAAATTAATTTCAATTGAAACAAACCATGGATTAAACACTCAATGTGCATAACCTATTTTAAGGACAATAGGAGTTCTAATTCTAGCAACCCACATACAACAATGTCATGAGAGTTCTAAGTTAAGCAACACCTATGAACTCATCAATAGGATATACAAAGTTGGATTAATCGGGTCTTGAATCAATGAGTTCTAAGACACCCAGCTGCAAATTGATTTGATAACCATAAAAACTCAAGGTAAATTCATGAAGTTCGGCCACTTGAGATTCATTGGAAGGGCATTACCCTTGCCTTGGCTCAAGAAAACTTAGCCGAGCATGTTGAAAAGAAGAAAAACAGAAATGGAAATCTGATTGGAAGACATTGCAATCTGAAATTGAAAGTTAAATGGATTTAGACTTCAAAATCTGATTACAGAAATTGGAATGAATTCAATGTGTAAATCTCCAAAACTCCAATGCTGAATTAAAATTCCAATATAAAACTCTGAACTCTCAATGAAAAACTCTCTAAAACTCTCTCTACGAAATCTGAACAATCTCAGCCGAATGCCTCTGTTCTGTCGTGTGGGTCTCCTCCCCTTCTTTCTTCCTTCTCTCTCCTATATCTTTCTCTCTCCTCTAACCGAATGTTCCCTCATGATGGCTTCTTCTCTCTCCTATATCTTTTCCTGATTTGCCCTCCCTGGATTGCAGATTACATCACGTGGGGAAGTTGGGGTCACATGGAATTCGTTGCTGTGAAGAAGCTCATATTCGAATACAGTAAACCCATATTCGAATACGATCCCCTGCTGCAGAAATTTCCAGAATAGTGATTCTGATTCTTTGCACTGATTTCAACTGAATTTTCTTCTTCTTCTGAAATAGCTTCAATCCTTTGATGTGTTGTGCAGCATGCTTTCTTCTCAACATCCTCAATGTAGCTTAATTTCTTGTTCTTGTGATGGAAATCAACACACAATCCACTTTGGAGATATGGAGATGAAATCTGCACAAAACATAGATTTTATGTCTTTTTATGATGTGTGCAAGTGTAATTTGAATGTATAAACATGTATCAATTGATGTCCAATCAAAAACACTTTTGAGCACACGTGGAATTTAGTGCTCACCACCTACTACAGTTGGTAATGTAGGGGTTGATGCTCGTGATGGACCAGTAGGTTAGCTAGCCGTCTTGGGTTGTTATAGTGGATGATTTGTTTTATTTTGCATTTAATAGTTAAATTTTAATGTAATGGAGTATGATTTGGGCCCATATTTGTGACATGGTTTATAGCTCATTTTAGGGCATTTTAAAGGTATTTTGAATATTTAAGAAATTGAATAAATACTTACTTTAATTAGCTTCCGCTCTGATATGGTACATTCTTCATGGTTTGATATTTATTTAATTTTTTTTTTTGGGTTTCGTTCCCACATCCCCCGTCGTGGATTTCGGGACATGACTATAATATGTAAAGCAATAACAAGAATTAATTCACACAAGTAAATCAATGTATCTAATATAATTGTACACATATCATAAACAAGTATCAAGATCATCATATATGCGAATAACATGACTCAACATCATATTCATCAATAAGATCAATTATTATCATCATGATCATCATTCTCAGCATTATATCTCTATTATCTTTCTCAACATCATCATCATCATCATCATCATCAATTCACAACCACATTCCTAACATCATCAAATATTATAATCATCATCATAAGTCTTATATAAACTCAGTTATTATCTTTCTTAACCTCATCGTTATTGAATAATAATAATATTCTCATTTCCATTTAATTCTACGGGATGGGTACAATTAACATCGTCGTTCAGAACCATGATTAGCTACAATATAAGTCATCATTAATGGCCACATTAGCCACAATACGCATCATCGTTAAAGGCTACGATTAGCACAATACAATTGTGTTATATGTTACTAACCTACCGGCATGAACACCAATCTCTGCACAGGTTTCAGGCCTTTCAACCCTAGGAGAATCTCTGTCTCATTCCTATTTCCTAGTACCCTCCATCCCCATGTCTTAATATCATTCATGTTTCTTTTTTTATTTTCATTCCCATTATGTCATATTACCATCTCATTCAACCATGCAACAAATAATATCATAATAATGGCCAATATAATAATCTTTTTCAATTTAACCTTCTAATAACAAGCTATCATCTTATTATAACATTTTCTCATTTCCTTAACATATTCTCAAGTCATATCAACTCAAACATCACATGATTTGCATTTACAAATTTACAACAACTCAATATGAAACATGTATCAAGAACAATATATCAAAAATTTAGAAATACATCATAAAGAGCCTAATATGAAATTCTGGAGCACTAAAGGAGCCCTGTAAGGGACCCAGGCGGCCGCATCGGGCAAAGGCATCTCTTTGAGCCACTAGGGCACTCTTTGTGGGCACCTCTGTGGGCAAGTTCAAGATTCCACACTTTTTCTCAATACCTTTCCCCTAAAACTTGTTCTATAACCAAGTCCTTATAAACCCTTCTTGAGTAGATTAACAAGTTTATAACCTTGTGTGTTCAATAAAAGGATAACTTAGATAAGAAAATCCGAAGTCCAAACTTTCTTAAGGGGGGTACCCCTTAAGGGACCTAGGTGCCCTCACCACTCAACTAAGGTTGAATAAGGCTCCCTGGCACTTGCGTAGGGACCTCGAGCGCCCCTCTGCTATCTAGAAAGTTACTCTATTTTGGTCCAAACTCTAATTCATGGTTTTGTGTTTCAAACTTTGCCAAATCCAATTCCTAGTTCAAAACCTTATTTCTAGGTGTTATTTAGGACCTAAAAGACTCCATGAATTGATCAAAATAAGTTTTAGTTATCTCATGTTTTCAAAATCAAAATCTCAAGTCAAATCTATACATACATACTTATATATGTATCACTTGGATCAATTCTCCATAATGATTTGCTAACCTAAAAAATTTTACCTAACAACATCTATAAGCTTTTTGCATCATATATATGCAATTTATAAGCTTAGAATCCCTACCTCAAGTCTTGAACGAAGAAGAACTCAAAGTCAATAAACACCTGACAAAACCTGACCAACTTTGTAAGCTCCAAACCTTCAATCTGTTAATCCTAGCATCGATTTAATCACATATATGCTTTCAATAGGTGTTTAATTTCATTCTTTTAAAATTAATTTGAATTTGGTCAAGTCTAGGGCCATTACCAAACCTTGGCCTCCTTCGGTTCTTCCCTCGCGGTCCTTCTCTTCCAACAACCAAACTTTCTCTCTTTCCTCTCCCATGTGTTTATATGGAGGCACCAGCTTGGTGTCTAAGCATTCTATAAGACCCCTACCATCTACTTATATCAAAGGCTGAATGGAAAAGACTCCCGATTGAAAAACAACTGAGCAATTTAATCAGTCAAAAGTCAACAGTCTGGGCACCTCGGGTGCCCGCACAGAGGGTCGTGGTGCCCCTCTGCACCACTCGGGCCCCCCTCTACACCTTCTCATGCAAAATTAGTTATGTCTAGAAATTAAGTCACTTTTCTCTAATACTTCGACAACTTACACCACTAATGACACATTGATAGATTTGACATATTATTACATCCTAAACTTGTTAAAACCCAACAAATTTTTAATGCAGAAATCCAGGTTATAACATTTGTGTTTCTGAATTGATTTGGATATCCGATTGATATAGTCTTTGGATGTCAGGAGCGGCTATTTTTGATTTTTAGATTGAATTGACCCTTGATTTTGAACTCTGACTATTTTTTTTATACAAAAGTTGTCTGTTAGGTGTGTTAGATGCATCTGTAGAGTTTGATGGCGTTCTCCCTTGATTTGAGCTTTCAGCTTGACTTTTCCCTTTTCTTTGGGTTTAATCATCATTTGACTGAATGTTCACTTTTTAGTGAATTTTGGTGAAGTGAAATATCCTACAACTAAGAGGTTTTAATCAGTGGAACACCATTCAACTAAAAATTTTAAATAAAGTAAATTTTAATTAAGGGACAAAATTAAGGTATCTATTATGTTGGCCCAAGGTTTATAAAGTTAGTTTTATAATTGATTTTGATGATAACAAACATTGAATTAAATTTTCACAATAAATTTTCAAATAGACATTGTAAGAAATGTTACAATTCATTTGATAGATTCAAGATAATAGAGTTGGAAGAGATTGATTTTATTTTTTAGATATTTTCACATAATTTGGATGATGGAATAAATGAATTTCAAAGTTTGGAGTAATAGAAATCAAAGTAAGATGAATATTTGAACTAGAGGTTAACTGATAAACAGAGAAATCAGACACGTGTTAGTATATAGATAATATCTTAAGATCCAACGGTTCAATTTTCATAAAATTTTAACATAGTAAACTAAACTTCCATATCTACAACTTTACCGAAGGGAGATTTTGTGAATCTGATGTTAAGGTATCAAAACATGAGTTGGAACATTAGGCATTACAGAAAAGTTTTTAATTCTGGATTCTGGAGCTAGTCTTAGTTTTTGAGACATAACTCATACTCTACAGATTTAAAAATTCTGATTTTGGTGTGTAAAAAGAAGACTCAAAAAAGCTCAACTTTTGTAGTTTAAGTTTCTTCTAATTCTAAAAGTATCCTAGTGAACGGAAGCTTAAACGGGAAACACAGATTCAGAATGTCAGAAAAAGCTATCAGAAGCTGGTCTCGGTTCAGAAGCCATATCTGACTATCTAACCGTTGGATGGAGCGCAAAATTTGACATGTGATAGCTGACTTATATATCTACAAAGTCTTCACTCTGAGAAAATGTCAGATTTGAACGTTCTGAGGGTGAAAAACGGTCACAAATATATCTCAGAAAATCTGAATCTGAAAGACAGCATTGGAAGCAAGGAAATTCAATTTCTTTCAAGGGCAAAAGTGTCTTTTCACTTAGTAACGGCCATTTGCAGATTTTCATCTATAATATAGAGCCTCAAACTCAGATTCAACAAGAGGAACAAGGCAAGAAAGAAGTGCTTACAAAGAGATACAAGAAATTCTATAACTTTGCAAATATAGAGTGATTTCTTCTCACATTTGTGCTTCATCTTTCATATTCAACTTGTGAGAGTTTCTTTTTGATTTGATTGAGTTTTAAACTCATCATTATTGTTGTAAGAAAGGGAAATTTAAAGCCCTTTTAATTTGTGAGAGTTGGGTGAGCTCTTGTTGGTTGGTTAAGTGTTAGGACCAAAACAAGAGACTTTCTTTGAGAGAGACTTGTGTGAGTGATTTGGGGATAAAATCACTTGGAAAAGGTTTCTAGCACCTTGGGAAGCTAGTGTGTAATAAGCTCTTCAAAGAATAGTGGAGAAATCTCAAGGAAGGCCTTGGGGAGTGGACGTAGGCAACATTGAAGCCGAACCACTATAAATCGATTGTGTTTGCTTCTCTTCCTTTTTTATATTTATTGCAAATACTAGCACTCACTCTTCATTCACAAATATTGAATAATTTTTTTTTTTGGTGCATTTCATATTCATCTTGACATATTTGTTTTAGGGTTGAAATTTTTATTTGTAAATTTTTAAGCAACCCTATTCACCCCCCTCTAGTGTTGCTATTTGGGACAACAATTGGTATCAGAGCAAGGGCTCTTATTTTGACTTAACCGTCAAAGAGTTAAGATCATGGCAACATTTTTGGTGCCTCCACTTTTGAATGCCAATCAACCCACGACCTCCTTTGTTCAATGGAACAAAACTATATTATTGGAAGGCTAGAATGAGAATCTATGTTCAAGCCATTGATTATGGGTCATGGAAAGTCATATCTAATGGACCTTATGTTCCTTCTAAAACCGTAAGATAATAGGATTGTTCCCAAGGATGAAAGTGAATGGACCGAAGCCGATGAAGCTAAAGTCCAATTAAATGCCAAAGCTATGAACATGTTATATTGTGCACTTGACCTAATGAGTTAATAGAATTTCTACATGTGAAACCGCTAAGAAATTTGGGATAAATTAGAAGTCACTCATGAAGGTACTAATCAAGTTAAAGAGTCTAAAATTAGTATGCTTGTTCATCAGTATGAATTGTTTAAAATGAAACCGGATGAGTCTATTTCGGAAATGTTTACTAGATTTACCGATATTATAAATAGTTTGAAATCTTGGTAAAATCTATACTAATGTTGAAATGGTGAGAAAAATTCTTAGGTCTTTGCCAAAGGGATGGGAACCAAAGGTGACGGCCATCCAAGAAGCAAAAGATCTCACGAGATTGAGTTTAGATGAACTCTTGGGTTCTCTTATGACCCATGAGATTACTTTAAAAGCTAATGAGGAAGAAGACTCCAAAAAGAAGAAAGGAATTGCCTTCAGTCCACATTTAATGATAAAAATGTGGATGATCAAGTGATGAAGATGATGAAGACATTGCTATGATCACTAGAAAATTCAAGAAATACATTAACAAAAAGAAGCAAGGTGGAAGAAAATTCCACAAGAAGGAGACAATCAAAGGAGACTCAAGTAAGAAAGATTATCATTTGCTATAATGCAAAAAGCCCGGCCATATCAAGCCCGAATGTCCTCAACTCAAAAAGAGTTATAAAAAGGGCAAAAAGAATGCAATGGTGGCAACATGGGGAGATAGCGATGATAGTTCCTCCGATAATGAGTCACATGGAGAAGAAATTGCAAACATTTGTTTTATGGCTCAGAAGAAGAGAATGAGGTATGTGAATCTTCTAATCAATTTACTTATGATGAACTTTTAAATTGCTTTTGAAGATTTACATCATGAACTTAAGAAAATTGCTTCAAAGAATTTTCTCTAAAAAAGTTGGTCTCTTCTCTTTCTCAAGAAAATGATGCTTTAAAGAAAGAAATGAATTTTTAAAAAAGAGCTTGAAACTAAAACCTTGATTCCAAATGAGCTCCAAAACAAAATGAAACCTTAAAAAATCAAGTAGAGGATTTAACAAAATCTCTGGCAAAGTTTGTTAAAGGAAATGAAAACTTGGATATGATTCTTGGTAGACAAAGATGTGTTTTTAATAAAAGTGGAATTGGTTTCAATCCATCTAAAAAGCAAAAATTTTATAAGGATTTGTTTTGGAAAACATCTTCTAATCATCATTCTACTTGTCATTATTGCAATAACATAGGACACTTATCATTCATGCCCTTATGGAGAAGACTTATAGTGGACCCAAAATGATGTGGGTTCCAAAGAAGAAAATGAATTTAAATGATGTTAGTCTAACCTTCAAGGACCCAAGAAAGTTTGGGTACCAAAAGTCAATGGTTGATTTTCTCTTGTAGGTTTTGCTTGAAATCTAAATCAAAGAGTGAAAGGTGGTTCCTTGATAGTGCTTGCTCAAGGCATATGACGGGTGATGCAACCATGTTCACTTTTTTATCTTCTAAAAATGGAGGATTTGTCACTTTTGGAGACATAGCAAAGGAAGATTATTGGTATAGGTAACATTGGTAAACCTCCATTCCCTACTATTGAAAATGTATTATTAGTTGAAGGTTTAAAACATAATTTGCTTAGTATTAGTCAATTATGTGATAAAGATAATCGTGTTATATTGATCATTCCCATTGCATCATAGCGAACATTAATGACCATAAGACATTATTTGTAGGGCATAGACATGAAAATGTTTATGTTGTTCATCTAAATGATTTATCCTTAAATGATGTCAAATGTTTTTCGGTAATGAGTAATAGTTGGTTATGGCATAGAAGACTTGGACATGCTAGCATGATTTAATTTCAAAACTTTCCAAAATGACTTAGTTGTTGGTTTACCTAATATTAAATTTGAAAAAGACAAATTATGTGATTGCATGTCAATTTGGAAAACAAGTTAAAACATCTTTCAAATCAAAAAATATAGTTTTCAACTTCTAGGCCATTACAACTACTACACATGATCTATTTGATCCTACTAGGACTTTAAGTCTTGGTGGAAAATCATATGCACTTGTGGTTGTGATGATTACTCTAGATTTACATGGGCGGCATTTTTAGCTCATAAGGATGAAGCTTTCTATGCTTTTACAAAACTTTGTCGGAAACTTCAAAATGAAAAGGATTTCTTATTTCATCAATTAGAGTGACCATGGTGGAGAACTTGAAAATCTTCTTTTGAAAAATATTGTGATGAACATGGAATAGATCATAATTTCTCAGCTCCTAGAACTCCTCACAAAATGGTGTAGTTGAAGAATAGGACTCTTATAGAAATAGCTAGAACTATGCTTTGTGAAAATAATCTACCAAGTACTTTGGGCCGAGGCGGTTAACACCGCTTGCCATATTGTTAAACCGAGTAATGATTAGACCCATTATAAAGAAAACTCCATATGAGCTATCATGGAAGAAAAGCCTAATATTAGCTATTTTCATGCATTTGGTTGTAAATGTTTTGTTTTAAATAATAATAATAAAGATAATTTAGGAAATTTGATGCTAAATCGGATGAAGCAATATTTCTTGGATATTCTACTTCTAGTAAAGCTTATAGAGTATATAATAAAAGAACTTTAGTTGTAGAAAATCTATTCATGTTGCATTTGATGAATCTAACACATTTTCTTCCAAGAATATTGAAAATGATGATGACATAGGATTGAAACAAAGAATGAAAAGCATCACTATTCAGAGGGAGAAGTAAAGTCATGAATGAGGATAAAGATGAACATTAGCCATTGAAATACTCCAAAGCTTGATGAGTTCAAGAACAATAAGAAGACTTACCAAAAGAATGGAAATATGTTCACAATCACCCTAAGGATTTAATCATTGGTGATCCATCCAAAGGTATAACCACTCGTTCATCTCTTAGAAATATTTGTAATAATCTAGCTTTTCTTTCTCAAATTGAGCCTAAATGTTTTCAAGAAGCCAAGAATGATGAAAGTTGGATTTTAGCTATGCAAGAAGAGCTTAATCAATTTGAAAGAAATCAAGTTTGGGATTTAGTCCCAAGACCTAATGATCATCCCGTGATTGGAACAAAATGGGTTTTTAGAAATAAAATGGTGAATCTGGGATAGTATAGAAATAAAGCTCGATGGTTGCCCAAGGTTTTATCAAGAAGAAGGAATTGATTTGATGAAACTTTTGCTCCGGTAGCTAGATTAGAAGCAATTAGAATGTTACTTGCAATTGCATGTTTAGAAATTTCAAACTTTATCAATGATGTTAAAAGTGCTTTTCTAAATGGATACATTTCGGAAGAAGTTTATGTTGACAACCTCCCGGTTTTGAAAATTATGAATTCCCAAATCATGTTTATAAACTCAAAAAGGCTTTTATGGTTTAAAACAAGCTCCAAGATCTTGGTATGAAAGGTTAAGTAAATTTTTTGATTGAAAATGGTTTTACTAGGGAAAAATTGACACTACTCTTTTCATCAAAACCAAAAATCATGATATGCTTATATTCAATATATGTGGTGATATTATATTTGGTGCTACTAATGACTCTCTTTGTCAAGAATTGCTAAGCCATGCAAGGTGAATTTGAAATGAGTATGATGGGAGAGCTAAATTATTTCTTGGACTTCAAATTAAGCAACTAAGGAGGCATCTTCATAAACCAAGCCAAGTACACAAAAGATCTACTCAAGAGGTTTGGAATGGAAAATGCAAAGCCTATTGGGACCCCTATGAGTCCTTCAACCAAACTTGACAAGGATGAAAATGGTAGAAAGTTGATGAAAACTTTATAGAGGTATGATTGGCTCACTCTTATACTTAACGGCAAGTAGACCCGATATTATGTTTAGTGTAGCATGTGCGCTAGATTTCAATCATGCCCTAAGGAATCTCATGTTATTTGCCGTTAAACGTATTCTTAGATATTATTAGAACACCCTAATTTAGGATTATTTTATCCTAGGAAATTGTTTGCGGGATGCAAGGTTGATAGAAAAGTACTAGTGGAACTTGTCATTTCTAGGTCATTCACTTAATCATGGTTTAGCAAGAAGCAAAATTCCGTAGCATTATCTACTGCGGAAGCCGAGTATATCGCAGCTGGAAGTTGTTGTGGCACAAATTTTATGGATGAAACAACAATTGGAAGATTTTGGACTCTACTTGGATCATATTCCAATTAATTGTGGATAATACTAGTGCTATTAATTTATCAAGAATCCCATTCAACATTCTAGGACCAAACACATTGAAATTAGACACCACTTTCTTAAAGATCATGTTCAAAAAGGTGATATTATTCTTGAATTTATTGGAACAGAATATCAATTAGCCGATATTTTTACCAAGCATGAATGAGGATAGATTTTGTTATATTCGTAGAGAACTTGTTATGTCTAATCCAATATGATATTGATTTACTTATGTGCTCATTGATGCTTATTTTACTATCATATATTTAGGGGGAGCTAAATATATTTTAATATCTTTTTTACATTGACATTGATGCATATATTAGGGGGAGAATTATAACTATTTTAACAATTTTTTCCCACTTCTATTATTTTTGATGATGTCAAAGGGGGAGAAAGACAAGATATGATGATTGATTGAACTTCTATGAATGGAAAATCTTTTATGATTTTGTCTTGAAAATTTTATCTTAAATCATCAATGGTTTGTCATCATCAAAAGGGGGAGATTGTTGGCCCAAGGTTTATAAAGTTAGTTTTATAGTTGATTTTGATGATAACAAACATTGAATTAAATTTCACAATAAATTTTCAAATAGACATTGTAAGAAATGTTACAATTCGTTTGATAGATTCAAGATAATAGAGTTGGAAGAGATTGATTTTATTTTTTAGATATTTTCACATAATTTGGATGATGGAATAAATGAATTTCAAAGTTTGGAGTAATAGAAATCAAGTAAGATGATATTTAAACTAGAGGTTAACTCGGATAAACAGAGAAATCAGACACGTGTTAGTATATAGATATATCTTAAGATCCAACGGTTCAATTTTCATAAATTTTAACATAGTAAACTAACTTCCATATCTACAACTTTACCGAAGGGAGATTTTTGTGAATCTGATGTTAAGGTATCAAAACATGAGTTGGAACATTAGCATTACCAGAAAAGTTTTTAATTCTGGATTCTGGAGCTAGTCTTAGTTTTTGAGACATAACTCATACTCTACAGATTTACAAATTCTATTTTTGGTGTGTGAAAAGAAGACTCAAAAAGCTACAACTTTTGTAGTTTAAGTTTCTTCTAATTCTAAAAGTATCCTAGTGAAACGGAAGCTTAAACGGGAAACACGATTCAGAATGTCAGAAAAGCTATCAGAAGCTGGTCTCGGTTCAGAGCCATATCTGACTATCTAACCGTTGGATGGAGCTCACAATTTGACATGTGCTAGCTGACTTATATATCTACAAAGTCTTCACTCTGAGGAAATGTCAGATTTGAACGTTCTGAGGGTGAAAAACGGTCACAAATATATCTCAGAAAATCTGAATCTGAAAGACAGCATTGGAAGCAAGGAAATTCAATTTCTTTCAAGGGCAAAAGTGTCTTTTCACTTAGTAACGGCCATTTGCAGATTTTCATCTATAATAGAGCCTCAAACTCAGATTCAACAAGAGGAACAAGGCAGAAAGAAGTGCTTACAAGAGATACAAGAAATTCTATAACTTTGCAAACATAGAGTGATTTCTTCTCACATTTGTGCTTCATCTTTCATATTCAACTTGTGAGAGTTTTTTTGATTTGATTGAGTTTTAAACTCATCATTATTGTTGTAAGAAAGGGAAATTTAAAGCCCTTTTAATTTGTGAGAGTTGGGTGAGCTCTTGTTGGTTTTGGTTCAAGTGTTAGGACCAAAAAAGAGACTTTCTTTGAGAGAGACTTGTGTGAGTGATTTGGGGATAAAATCACTTGGAAAAGGTTTCTAGCACCTTGGGAAGCTAGTGTGTAATAAGCTCTTCAAAGAATAGTGGAGAAATCTCAGGAAGGCCTTGGGGGAGTGGACGTAGGCACATTGAAGCCGAACCACTATAAATCGATTGTGTTGCTTCTCTTCCCTTCTCTTTATATTTATTGCAAATACTAGCACTCACTCTTCATTCACAAATATTGAATAATTTTTTTTTTGTGCATTTCATATTCATCTTGACAATTGTTTTAGGGTTGAAATTTTTATTTGTAAAATTTTTAAGCAACCCTATTCACCCCCCTCTAGTGTTGCTATTTGGGACAACATATTATATGTTATCGTGTAATAGTGATGTTTATTAATAACTTTTTACATATAATATAAATTACAAACATCTTAGTATAAAAATTTTATTCTAATATTTAACTATAATTAAAATAATTTAAGGAGTGTTTGAATCCTAAAAATGCTAAAATTTATAATTTTTACTATTTTTTTAATTTTCTCCAATCAAATTACATCACGTGTCACTTTACAGAATTTTTAATTTTTTTTTATGTTTTTTATTGGACAAATCAAACGTCATGTTAATATACTTATGCAAAATATAATGTGTTATATTTATATATTAACATTACATATCTATTATATTTATTACTTACCTAAGTACAACAATTAGTGCTAAAGGACTATCCTTCAAGGAACCCACCCATTTGTCCACTACTCAAATCAATCAATTGCAGCTTTGTAGCTTGTCAGTTTCTTCTTCTCTAGATGCTTCATTCTCTATTCACTTCCACAATCTTGCTTCTTCATTTTTTTCTTTGATTTCACAATTCAAAAATTTTTTCACCATTTTGGTAGCAACAATCTACGGATTAGAAGAGGAAAAGAGAATCTAAGATTCAAAAGAAAGAAGAAGAGATATAATCATCTGGTACCTGAAAATTGAAGTCAAAAGAACACGAATAGGCAAGTTATTTGCTTAATCTTGATTCGGAACTAGAAGTCTTCAATTATTCAATCCTTACTTCTATTTCTTTCACAAGTACTTCTTTATTTTTAGGCTTTGAATGAGAGTTTTGTTGAAAATATATTTTTATTGAATCTCTGTCAATCAAGCTTTTTCTTTTCTATTTTTTATTGATTTTTATTTTCAATTTTTATTGATTTCTCTATAATTTTGTCGATTTCTTTGTCTAACATGTTTGACTGAGCTGTAACGCCAATGTAACATCATCATAATGGTCGTTACGACACCATAACGTGTTGTTATAGTGTGATTGCCGATTGACTTCCCATAATATGATCTTAACGGTCTCAATAGCGTTCGATTCCACTACGTAAAGAGAGTTACCTTTACATAACACCACTTTTTAATACCATGATATTGGATTTTAGATTTGTTAGCAAATTTAATGAAACGTCGTGTATATATGACAATTTGAGATTTGAATCACTATATGAACTTAACACTATCTTCATAATAATAAAAGTCAAATAAAAAGTTAGAAGTTGTAAGGATATTGATCAATCATTTTTTTGTTTCTTAACTTCATCTACTTAAACTAGTTTTATTGCATGCCTTAAGTAAGTTGACAAGTGGGTAGGTTTGGACAGGTTTGAATTAGTTTATAATGGGTTATGATTAACAGGTTGAACACAATTATATTCATTTAATAATAGGTTACTATTGCATGGATTAGATACAGGTTATATCAAAACTCGCAAATCCAGTTATTCCTATTTAATAATATTTTGGTTTTTTAATTAATATTTAATTAGGAATAATAAATTTGGTTGATTTAAAATTATTGAGATATAAAGGCTCTACTTGGTAACATTTTATTTACTATTTTTCTATTTATGTTTTACAAACTTTTGAAAACAAGTAAAAAGATGTGTTTGTTAAATTTGTTCTTTATTTATTTCCAAAAAAATGAAAACTTAAATAGAAAAATGTAAACAAAAAAGATGTTTTCACTCTTTCTTTTTTATGTTATAAATATTTTGTCATTTTAATACTTGCATGTTCCATCACATTAAAATGAATTATTTTATTTAAATAACTTATTAAACTATAACTATTTTTAATAATAATATGATTTAATTGAGTTAATTTAATTAATTAAAATAAATACTATAATTGTAGTTAAACAAATTAAATAATTATTAATTTACTTATTTAATTTAATTAATTCAATTATATTTAATAGATTTTATTTTTATTGAATTAAATTATTTAATTATTTTTCATAAATAATATATTAAAAATTTAATATATTTAATTTAAGTTAATTTAATTAATATAAAATATACTTATTAAATTTAATTAAATTTTAAAAAATTAGTAAAATTAAATATTTATTAAAGTAAAAATTATGTATTTTAAATAAATTATAATTCCAAACGTAGTTTTTTGTTTTTGTTTTTGTTTTTGTTTTAAGAATAAAAATGACAATATTCTAAATGCACTCAAACTACCAGAAAAGTTTAGGGACTAGATAAAAGCTTGTATATCTTCCCCATACTATTCCATATCCTTCAAGGGTGCTCTGAAGGGTTTTTCTCCGGTGCTAGAGGGCTAAGGGGGAGATCCCCTCTCCCCATATCTATTTCTTCTAGTTATGGAATTCTTCTCAAGACTTTTCAACAGCCTAGCTAAGGAAGGAGATTTCACCTATCATCCTAAATGCTTGAGACCTCCAATCACTCACATTTGTTTTGCAGATGATCTATTCCTCCTGTGTACTCCAAATGAAGCTACTTTCAAGATCATTCACAAGGCGCTTCAGGAATTCCATAAGTACTCAGGGCTTCAGCCTAATGCTAACAAAAGCAAAGTCTACATTTCAGGAATGACTCAGCAAGACAAGCAGCAGCTATGTTCTATACTTGGATTCCAATTGGGTGAACTGCCAGTAAAGTACTTGGGAGTCCCACTCATATCCACAAAACTCAAGTATGATGAATGTAAGCCGCTCATTGATGAGATCACTAAAGAGTGCAAAGTTGGGCATCCAAATCTCTTATGCAGGTAGGCTTGTACTTGTCCAAGCTGTTCTTTTCAGTATTCAAGTTTACTAGAGCATGCATTTCATTCTTCCTAAAAGAGTAAGCAATGTATTGGAGCAAATCCTAAGAAGATTCTTATGGGCTGGTGTGGAGTTAAAAAAAGGAGAAAGCAAGGTGCTTGGGATGATGTTTGCCTTCTTAAATGTAAAGGGGGACTTGTATTAGAAGACTTTAAGATTAGAACAAAGCAGCCATGATGCAACATCTATGGGCGCTTTGCTCTAATAACCCATCCGTATGGGTGCAATGATGTCACTCTAATCTTCTAAAGGGCAAATGCTTTTGGAAATCAAGATGCCTTTTGATTGCTCTTGGACTTGGAGGAAATTAATTAAACTTAGGGAGGAAGCTGTTCGATTATCCAAATACAGAGTGGGTAATGGTAATTCCATTTCTCTCTGGTTCTCCAATTGGCATCCAAGCGGACCTTTAATTCTAGAATACTCATCAAGAATAGCCTATGACGCTGGTATTCCTAAATTGGCAAAGGTCTCAAGCATAATTCAAGGTGGGCAATGGAGGTGGCCTTATCCTATAACCTGGGAGCTAAAGGAAGTATCCTTGAATCACCACCAGAATATGATCCAAACCCTCCTCCAAGATCAATTTATTTGGCTAGCTTCAAAGAATGGAACTTATAATGGCTGCAACCTGGAATGCTATTAGGAAGCATGGTCAAAAGTAGTATGGCACAAGCTTCTTTGGTATCCCTCTCACATTCCAAGGCATAGTTTTATCTTATGGATGGCGATTAGGGGAAGGCTGGCAACAAAGATAAGCTCAGCACATGGGGTCTAGTAGTTGACACGGGCTGTGTCCTTTGCGGCAACGATCACTTCAAGAAAAAGCACTTTTAGTGATCATTTTTCGCGACCAAAACTAAATTTGGTCGCTAAATATTATTTTTAGCGACTAAACATCATTTCGTCGCTAATAATTTATATCTAGCGACCAAATACAAATTGGTCACTAAATCCCAGGCATTTGGCGACCAATTGGTCGCTAAAAGTTAACCTTTAGCGACCAAATATTAATTTAGTCTCTAAAGAGTTCTAAATATTTCAC
Organism: Vitellaria paradoxa; assembly: GCA_019916065.1. Taxonomy (NCBI): domain Eukaryota; kingdom Viridiplantae; phylum Streptophyta; class Magnoliopsida; order Ericales; family Sapotaceae; genus Vitellaria; species Vitellaria paradoxa. The sequence continues at coordinate 235,372 of CM034240.1, forward strand.
TGCATCCTTTGGCACCAACAATGGCTTTTTGGCTAAAACATTTGGTCGCGGAATATTTTCATAATTTTTGACATTTATTTTTAGTGACCAAATAAGTTTGGTCACTAAATTCCAGGCATTTGGCGACAAAGTGGTCGCTAAAAGTTAACCTTTATCGACCAAATATTAATTTAGTCACTAAAGAGTTTTAAAAATTTTCCCTCCATCTTTTGGCACCAACAATGGCTTTTGGCTACCAAAACATTTGGTCGTGGAATATTTTTATAATTTTGACATTTTTAGCGACCAAATAAGTTTGGTAGCTAATTTCAGGCATTTGATGACTAATTGGTCGCTAAAAGTTAATCTTTAGCGACCAAATATTAATTTAGTCGCTAAAGAGTTCTAAATATTTTCCTCCATCATTTGGCGCAATAATGACTTTTGGCTACCAAAACATTTTGTCGCGAAATATTTTCATAATTTTTGACATTCATTTTTAGCGATCAAATAAGTTTGGTAGCTAAATTCCAAGCATTTGGCGACCAATTGGTCGCTAAAAAATCTCTTTATCGATCAAATATTAATTTAGTCGCTAAAAAAATGAAATGGATAAATAAAATAATTAAATTTTATTTCTTTCTCTATTTTTCTCTCAAACAATTTATTTATCTCTTTGTATGATTTAAATTAGATTTCATAAATTTTATTTTAACGTTTATTTATTAATTTTAATTAATTTAAAAATTATAATCATAGATCAATAAAGAATGTTACCAATTAATGCTAAAACTAAATTTAGCAAATCAAATTTAGATAATTGAATGTATAATCATTTTTTGTTTCAAAGTAAATATGTTGGAGTAATCTTTATAGTTTGTATAACTTATAATCAAGTGAATATTAAATGTTTTAATATCTATAATTGTTTAGTGTAATTTAATATTAATTATATTAAAGTGACATTATTTATTAAAGATAAAAAAAAAAAATGTTATTTATTAATTCTTAGTAATTTCATTTCTTTATCTTTTTAGAACTTATTTCCAAATATAATCACCTAAAATATTTTTTTTATTAGAAATAAATTCTTAAAATTGTTTTCAAAAATTTTGCTTTTTAAAATAATTTTCTAAAACTAAAACTAATGCGACCAAATTATTTTTAAGAATATAAATACAAAATGAAGAAAAATATATATAGTGAGCCATGATATAACTAAATTAAAGTATGTAAATATGTGCTACATATACGAATTGGAGGAAACTAAAAAAATATTTAAAATTATTTTTAGTTAAATATAATAGTTTTCATAAATTATTTACTAAATATTTACATAGTTTCATATATTGTTTATGATTTCAAATTATTGAAACAAAAGTTAAAATAATTAAATAAAATAATAAATTTCTTTATCACTTTTACTAACTAATTAGTCTATAAAGGGATACTTCTTGCAACCAATTGGCTGGTAAACGTGCTAAAAATTCATTATAAAAAGTTAAAGTAATTAATAAAAATCATAAATTTTTTTAATCATTTTTGACGACCAATTAGTTGCTAAGGGGTACCTTTGCCAACCAATTGGTTGCCAAAAGTGATAAAAAATTGTTTATATATACAAAAAAGTGTAAAATATATATACAAATAATAGCTTAGCCTAGTGGTCATCCACTGAACTTCCAAATAAATGGCACGAGTTCGAATCTCAGCAACAACAATAAAATCTCAAAAATATAAATTCAACACGTGCGGAATCATAGGTCGACATGTGGCATAACACAAGTTGCCATGTGGCATGATGACATGTCAGCAATGATGCCACGTGGCGCCACATTTGAATTTTTATTTTTTTAAATTAATTCAAATTTCCAATTAAAGACTCTTTTAGCGACCAATTGGTCGCAAAAAACTAACCTTTGGCGACCAAATTTTTGGTCGCCAAAGGGTAAACCTTTGCCGACCAAATATATGTTGGTCGCCAAAAGTGTATCTTTTAGCAACCAAAGTTTGGTCGGCAAAAATTATACTTTTACCGACCGAAATATTTTTGGTCGCCGATACCTTCTGCCACTAGCCTTTGCCGACCACGGGCAACCAATTATATTTGGTCGGCAAAAGTTTTAGCAACCAAAATAACTTTTCGCGACCAAATTTTGGTCGCTAAAAGTGTTTATTGTTGTAGTGATCCTGAGACCTTGGACATCTACTATTCAGTGTTTTTTCCTCCCAAGTGCAAGATAATGTTCTACAGAAGTACCAAATTGCAAGATCCACTCACCATGGCAAGAAGAAATTGATGGGCAGCTAACAAGTTCAAACGGAAAAGTTTCAAGAGCAATATACGCAGACTTGCGTGAGCGCCTCAGTGTGCCACATTTGCTAAGAGCGTAACTCAGATATTCAAAGGTGCATCCACCCTCGCGCTAGCATTGTCACACAATCAAGCATGAGATTAGACTAAAAGCTTTTCATTAGATACTATAGAATGTACAGAGGAAAATATTAGCTTATGTATTGAATGGGAATCCCATTATAGTTGTACACACGGGATATACCCCCAAGATAATGTACATATTTCCCTATTAATCTAAATTATACCTAATTATCAAAATAAAAAATAAAAATGACAATAGAAAGTAAAAACTAAAAAATAATGGATAAATTTTTAGTTTTATTTTAAAAAAACTTGTCAGGTAAGTTATTAATTAAATAAAATATTAATTATTTTAAATTTAAAATAAATAATGCTGCTTTTTATATATATTATATATATATATAATGCATTTATACATTGAACTGGCACCTATTAAATAAAATAATAAAAATAATATATTGAACTTTGAGAATAGATAGTTGCAAAGTATTTTAGTGAAAATATTTGTCAACAATATATATATATATACATATTCTTTCAAATATGTGTCGTCTTGTAATAGACATTTAAATATATATATATTCTATCAAAATGATGTGCTAGTCCTATAATAAGCATGTACTTAATGAATTTTAATTTAGAGTATTATCTTAAAAAAATACTATTAGATTGAAAAACAAATTACTCTAAATTTTTTTTGAAAAGTAGTTATGTATTTTTAGATTAGATTAAATTTAAAATTCTGTGTTTGCATCGATTAGTGGAAAAATAATTGAGTATTTAATGAGTTGATGATACAACTCATTTAAACCCATTAATCTAATAGGTATTATCTTATTCACTAATTATATTTTCTAATAATTTTAATTTGGTTCAAACCCATTTATGTTAATTTAAATAGACGAGTAAATGGGTTTGGATAATCATTCTCACCTCTGTCATAAGGAGCTTAATTAACCACAACAATCAACACTTTTTGGTTGTTAAAGTTAGTATTTTGTTGCTAATGTTGTTCGTAGAAGAGCAGTAGTATTGGTGACCAAAAATATATTTAGTTCGCTGACCAAACTTTGGTCGCTAAATCTTGACTTTAAAATACTTAACCACTAAACTAAGTCATTACTCGCATTTATATGTGTATATTTTAAACCTTTTATCAACTAAAGGTTAGTTCAAAAAGGTAAATTTTTGTCATTAAAATAAATTAAATATTTTTTGAGTGACAAAAAATAATAAATATTTTTACATTTAGTGACTGGTTGGCAAAGAGTTTACTTTTACCAACCAAATTTATTTAGTCCGAAAAATTAACCCTTCACCAGTCAATTTTAATTTGGTGAATAAAAATAAAACTTTAGTGACCAATTGGTTGCAAAGGTAATAAATATATTATATTTTTTATTCAAAGTTTTAGCGACCATTTGGTTAGGATAAGTCACTCTTTAGTGACCAAAATTGTTTTGAGCGCTAAGGATGATGTTTCCTAACCAATTATTTTACTTTGGTTAGAAAAAATTTTATTAACAACCAATTTTAATTTGGTTGGGAAAATTCAATCTTTGATGATAAAAAAAAAATGGTCACCAAAAATATAATATTTTTTGTAGTGATTACAAAGGCGCAAAGAAAACAAAATAGGGGTATGGCATGGTTTTTCTTAAGAGTGAGCTATTTGTACTCCACAAATACTTCTTACACTCTATTTTACTTTTTTATCAATTAAAATTACAGAACTATCTCTTTGTATTAGCTGGTCTTATATCTAATTTGAAATACATAATTGCCCTTCATAAAAAAAATATTTACAAATTTAAACAAATACCATTAGGTCTCTACAAGAGAATAGAAAAAGTATTTTTAATGACTAAAATATTTTTTTATTTATATTATTTTTAGCAATCATATAAAAATAAAATTTATTTTATTTTATTCATAATTTTATCAAATAAAATAATTTATTTCATTCATTTTGTTTATAATTTTTATCATTTTAACTCTTGTCATATTCTCAATCATTTAGTAAAGTTCTATACAATCCTTTTAATTCTCATAATCTAATACTATAATTCAAAATAATACTATAAATAAAATAAAATAAATCTAAGTGTAGTAAATGTTAAAATAAATAATTTATGAAAAATTTATAAAAATAAATAATAAATTAATATCAAGATGACAAGAAAATGACAAAATTTATAAATTAATTGAAATGAAATAAGTTGTTTTTATTTGTTTAGGTTATAAATATATTAATATTTAGTTTTATATAATTGATAAAAATAAAAATAAAAATACAATTTATTTTAGTCTTTTAAAATCTTTCCTTACATAAAGTTTACAAACATGAAAATAAGACCACTGACTGCCTCTAAATAATGCGTTTAAAAATAACTCTAAAGTGGAAAGGTATGCAATGTAGTTTAGATCAGTGAGACCGGGTTAAATCCTCAGGAAACCTATGCACAGTTTTAAATTTTATGGGTTGTAAACTAACTTCCCCATAGTTTAAAAATGAAAAGGTTTTCAAATGTTTTAAGAGGATAATTTTCTTTGAAATTCTCTAATCAATCAACTATTCAAATAAATTAAACCAATTAAATGAGATTTAGCTAAGATAATTTAATTAATTAAATAAATAATAATCTACTTGAATATTAAAACTAGTAATGAACTAAACTAGAAGAACAAATCAATTATGCAGAATATAGAAATCTAATGATCAAAATATGATTCAACTTTCATTTTGGGTGGGATCGCTTTTTATAATCCAATGTGTAAATCACTACTTATGTTATGGAAAAATAAATTAGAAAAATATTTTCGTGAAAGTTCTTAAGTTCTCAAAAACACTTATTCATATTCATGTCTAGGATTATAGATCTAGGAAATTTCTTTTATATTATTTTTGAGTTCAACTCTATTTATTTATTTCAAAAATATGTAAGAATGTTAAAAAAAAATCCTCACTAGCTATTGCGAAGAATATAGACAAGGATTTTTGTTTCTGAAATTTTTTCAATAATAAATAAAATTGGATTAAAAGAAAAAAAGTAGAATTATATATGAATGTGATTACATCACATAAAAAACCAACACACATCGGATTGATCCAATGACCTACCATTTCTTGATTGTGTTGAATCAAGTTAAGAAGGATTTAACCAAGCATATTTTTATCACACAAAAAATAGGTAAAACAATGAAGGAAGAAATAAAACTTCCATTAATTCAGAATAAAAATACCATACTTTAGAGTAAAATTGTAGCCAAATCGACGAACAAATAAATCAAAATCACTCCACAAATCAAACAAAGTCTCTCAATTGCGTTCTATCTCCTCAAAAACTAAAATAACAATGTATATATATATATATAAACATGTCTGATAGCTGAAGAAAAAACGAAATATATAGGCAATTGTAAAAATCTAGACCTAAACAATCCGTACGTTATATTCAATGATGTCTGAACCACTCAATAAGGGTGTCTAGACACCAATAAGGTCCAATTTTGAATTTTATTCCCCAGTTTTGTCTGTCTTCTACCTCTTTGTTGTTGTTCGAACTGAGCGTGAGGTATCCGGATAGTAGTGCTTTTTCAGCCTCTTCATTGCTACTTATTTCAATAATTTCGATCTCTTTCCTACATTTGGAAATAAAATACCATAAATAAATAAAAATAACTAAAAACTTTAAAATTAATTAAATAAATGTATAATTTATATTCTAAATTATAGTTTGTAGTTACACTTTTCAAGTGTAATCAACCACTTGTAAATTTAAATTTGTAATTATTCTTTACACTCACTATTTTTTTTTACCATCCTTAATTAAAAATAGAATATCTGAGTTTTTTTTTTAATTCTCGTCATTCACGTATAAAAAATAAAGAATATATAACTAGAAAAATCAAAAATTGAAAAAAAAAAAAGTTAACTTAGTATACAAATAAATTTATTAAACAAACTCTTGAAAACTTAATTTTAATTTCTTATAAAAAAATTTCTTAAAATTATAGAATTAGAAATTTTCACAGAAAATTCATATGCATAAATGAATTTTTTAATAAATTTATATTGTAATTAATTGTCCGTCCACCTATTAAAAGATCTAAGAAAAAATTAGTAAGCTATATTTTGTATATATTTAAAAAATAATAAATTTTTATTATAAAATAAACATATTTATAATATTATATTATCAATTGAATTGAGTTTTTGTATAAGGGCATTTATGGCATTATAAGTATGCAAAACATATTTGAAAAGATATGCGGGCAAATGTGTAATTTTAATTAATGAAAAAAAATAGAGTTTAAGAGATTATTTGTGAAATACAAATAAGTTCCACCCTTTTCTTAAAATTTTTGATATGTTTCAAAGCAATTCAAATAAATTTGCACACGGTCATACAAGTAGTTCTCAAAAAAGTGCTAGTAATTGGTGGCGATGTTTTAATAATATAATTGTGGAAAAAAAAAACTGAAAATTAATTACTATATATATGAAACTTCAAATATTAATATTAGGCCCTCAGCAAGTTAACAAAGAGATTTTAATCAAAGAGAAAATTATGGAGAAAAAGGAATTAGCTAGATATGCAGAGACCATTTTCATATTTCCCAAGCAGTTGCGTCAAACACATGAATGCTGCAAAAGCAAGTTTGGTCTGGGCATGAAAGAAGCAACTTGATACGTTCTCGATCTGTGTGAGAGTTTTCTGAGGTCACGGGCTATGGACTGATTATAACTATAGGCTTCTGTGTCCATGAAAGGCTTATCTTCCTTTCAGATGATAATGGGGAAGGAAAGTAGAAAGGTGGCGGCAGCCGCCACAATGGTGGTGTTGTGGTGGGAGCTCATGGTCAGCACGTGGCATGCAGTCCAACCCAATCACTAGCCGCACTACATGACTTTATTTAGTAATTTTTCAAGGCAGTGCCCTAAATTTCAAATCCATCACCATTGTTAGTGGGTTGGTGATAGCTTTTTAGCATGTCGCTTCCCCACTTCGGCTGAGCCCACTATTCTCAGCCAGCCGAAAGGTCAATGGGTTCTCTCTCTTTCCTCTTAATTTCCTTTATTAATTATGAGTAATGCAGAGCATTAGAGAAGAATCTCCAAAAATCAAGGGAAATAAAAGAATCTTTTTCCAATCATTGCATTAAAAAAAAAAAAAAGAAACTTCAAATGTATTTGCGATTCCTTGCTACAAATTAAAAAAAAAAAAAAAAATTCTGTAAGCAATGACGAAGCCACCTAACTTGATTGTTTTGTGAATTTGGTGCCGTCCGAATTGCATTAGACTATTTGGAGGAAGAATTTAAGAAGAAGTTAGATTGATCGTCAATTTTTTTTTTTTTTTTTGGTTACAGCGTACAATTTGGCACTGTAATATGCCTATTATGGTTATTTTTTGAGATGTACACATTCTTACTATCTGTATCGTGATAGATGACCTAAAATCGATCAATTCTGTAATTTGAGCCCAGAAGTCTTCTTTTTTATTTTTAACATTATATTTAGCTTGCTAGTAAAATTAACTATTTTTTAGTTTTAGTAGTTTATGTTTTAGTTTCCAAAAAAAAAATAATAATTATAATGTTTCCTAATTTTTATATTATTTTGTTTCCTAATTTCGGTCCTACAAAGGTCCATATAAAGGAAACCCCCAATTCATACATACATTCACATTTACATCTGTATGATTAAAACTTGAAAGTTAAGATGCCTTCAAACAAGCTTCATGCTTGATGGACTTCACTATGCTAGTAGCTAGGGAGGACAACCTTTGAAACTCTAATATTTCTTTCGATCTAAATGTGGTACACAATGACTGCCTAGGCAATATTGTGTATATTATCAAAGCCTTTTCCTTGTGAACCATTCAATGTCTTCATTCCAATGTTGCCTATGTTTGCTAATGTTGCAAAGGTGACAAACTTCATTAAATCTTATGAGAATAGGGCAAAAAAAAAAAAAAAAAAAGGTGTGGATGATCAAGGTTTTCATTTTTCATACCACAGAGGACACACAATGGATTTATATTCATTCCCTCACGAGATTAACTTATCATTTACCTTTGATGGCTAACCATAAAATAAAACTATGCTTAGGAATATGTTAGGAAACCATAGAAGATGATGCCATGGAACCTTGGTATTGTGGCTTCTAATTGTATTCCATGTAGAGGTTATGTTATAAATTCCATTTTTAGAGATTGTCCAAATGAATTGATCATCACTATCACACATTGGGTGAGAGATGTAGGCATTATGGATAATAATTATTTATGTTACTTACCAAAAAACAAAATTCTCTAAGTTCCCGAGTTGAAGGAGAAGGCAATTATGACCACTGGCCATTAGAGTAATAGCAGACTTTTGCTTCCACGAGTATACCTACATCATAAATAAATAATGTTCAAATTAAGGATCAATGGCCTAGGGATCCTAATTAAGAACTAGATAAAGATGGAATTTCCATTACCAACCTTATATCTGAATATAGAGATATCAGTCCTTAGCTTCACCTAATCCTAGAGAGGAAGCTTTTAATGGCAAAATTCTAGAGATATATGATAAAGTCGGGGGCTAAAACACCTCTTACTTCCACAAAAACTACTAGAGATTGGGGCGATTGGCGAGTGTGAACTCGGGCGACCGCTTTAGGCAGTCACTACAAGAATATTAGCGATCACTTTAGACAGTCGCTTTAATTTCCGTCGCTAATCCCGTGCGGCAAGGTATCGACGACGAGAAATTCGCGCGACCGCTTTTAGCGGTCGCTAATATCTTGTAGCGACCGCATTAGAGCGACCGCTTTAAGCGGTCGCTGATACGAAAATTATATCGGGCAGAACGCCCTTCTTTTTTTCCTCTCCCTCCCTCCCTCTTTTTCCTCTCCCTTCCCCGCGCTCTCTCCTCTCTCCCCCACCCCCCGCTGCCGTCGCCAGAAGTTCCTTGCCGCCGTCGCCGTAATGCTCTCCCTCTCTATCTTTCTGTCTTTCTCTCTTTGCTCTATCTTTCTCTCTCTCTCTTGCTCTCTTTCTCTCTAATAAACACTAATTTTTTTTTTTTTTGTGTATTAGAGTTTTTTTGGAGGCTGACCACCACAACACCAAGTTTAGATTTTTATTTTAGTTTGAATTTTTTTTTATTTCTTTTTCATGTTATTATTGGATAAATGTAAATTTTTTTTATTTTGTGGTTGGGGGTTTGATGATTATCCATGCATGCATGTATATATATTGTTTGTTTATTTTTTTTCTTTTAGTTACTCATTATTAACTTGTTTATTTCATATATGCTGTTGATTGAGATTTTTTTTGAATTGTTGGTTGTGGATTGTAATATTGTTGCAGTGATGTTGTCAAAATTTTTTTACTGTGTAATTTTTTTTTTTACGTATATTGCTATTTTTTTAATTTTTTTTAATTTTTCTGTTTTTTAATTTTATTTTATAAAAATTGGTATGTTGGAAGAAAAAAAAAAAGAGATTTTAGAAGAAAAATTTAGTGAATGGGAAAATTTTTGTGTTTTGGTGCAGTGAGTAAAAAATTTAAATTTATTATCTCGTAATTTGTGTTCGTAGAAATTTATAAAATTTTGTATTATTTTGCTGTACTCCAAAAGTTGCCAGTACAGACGTAAAATTAAAGGATTTGGGGGAGTTATGTAAATTTCATGATTTGCAAGTTATACCGTTAAATTAAAATTTAATGATTTAAATATATTTAAATTTTTTAATTAAATAAATAATTTTATCTGTAATATGAATTAAAATCAATAATTATAATTTAAATCATGTTACGTGATTAACATACCTGTCTCTTTTCACATATTATTTTAAAATTACAAATATAACCCATAGATAACTTTAATTTTTGTGCTGGACAAAATTGACTTTTAAATACAAAAAAGCAAAAAAACTATTTTGTTTAAGTTAGCTTATTTGTTACGGAACAAACCCTGCGTCCCATGTCGCCTTCTTCCTATTCACCTGTACGAGGGTGCTGTTTGGGGTGAGAATTTTTCATGTGAATTTTTCAAAAAGAAAGGAATAAAAAATTTAAATTTAAATATATAATTTTAATAAATTAATAAATATATAAAAATAAAATATATATTGATAAATTTATTTTTTTAGTTTATTTTTTAATTAAATTAAGCTTAAAATTATTTATAAATTTAAATATTTAATAGGTATTAAAATTATAAAATTAAGTATTAAAATCAGTATTAAAAAAAGTAAAAATATATTGATTGAAATATAATTTTTGAAATTATTAAAGAGTGAATGCTTATTTTTTTCTTAATTTAAGACTGTGAATTGAAATTAGCCCTTTCTAAGAAATATAATATAAATTAGCTATTTCATTAAAAATATAAATTAAATTAAGTTCTAACAAGGTAATATAATTTATTAAATAATTTGTATATATTATTATCATTTATTAAAATAATCATGAAAAATATTAATTAATGTGACCTTAATGAAATTAAATTATACTATAAATTTTTAAAATAAATTAATTATATATGATATTAAAATTAATTAACATTACGTTAAGGAGATTAATTATGTTATTACGTTACCGAAATTAATTAAATTTCGGTAACTGTGAATTGAAATTAGCTATTTGTAAGAAGAAATATAATTTATTAAATAATGTTACTTTAATAAATTATATATTATTATCATTGAGTGAAATAATTATCATATTTAAAAAATATAAAACATAAAAAATAATATTTAATATGATTGCTTTGAAGTAATGATTAAACAATTAAGAAATTAATTTTAAATATGATCAATATTAAAGTAAAATATTTGGAATTATAAATACATAAATGTATAATTTTTAAAATAAATTGATTAACTTACCTTACGGAAATTAAATTATATTATGATATTTATAATGTTAGACAATATATTAAAAATATGAGAATTAATTAAATTAATATTAAACTAAACTTATTGGTTCACTAAAAATATAAATTAAAACACTACTAGAGGGTTGGGGAATTGGCGAATGGAAATCTCGGCGACCGCTTGAAGCGGTCGCTACAACAATATTAGCGACCGCTTATGGCGGTCGCTTAAACCTCTGTCGCTAATCCCGTGCGGCAAGGCATCGACGACGAAAAAATTCGCGCGACCGCTCTAAGCGGTCGCTAATTGGTTGTAGCGACCGTATTAGCGACCGCTTAAAGCGGTCGCTGATCTCTAATTATAATCGGCAGAAAGCCTTTTTTCCTCTCCCTCCCTCCCTTTTTTTTCCTCCCTCCCCGCGCTCTCAGTTCTTCCCCCTCGGCCGTCTTCTCTCCACCGTCTGCCGTGCCGCCGTGCCGTGCCGTGCCGTCGCCGGAGGTCGAGGTCTCTCTCTCTCTCTCTCTTCTCTCTCTCTCTATCTCTCTCACTCATATACATGCATTAATATTTTTTTTTGTTTATTGTAGTTTATTTTGAGGTTAAGGCAACACTACACCGTACCAGGTTTGTATTTTATTTTTAGTTTGAAATTTTTTTCTTTTTTTGTATTTTTCATGTTTATTGTTGGATAAATGTAAATAATTTTTTTTTGTTTTTTGTGGTTGGGGGTTTGATGATTATCTAACATGCATGTATGTATTATTGTTTGTTTAATTTTTTTATTTTAGTTACTCGTTAAATAGTTTATTTCATGTGCGTATTGTGTAATATTTTTATTTGTGTATGTTGCTGTTGTTTTTAATTTTTTTAATTTGCTGTTTTTTTTTTCTGTTTTTTTTTGTTTGCTGTTTTTTTTCTGTATTTTTATTTGCTTTTTTTTTCTGTTTGTTTTTTGTTTGCTGTTTTTTTTTTGTTTGCTGTTTTTTTTTTCTGTATTTTTTATTTGCTGTTTTTTTTAATATTATGTTTTTTAATTTTATTTTATAAAAATTGTATGTTGGAAGAAAGAAAAAAAGATTTTAGAAGTAAATTTTAGTTAGTGGAAAAAATTGTTGTGTTTTGTGCAGTGCGTAAAAAAAAATGTATAGAACTTTTTAATGGTTGCGTCGGCTTTGGTATGTGTTTGGATTGGAAAAAGAATATTTAAAAATTGACGTAAAAAAATATGTGATGAGATTTAATCCGAAAAAATTGATAATTTTTATAATTTGTGATAAAATTTAATAAACTAAATACCCTCAATTGTATTTGTTATTTGGGTGAAAAAAAAAATAGACGAAATGCAAAAACTGAAATTAAAATTAATTAAATTCGATCAAATAATTTAGGCATGCGTGTTAATTTACTAAAAATAAAAAAAATTTAAATTTTTGAAAAATTTCTAAAACTCTTTAATACATTTTATCCATATCCTAACAAATTTTAATACTTTTTTTACAAATCTCAATAACTTTTTAATAAATTTCAACAAAATTGACATAAATCCGTGAGGAACGAACCCCAAAAACTCATTCTAACAGTTTCTCTCTCTAATATTTTGACATAAAAGTCAAAATGTGACCACCAAAATGATTATTACTTTCTTTTTCTTTTAATTTTTTCATTAGATTATTCAAAAGTAAATTACTTTTGTTCTTTTAACATGAATTTAACGTGACGGAAATATAGAGCCGTGTATACTTTTCATGACGAGAATGACAAAGTAATACTTTAGTTGGTAATTGATTTGTTTGGTATAAATTTATAAAATTAAAAGAGTTATTAAATTGGAAAAATTTAAAAATGACAAAAGTTAATTTTTTTTTTGTATTTGTTAGTCTGCCATTTGCTCTCTAAAAACGATATCTAGCCCCCGTGGGCATAGTAACAAATTCTGGATAATAAAATTTTTTTGTATAGTTAACAATTCGTAATTTAAAAACTATTCGATCGGTAGAATTGAAAAAAATTAATACAAATTACAATTATTATTTGAATTCATTACAAAATTTAAAAATTTTGTAAAATTAATTGGAAAATAATAATTCATAAAAAGTGATAGATTTATATTTTAGAATCATAAAATAGCTAAAATGAAATTAGTTGAAATATTGAAGGGAAAAAATAAAAAATTTCCTACTCTTGACTATTACTTCTTAAGCTTGATGCCCAGTATATATCATTTGATTTTATTATCAAATTATTCATATAAATTCATCTTGTGGTACTTGAAAAATTTTTTTGGATACTTGGAAAATTATATGTGCTACTTGGAAATTATGCATGTGACCTATTTTTTTGGAGCGTTAAACTTGGGCTTAAAAAATATATTAATGAATAAAAATAAAATAATATATACAAATAGTAATAATCAATTGAATTTAAATTTTAGATTATATAGGAGTATTTAGTTTATTAAAAATATAAAAATTTTTATTAACTATTTTTAATATCTTTCAATTAAATTTAGTAAAAATGTTAAAAAAAAATTTCAAAATTTTTTAGTAACTTTTAAGGAGTTATCAATGTCAAAAAAAGTAAAAATTATTAAAAAATTTGTCTCCCACTATATATATATAGTTTTTGAAGCAATGCTAACATCTTCACATCAATATGGTCATTTTTATAAATAAATTGATTAACGTACCTTACGGAAATTAAATATATTATGATATTTATAATGTTAGATAATACTACTAAAAATATGAGAATTAATATATAGTTTAATGTAAAATAATATATAGTTTGAAAAAAGTATAAAACGTTAGTAAAAGTTGATAGATTTTTTAATAAATTAAATACAATAAAGTTTGTAAACTTTTAAACATATTACTTTTTTTCATAAAAAGAATACTTTTAAATAAGAATCGATGCATAAGACAAAAAAAAATTAATATCTATTGTTTGATTTATGTTATAATGAGTAAATATTGAATTGTTTATTGTTAATTTATTTAATTTGTATCGTATTATTTTATTTGTTGTATATTTGATCTTCGTATAATGTATTGAAGTGTTATTTTTTGGAATAACAATAATTAACTCCAATTAACTCTAATTAGAAGAAAACCCCTAATCTTGCCTGGGCCCCATCCAACATCTTGCTTGGGCCCAGTGTAATCCAATACGAATACGATAAGAAAATTAGGTCAAACAATAATATTATAATATTGTTTCTAGGTAATTTACCGAATAATATAGTAATTAATTACACAAGCAGCAGTAGTTAATTAGTAAGAGTTAATTAGTTCAATTAGTAACTACAATAAAACCCCTAATCTTGCCTGGGCCCAATCCAACATCTTGCTTGGGCCCAGTGTAATCCAATACGAATATGATAAGAAAATTAGGTCAAACAATAATATTATAATATTGTTTCTAGGTAATTTACCGAATACTATAGTAATTAATTACACAAGCAGCCGTAGTTAATTAGTAAGAGTTAATTAGTTCAATTAGTAACTACAATAAAATCCCTAATCTTTCCTGGGCCCAATGCAAATCTTGCTTGGGCCCAGTGTAGTTCAATACGAATACGATAAGAAAATTAGATCAAACAATAATATTATAATATTGTTTCTAGGTAATTTACCGAATACTATAGTAATTAATTACACAAGCAGCAGTAGTTAATTAGTAAGAGTTAATTAGTTCAATACGAATACGATAAGAAAATTAGATCAAACAATAATATTAATATTGTTTCTAGGTAATTTACCGAATACTATAGTAATTAATTACACAAGCAGCAGTAGTTAATTAGTAAGAGTTAATTAGTTCAATTAGTAACTACAATAAAATCCCTAATCTTTCCTGGGCCCAATGCAACATCTAAATACTTTATTCTAAGTTAGAAAACAAACAGACATTGAGAACCACTTTATTTTATTCATTTGCATATATTAGTGAAACTTAGACCCGTTTAAGAATCTCGTACGCCACCTGTTTGGTCATCCTTAGGTAACGGATTAGGTCATTGACCAGGTTCGTTGTCCTCTCGATGAACGTGCGGGGATTGATGTACGCGAGTCTTGAATTGTCCAGTATGGACAGTTTGGAATGCAATTATCCATCCTGTATTCAACAAACTCATGTACTGTCCTGTGTTAGATGAAGTTTCGGTTGACGTCCTGTTGTTCTCCGGGTGCGTACACAGGGTACGACTAATGTCGTCTGTGTATCGTGTACTTGGAGAACCCACGCGGACATGCTGCCGAAATTTTATCTAATTAGGGGACACGGCATTGAGTTGTTGAGTGCAAGTTGGATCGTGTATTCTCGAATGGGATAGGGACCACCACCCTGTAATGAGGAGGTAAAGTTTAAGACTAGTGTTTTGCATATGGCACTACATTTTATAGTAATGACATTTTTTTCCTCTGGGACTCCACAGACACTCTCAGCGAGATGGATAGAGTTGGATTGATTTGCCGAATAGGATGTCCCGGAGTATGTGGAGGGGATAATCAGTTTATTGCATTCACCAGTGGGTTTCCCAGTGGGTACATTAGTTGTCCTTGCAGGAAGTGTGCTAACCACGGTATTACTATACACGGGAGGTTGTCAGAGAGCACCTGATCCGTAATGGGTTCCTGAAGCAGTATAAATTCTGGACTCTCCATGGGGAAGAGTATACCGCCTCTCGGTCCGAAAGAAACCGTTGAGGTGGAGGCCGAGGTTGTAGAGGAAGCTGATCAATGCTAGCGATGCTAGCTGATATCGCATGTGGATTGACACATGAAGACAACCGGTGCCGGTATTAATCTGACGGGTGGAACTACTCCCGCCTCGGGTGCAGATGATGAGTCATTGAGATATTTTGAAATACTCGATGATGCGCAGACAGAATTATATCCTGGATGTCAGGAGTTCAGTAAATTGTCATTCACCGTTGAGTTGTTACATTTGAAGGCGTTGAATCACTGGTCAGATACGTCATTTGACATGCTACTACAGTTACTCCGTAGGGTTTTACCAGCGGGAGCTAAGCTTGCAGAATCGTACTACCAGGCACGCAAGTTAACTGAGAATCTGGGATTCACATACGAAACTCTGGATGCATGTCCCAATAGTTGCATGTTGTTTCGGAATGAGAATGGCAACCTCGATTCGTGTACCGTGTGTGTGGTTTCGAGATGGAAAAATGTTGGTACTATCCAAACTCGGCAGAATCGTTTGGGTAGTTCAAATCGTGGTAAGCTTGTGGCTGCAAAGCAACGTGCGCTACTTTCCACTTAAGCCACGATTGAAGAGATTTTCATGTCATCTAAGATCTCTAAAACTAATGACTTGGCATGCCGAGAACAGGGGGGATAATGGGAACTTATCCCATCCAACAAACTCTCCGGCGTGGAAGGATTTTGATAGAAGAAACCCTGATTTCGCTGTCGATTCGCGCAGTGTACGGCTTGGTTTGGCGGCTGATGGATTTAACCCATTTTCAGGCATGACTGGGGCAACTCACAGTACGTGGCCTATACTGCTACTTCCATATAATCTTCCACCTTGGCTGTGCCATGAGGCAACCTTTTGTCATCCTATCGACATTGATGACGGACCTAAGGGTCCCGGGGATAAAATAGATGTTTATATGCAACCATTGATTGAAGAGCTTAATGAATTATGGACTGATGGTGTGATGACATTTGACTCAACAAGAATGAAATGTTTAAACTACGGGCAGCATTACTATGGACAATTAACGACTTTCCGGCGTACGCCAACTTATCTGGGTGGAGCACGAAAGGAGAGTTCGCATGTCCTTGTTGCAATCAGAGCAAGAAGTCAACTTGGCTAAAGTATGGTAGAAAGTGGGCGTACATGGGTCATAGACGCTTCCTACCTCCGTTGCATAGGTTTAGGAAGGACAGAGTCTCGTTTGACGGCACTCGGGAGTTCGGTCCGGCACACCACGAGCAATGACCGGGGTCGAATTGCTGGCCAGATGGAGCGGGAGCAATTCGAACAGTATATGACTTTCAGGATCTGTTAGCCCCCCCCGCTACCATCTATTCTTGGTCCACATAGGAACCGAACCCATAATTGGAAGAAGAAAAGTATTTTCTATGAGTTGCCCTACTGGAAAGACAACTTACTCAGGCACAACTTGGATGTCATGCACATGAGAAGAATGTTTGCGATAATATATTGTGGACGATCCTTGGTGTTAAGGGGAAATCAAAGGATAATGCTAATGCTCGACGTGATTTGCAGGAGATGGGATTGAGAACTCTATTGCACTTGCAGCCGGGAGAGTTCCAACAGGGCATACATGCCACCTGCACAGTACACCATGAGCAAGGAGGAGAAGGATGCGTTCTTATTAATTCTGAAAGACGTGAAGGTACCTGATGGATATTGCTCGAATATTTCGAAGCGAGTCAACATGAGCGAACGGACGTTACAGGGTTTGAAAAGTCATGACAACCACGTCCTGCTTCAACAGTTGTTGCCTATAGCAGTAAGGACATGTTTGCCTAACAATGTTGTGCAGCCGTTGATCGAGCTCAGTAATTTCTTCAGGCAGTTGTGTTACAGAGTAATCCGTACAGAAGATTTAAAGGGTCTGCAGGACAGGATTGCTTTGACACTGTGTCATCTAGAGAAAATTTTTCCGCCGGCATTTTTTGATGTAATGGTTCACTTGACTATACACCTAACTGAAGAAGCCCGGCTTGGTGGCCCTGTCCAATTTAGGTGGATGTATCCGATCGAGCGATATATGAACACATTGAAGAGGTATGTGCGGAACAAAGCTCGACCCGAGGCATCCATAGCGAAAGGATATTTGATGGATGAGTGCATAAATTTTTGTGCGGCATATCTAAACGATGATGTCCAAACGACTTTTAGCAAGTCGGAGCGGATAAATGAAGGCCCTATTGGGGAAGGCACGTCATTTGATCTCAACCATATCGAGTGGATCCAAGCTCATCGGTTCGTGCTCTTCAACACCCAATCAGTTGTGCCATTGACCCAGTAAGTCACGTTGTCGTAATAAAGAAAGTTAATTACATCATATTTGTAATAAAAATCGTGATTATTCTCAATCCTGTTTGATTTGCATTGCAGGAGACACATAAACGAGCTGAAACAGAACATGCCTCGTGCAACAGACAATCAAATTCGAATGTCCCATTATCAATGTTTTCATGACTGGTTTAAGAACTACGTACGTGTTAAATATTTTCATATGTTTTTATATGATTTTCACATCACAATTAATTTGTGTTTAATTAACTCATGATAATTTACATTTCATAGGTATACAATTTACGAAGTACTACGGATTCTATTTTGACCGATGAAATAAAACAGTTGGCTGATGGTCCTTACACGACAGCTCGACGTTTCACAGCTTGTGACATCAATGGGTTCCGATTTCGCATCAAGGAAGTAGATGATAGGCGAGCAACACAAAATAGTGGCATCGGTTGTCCATCTATTGACGGTGGTTACTATTATGGCCAACTGAATGACATTATTGAAATCGTTTACAATCGTGGTTTAAGATATTTATTATTCAAGTGTGTTTGGGCTGATCCAATTCGCGGGGTTAAAGCTGATAAGTACCAATTTAAATTGGTCAATTTAAACAATTTGTTACATCGAGATGTACAAATAGAAGCTGAACCATACATACTGGCATCCATGGCAGAGCAAGTTTACTATGTTGGCGATCGAGCTGATCCCAACTGGCAAGTTGCAGTTAAAATGTCAAGGAGAGGGGTATACCAAATCGACTGCGATGAGCCTGATATTGATCCATTCGCCCAACAAGCTCTTGACCAAGATGCAATTGTCCAACGTGATGAAGATGTTAATTGGGTTAGGGACACGGTTGAAGGAGATACGGTTGATTTACATACTTAATACACGGTTGTGTACTTTTCTATCCGAACAAGGTAGAATTTAAATTTTTTTTTCCTTTATATTTGAAATTATAATAAGTTTAAATTGTGAACAGTTAGGTAGCCATGTTCGGACGTTCTAGGAAGAGGACTGGTCCTAGGACGATGGCTGAGCGTCTGGGGCTATCCTGTGCCGGGAGTAGCTCAGCAGATGCTGTCCCACCTTCACCCCCTATGTCCACGCGACCTTCAGTGGCTGACACAGATGCAGGTAAAGTTCTTTAATTTCGGAATGTATCTTATCCAACAACAGTAGATATATTCTGTTGTTTTATCATGTAACAATTTGTTTGAAACAGATTCTCCCACTCCGAGCAGGCTTTCGAGGTCTGGCAGAGGGCCCTCGAAGGGATTGCCGCAGTGGAACTGTGGATCTCAGTGGATGACCGTTCAGTGGGATGACACGCCCCATCCGGTTGGGAAGGATGGACGGTCTTTGATTTCACAGCTCGGACATTTGGTCCGGAATCCGATCAGATTCCCATTGACCACCCTCGAGTGGGATCGTTTTCCAGATTCTACGTTCGAGGGTCTATGGACCGAAGTACAGGTATGAAAATTTTATTTATCTAATTGTACGTTGTTTATGTGCTGAAACTTGTAACAAATAATATTCTACAATTTGTCATTTTTAGGCCAATGTAGTTGATGTTCCTCCAGACTTCCGGGACGTTATGTTCGCTAAGTGTCGGAAGATGTGGAAGGATCATAAAAATAAGATTAAAGATAAATACTGGAAAGGTCATGAGAATGACCCTGACATCCTCCAGCGGGTCCCACCGGGCGTTCTTCCCCACCAGTGGGCTGAGCTCGTCAGGTATTGGTCGAGTCCCGAGGCACAGGTGAGATGATTGCGATTTAATTATTTTTCCTTAAGTTTTGACGTTATCAAGCGTAAATTACAAAAAGTAATCGAAAATAACTTAAAATAGGCGGAGGCCCAAAGGAACTCGCGAAATCGAGGACTGCAGGGGCCGGGGCACAAGGAGGGGACTCGACACTTTTCTCAGGTTCGCCACGAGGTAAAAACGTGAGCTTATCACGCTAATAGCAACTTCTTTATTTATCTTTTTAATGATAGTAAATTATTAACATATAATTTACCTTTCAACAGAGGACAGAGGAGGGCCTGAGGACAGATCGGATGTCCATGTGGTTGGCGACTCGACGTACTGATTCGCCGGAGGTTCAGGCTATACAGGTAACAAATTTTAATATTTTGTCCAATCAACATATAATTTATAATTTAATTTTTTCTTTAAATAATATAGTTAGTTATCTTGTTTTTTCTATTTCGGCTTGTTTGCATTAGGCGCAGTTTAATGCACGTTTAGACGAGCTGTCGCCAGATGAGAGGGAGTCCGAAGAGAGGAGGGACGAGATATTTTTCTCCATTATCGGACGCGATGGTCATGGATACACGCTTACGCGGGGTGCAGGTATTCCACGCCGATCCGTTGCACGAGCAGAATCATCTTCTCAGGCCAGACGTCGCGATCAAGATCTGCTGCAGACCTTTCGAGCTGAGATGGACGCGCGAGAGGCAGCTCTTCGGGCCGAGATGATGGCTGAGATGGAGCGGCGCCTCTCTCAGAGTCAGAGCCATCCACCTCCTCCTCCTCCTCAGGTTAAAAATTTTATTTCTCGTTACTATTACTCATTAAAATTATATAAATTTATTTATTCATGTCTTCTTAATTATCACGTTATAATTTCATTATTATTTCATTGTAGGACCCGGATGATGGCGGATGGCCCTCCTGGACTGATTAGGATCTATTTGTATATTTTTTGATCAGTACATTTATATATATATTTGTTTTTGTATTTTGAACATTTGTATATAATAAAATTTTATTTTAATTGTAATCTAATTTGATATTATGTTTGTATATATATAATCATAATTAGGAGATACGTTTTTTGTTTTTTTACAAATTTTATGAAAAATTTCATTAATTCTATGCGTAATTTAATAAATTAAATATAATATAAATATTTATAGATAAGTAATTAAATATAATAGTTGTTATAAATAATTAATAACTATTAAATAAATAATAATTATAAATAAAAAATAAATTATTATTAAATTATTTGATTTGTAAAACAAATTATTGAGATCTTATTATAGTATAAATTAAATTATAATTATTGAGATTTTTAAATAATTTAAAATTTTTTAATAAAAAAATTACTTACAAATAGCGACCGCCTATGGCGGCCGCTAATAGTCATATTCCGGTCGCTAATACAAATGGTCATGGCTCCCGCGCGACCGCATTTTGCGACCGCCGTTCCCTAATTAGCGACCGCTAACTACGGTCGCTATTTATTCGCGCCATCTTCGCGCCAAACAACTAGCGACCGCCTTTTGCAGTATTAGCGACCGTTATGAGCGGTCGCTAATATCCATACGTCTAAACTCGAGCGGTCGCAGGAGCGGTCGCAAATAATTTAGCGACCGTCCTAGCGGTCGCTAATAATTATTAGCGACGAAGCAAATGCGACTCGTTTGACGCGGTCGCTATGCCGTCGCTAATACTTTTAGCGACCGCTATTAGATATTTAGCGACCGTCTTAGGCGGTCGCTAGTTCCACACTTTCTACTAGTGGTGGCATCGTCCTGAGCACGAAATAAATGTGCTTGACGTTGGTTTGATAGTCAAAGAGTCACTAAAGATTAGGCCCCACTATCCAATGATGTGGTTTCGATCATAAATACTAAATGGCAATAAATGAACTGAATTTATTACCTTCTATTTACTTTAGTTAGTTTAGTTAGCTCATTCTTTCACAAGGGGCAGACTGATATAACATTTAGGCATTGCTCAGGTGAGTTGCTCAGGTAAGTATCCAGTCTATTCAAACGCCCATTCTGCCTACACGCATTTAATGTAGATTGAGAAGTATTAAATATGGAATGAAATGCATTTAATGCAAAGTAAAATGTTAGATACATAAAAATATACACACAAGACTCCCAATCATTACAGTTGGATTATTTTTATATCAATTTATTTATACTATCTTACTATAAATACCACACTTAGTTTCAAATTCAGGTATGCTCACTATTATCAACCTAATACTTTATCCTTTATTTTGCAATTCTCTCAAACTTTTGCTGACTTTACCATCGGAGGGTTTTCTGGTCGGGGACCCTCTATCCGGCCATAACCTCTATCTCTTTTGTGCTCGGTAGGCTTACGCTTAGATTCTGGATTGATGTGGTGAGCAGTTCCGACAGTGATTTTTTATTGTTGAACAAGGTAAATAATGTAATTAAAAATATTACTATATTTTCGAAAATATATGTATTTATGAAACACATTTATAAAATAATCAAAAGATAATATGGACAAAATAGACACATTATACTTTAAATTTTTTTTTAACCCATTCCCTCTTAAATTAGGGTAAAAAAAAGTTGGTTGAAAAGATGCATGAATGAAGGTGAATGAGTCATCTCTATTTACTTCCCTTCTTTCCTCTTGTTAACTTCCTTCAAAACAAGATAAATGTTTTTACCTTCTTTTATTTACTTCGCTACAAATTATCTATGCCTAACTGATGAACAAATACTGTAAAAATGTTTACATTTAAAGTTTTAAGTTTTATGTATACTAAAATTAAATTTTTAGTTTAAATGTTTATTTCTTAAGAAATTTTAAAAAAATTAATGTCTAAATATTAATTTTTAAATAAAAAATCTTATTTATTTTTTTTCTAATAGGAACACATATAGTGTTTGATAAATATGTAAAATTTTATTATTTATTACAAATATTATCATATTTTTAAAAATATTAATTAAATTTTTTTATATAAAAGTATTCAAAAGATATAGTAAGAGTGAAAGAGTTTGTTTTCATATAAAATGACCAAAAAGTCAAACCAAATGGAGAGAAGAAGAGTAATTTTGGCCATTAAACAAATTCAACGATTAAAAATATCCAAATTTCAAATTTTTGAGATTCCTTATTATATGAATTTTTTTTTGAAACTGAGATTCTTTATTATGTAGATATTATCAACTTTTTTTTTGTGGGGGAGGTAAGTATAGATTTATCAACTTGACCAATTAAAATTTAGAAAAAAAAATAGTTACTTCAAAGTCTAATTAATATTAAGATATTTTTCTATGCTTTAATTTAAAAAAAATATTAAGAATTGTTACTACGAGAGAAATAATTTTTAAACATTTTTTCAAGCTTAATTATTACTTAGTCATTTTTCTTTTGTGGATTAATACATTTGAAATATGTAAATTTTATAACCGTAGTAAATTAATAATCAAGTGGGCCTTTTGTAGGAACCATATGTTCACTTTAATTACATTTATTAATATTATACGTCACAACTCTAGTAGTTTTATATGTAAAGGAAAAGGCAAAATTGTAGTCATTTAATGATGTCAAACAAAAAATAAAAGTAAAGATTTTGTAAACGAGAAGAAATTAGAGAATAAAAGAGAATAAAGTAGAAGACCCACCAAATATTGAGATGAATGGGATGAGGAACGGTGAATACGGACATTGTCACATAAGATTTAGTAATAGCTTTTTGATTAATTTTACAAAAATAATTAAGACCAAAATTATTATTATTATTATTATTAATCGTAGGTATTTTATAAAAAAAATATGGTCAACACAACCAATTAAATTTTATTAAAATTTAAAAAAAAATAATTACTCCCAAACTTGAATTTATATTTGGACTTTTTTATGTTTTAATTTTAAAATTACAAAGAGTTATTATTAAGAGATAAATAATTTTTAAACATTTTCCAAGCTTAATTATTATTTAAGCATTTTTCTTTGCGTTCTTTAATTTAATTACTTATACATTTGAGATAGGTAAATTTAACAACTATTGTAAATAAGGGTTCTGCACAATTCTAGTGATTTTATATGCAATAGAAAAAAAATGATGTTGTAATTATTTAGTGATATGGGACAAAAACAAAATGTTAAAGATTTATAAATGAGAAGAGAAGAGTGAATAAGAGGGAATGAAAGAGAAAAGTGCCACCTAAAATTAGAATGAAAGAGATAAGGAGAGAAAAAAATATTATTTTAGTATTAATTTAACAATGACCAATAAAGAAATCTAATGGTTAAAAATATTTTTAATGTAAAATTTTGAACTTTGTTATTATATAAAATTCCACACTTGTTCACTCTTTCTCAAACAAAGGCTAAATAAAAAAAACCCTGTTAC
Source organism: Vitellaria paradoxa (assembly GCA_019916065.1). Classification (NCBI taxonomy): domain Eukaryota; kingdom Viridiplantae; phylum Streptophyta; class Magnoliopsida; order Ericales; family Sapotaceae; genus Vitellaria; species Vitellaria paradoxa. The sequence continues at coordinate 259,775 of CM034240.1, forward strand.
TAATTTTCTTCTAACAAAAAATGTGATTTTTAAAATTTTTAAAAATTATAAAAATATAAAAAATATGTTTGTTCAAGTTTTCATATTTAGTTTTTATTTTTCTATATCATTTTTTATTATACAAATTTTTTTAAATCAAAAAATTATTAAAAATAGAATATCTTTAAAACTAAAAATCGATGTGCTTGCCTAAGCCTTTTATAATGTTTGTACTACAATAACGTGTTTCGCGTCAAATATGGAGGGATCATTCCGTTCCATTCACATATTTACTAAAATCGATATGATTGCCTTATGCGTCCTTTGGTGTGCTAAAACATAAAATAATTTTTAAAAAATTTTAAAAGTTTATAAAATTTATTCATTTTTTATTTCACTGTATGAATTACGAATTTACAATTTATCTCACTTTATTTTATTTTTATCACTCTAAACATACTCATACTAGTCTCAAGTTTATGGGTGGACCCAAAGAAAGTTGGGGAGATAATTATCCTCTGATTTAAAAATTCAATTAAATTTTTATTATTTTATTACTTTTTATAAATTATATTTTTTATGTTTTGTCTTTTTTATATTTATATTTTTAATTTTATTTACTTTAAAATATAATTTTATTCCACTAACTATAAAATTTGGAGCCGGCTGCGCTGCTGCCAAGACTTGAATGTCTTTCCGCGCGAAGACTAGAAGAAACACCACCCTTTATCAAACCCGCGTTGATTGATAGCAAATGCAAGACTTTGGACCGTTTCCCCAAAGAAAAGGGAGGGGGGGGGGGGGGCGAAGACTTTGGGCATTGACTTGGGTACCAAGCGATTTTTTTACATGATAATTAAATGGATGTTATGATCCCGTTTGGCATAAAAGAATTTTTTTTTAAATCTTTATAAATCTCCAACAATTCTTTTACCTCTAATTCTTTCATTATCATTAATTTTAAAAAATTCTAATATTTCGCTAAAAAATAAAAAATATGAAAAAAATAAAAAATATAGAAGTAGGTTAATCGAATATATAAATTTTTTATATAATTATATTTTTCGTGTCGAAAACTTTCAAATGAGTACCATTGTCTCTATTTTTTGTGAATTTTTTTGAATCCGTTGGAATAGATTTAGAAAATCGTTCCCACGGTTTGTGACTTTTCAGAAAAAACGGTGTCAAAATTAACCCAAATTATATTTTATCTCAATTTATTTTATTTTTTCTTACTCTAAACGCTGCCTATATTGTCAAAATGTTCGAGTGGCGTATAATTCTCCAAAGGGTAGAGGTGGGAGGAAATGAGGATGGAAAGAGGCAAAGTTGAATGGTCACATATGTGATGAGAGTCTTAACCCATTTGGGACATTCCTTGAAATATCCATTTGGGACTTCCTCTTGGAATTAATTAAGGTGACTTCTCCCCCCATACTTCCAAATTTCCACCCGATGATCCCTTTGTTCTTCCGATGTAACATTCCTAATCCATGTCCACACACTACACAATCCCTGTTACTAATTAGTTTTGTCATTTTGCAGTGATTTTATGGGTAGGCATTGTCTTGTTTTTTTGTGGTGCTCCTCCGTTGGCCTGACGGTAGCGCCAGACAAAAGACTCTCTCCCCTGCTATTTCCATGGTTGAATGTCATCCGGTTTAACTTGGGAAATTTTTTTTTTTTTTTTTACATATAAAATATTAAATATGAGATATTCTTTATATATACTGCCTATATTAGAATATTCTATATTTTACTTTTTAATAAGTTGTTAGATTTATTTTAGTATATAAATTATTACCATACATACTTTTCTCGTTGTAAGTTTATTTAAAAATCTCTTCTTTACCTTTATAATATATATCACGAGAGATAAATATTTTATATTCTCTCCAAATTCTATTTTTTGTCTTTTATTTTTTTATTTCAACATAGTATCAGAGCTCACGGTTTTCGATCCTGAAAGGATTAGGCTACACAAGTTTGGTGTGGTTCAATTTGTCTCTTAATTTTTATTTTTGCCAAATCTTGCCAATTTTGTCTTCTTGACGGATCTGTTGTGTTTTTCACCAGTGCTGCCACCGTCTTATTCTGCCATATTATTTTTCATCACCTTAATATATATAGAAGATTCTTTCACCTCCTATTTTAACATGTCATTAGAAATTTTTATATTTTTATTTTTTGGTGTTTTTTTCTTTTCAAAGTTGCTTTGCCATAAAAGCACCACAATTACCGCAGAATTTTTTTCTTCCACCTTTTGAACCATATTAAGGGCCCGTTTGGTTAGCCAAAAATACAATAAAAATAGAAAAATGTGACATAAAAGTGATAGGTATTAAAATTTAATTGAAAAAAATATAAAAAGTAGTTAGAAATTAGTGAGTTTTGGTAAATTTTTGTAGGCCAAACAGGGCCTAAAGCTTTTTGCGTTTTCATCTTCGTACATTGCATTCTTTTTGGTTATTTTTCAATCTCTAATTTGAAATAACCATATCAATGGTAGCAAAATTTCTTCAAAAACTCACCATCAAAACTTCATCGCCGTTAGCAGCCACATAACCCCAAATTTTGCATTCACAGTTTTTTTTTACTATCCGATTCAGCTGTTTTTGAAATACTCTTATTTCCAAACTCAAGTTAGTTTACTATCTTGAGTTTGAGGGAATATGTTAGAATATTTTATATATACTGCCTATATTAGAATATTTTATATTTTACTTTTTAGTAAGTAGTTAGATTTATTTTGGTATATAAATCATTACCATACATACCCCTTTCATTGTAAGTTTATTTAAAGGTTTCTTTACCTTTATAATACATATCACAAGATGTAGATTTTATATTTCCTCTCCGAATTTTATTTTTTGTCTTTTATTTTTATTTCAACAGTTGATATTTTTAATTTTTTTGATTTAAAAAAGTTTTAAATATAAAAGAATAATTTTAATCATATTAAAAAATTAAGCTAAAAGTTAACTTTCAACTAGTATACTCAAACTAAACTAAATTTAATTGATAAATGAAAATTTATTTAAAAGCGTTCGCTAGTTAGATTATTTGAATATTATTTTAGGGGCGTAGCACATAAGTGAGACAATTTAAGGGAAAGAGAACACCAATACTCGGATCCATTTAGTGCGTGCGCGCGCGTGTGAATTAGCATTAAAGTTTTACACGGATGTAAATGAGTGTTTTGCGGGATAACCCGCGACTTCACCCCTCCTTGGTAGCAATTTACCTATGCATATGGGAGGTTCAGTGTAATTATTACCAGTGGCAGAAACAAAAAATATTGATCTCTTTGAAAACAAAATAAAATTTTATAGAGAATAGTATAATTTTTAAAATATTTTTATAATTTATCTCATGGAATATTTTTTTTTTCAAAATAAATTGTCCTAATACTTTAAATAATTTACAAGTTTGACCATTACTTTTATGTTAAATAGATTATCTATTATCTTACAGTACATTGTGTGTAAATGTAAATTTATGAGAATAGTATAATTTTTGACGTAATTTTATAATTTTGACCTATAAAATATTTTTTTACAAAATAAATTTTCTCAATATCTCAAATAATTTATAAATTTTACCATTACTTTTATGTCTGATACACTATCTATTATCTTCAAGTATATTGTGTGTAAGTATAAATTTATACTGTTTGGCTTGACTCCAATAGATTCAAATCCTAAATTCGCTACTGATTATTAACTATTTTTCAAACTAATATTATAAAATATAAAATTTATTCTAATGAAATTGACCCCCCATGTATGAAAAGGGGCTGTAAAAAAGGGAACCAACCAAGCAAATGGATTTTTGATCACCACCAGAACAACCCAACGTTGAAAATATCGAAGAAGATTGAAACTTCTTTCACTGGCAGAAAGAGTTGGATGGGTATATGTTAGGGTAAATTTCACTAACCTCCCCTGAGGTTTCTGACACCAACAGAAACCTTTCCTGAAATTTTTGAAATAATACTGACCTCCCTTCCTTTATCGGATAAATTTCACTAACCTCCCCTGAGATTTTTGAATGTGTAAATTTTTTATACAATCATATTCTTTGTATTGAAAGCTTTCAAACGAGTATCATTGTCGCTATTTTTTTTAATCCGTGGGAACGGATTTAAAAAATCGTTCTCACAGTTTGCTACTTTCTAAAAAAAAAGATGCCAAAATCAACCCAAAACTATATTTTATCTCAATTTATCCCACAGTTTGCTACTTTTTAGAAAAAAAAAGACGCCAAAATCAACCTTAAACTATATTTTATCTCAATTTATCTTATTTTTTCTTACTCCAAATGAAACTTTTACAGAAAAAAATAGATCATGGGAGGTTAGTGAAATTTATCTGGTAAAGGAAAGGAGGACAGTGTCATTTCAGAAACCTCAAGGGAGGTTATGAAAATTTACCCTATATGCTATTATTACTTCTTGTGAGGCCGACGCATTGTTTAGCTCATTCTCATAACGTCATTATATTTTCTATTTTCTTGCTATAATTTGCTAATATTTTTTTCAAAAAAATAAAAATAAAAACAAAAAGGTTTTAATTATTAATTAATATATACTCCCTCCACAACTGCGATTTTCACCTTCTTGCACATTTTTGCCAATCAATAAACCAGCTTTTCTAAAGAAAAAGACTGATTAAAGTGAGTTACGAAAGTCTAAAGTCATAAGACATTATAATTCAGTCAATCATTCATGAATTAGAAAAATTCAATGTAGACCAATGGAACATTCTCCATACATTTTCTTTTAATTTAATTTATTCAAAAACTTGACAATGACTGTCTTCGTATTGATATATATATATATATATATAGTATTTTTCTATAATATTTAAAATAAAAATAATAATAAAATACTTAAAAGTTTACAAAAAATTAATTTTGATTAAAAAATGAAAAAAATTAAAATTAATATTATAATGTCTCAATCACCCTATATATATATATATATATACCATGCTAGAAGTATGCACACACAATGTGTGTGATTTTTGTTAATTTTTTATTTTAAAAAAATTATAAAAAAATTTATTTATGTAATTTAATTAGAGCTATAAAAGTAAAATAATATGATAATTAAAATTTTAAAATTTGTAAAATAACTTAATTAGCGGTGACTTTTTGAAGTGTGATTTTTATTAAATTTTTTATTTTAAATAAAATAAAAATATAAAAAAATCATTTGTGTAATTTAACACGTGCATAAAAGTAAAAAAAATGTGGTAGTTAAAATTTTGGATAAAGTACAAAAATTACCCTTACAGTTTATTCTTGGTGTCACTTTAGTTTCACACGTTTCAATTGTAACAGTCAAATCTCTACACTTTCGGTCAAATATCAATTTGGTCCATCCGTTAGTTGATCGTTAGAAGCAACCATTAAACTGAGAATAAAATAGTAATTTTATTTATATCATTCACCCTTAGTGCCACTTTAGATAACTGTATTACAAATTTTAACCAGTTGGCTCTTAATTAATATATAAATAACTACGTTACAAATTTCATATCATATGCAACGACTAGTGAGCAATGGATCTAAAGGTGGAGATTTGCATTTATGTACGTAGTTAACTAAACATAGATTAGACATTGCTTCATGGTTGGTTCAACACGAGTTTTTATATATATTTTAAAAATTTAGGCCAATCAAAAATTTCCTTGAACAACTTAATTGATCGTTAGCCATCTTTATGGAAGTAATGGTAAGTGGGTGATGATTTGTTTTCAAGTTATTAATTACACATTATTATAGATCGACCATCTATGTTAGACTTTTACAACCTAATTAATTATCTGCAATAAAGATGAAGATAAAGATGGAAATGAAGCAATAAATTTAATTATGAGGTTGACCAAAAGTTGAAGTCTCCTCCAATAATGGAAGCTAATTCCAATTTAGACTTTTCACCAATAAACGCATGCAAACTTTCATGGTGATGAAGATCGGTCTCTTGCCCTCCTATTATATATATTAAATTTTAAATTGTATTAACATGATTACTTGAACCAAATAAAGAATCTTAGATGAAAAAATTAAATAAATAAAGAAATTGAAATATAAGAATTAATGATGAAAAATCCTTCACTAATATGAGTGAAAAATTTTGGGTCAGGAACTTTCAATGAGTATCCAATGAGTTCATTTCTTTAGTCAAAATTTTCATTAACTTCAGAACACATACATTTTTAGTAAGTATCCAACAACTTATTTAATAACCCATCTAACATAGGGTTTTAGGAGTTGTACTAGATAAATATACTGCAGAGACTGCAAAGTAAAAATGAAAGAATGAGATGTGATAGTGATTTATTTCAAATAATTTAATAGTTTTGATTTAACTTATTTTCTCCAAATGATGTAATGATCATTTAATGATTCATCTTATTTAATAGTGCATATCACCCAATGATTTAATAATGCGTATCTCAATTCTTTATTTATTTTTTTTTACTGCAGGTCTATAGTGCATTTATCTATTGTAACCCTTGTAACCCATCCAACATATACTACCAACCATCCAACAGATTTAGCCAACCTATCTAACACATCAAGCGAGTTATCTCCAACACATCAAGCTCAATAATCCTCAATTCTAGTTCAAAATATGCTCTCAGTTGATTTTAAAACTATTAATTCTATATTCTCGTACACCTTAGCTTAGTTCTAAAAATACAAAACTAAAATTATTATTTTAATAAAAAATTATCATATTACAATGAAAAACCTAACAGTAATTTAAGAAGCGCAAATTTGACTTGATTTTCTTTCGTTGAGTTAGTATTTGTACAACTAAATGCTAAAATTTTAAAATTTCCTTTATCAAAACTAAATGCTGAAATTTTCAAACTTCCTTTATCAAATACCTTTCAATTTTTCAGAATTTATATCCATGGACCAAAATGTTTCAAGTTGTCAAGCAAATGCATCTATCAAAACTAAATGCTGAAATTTTCAAACTTCCTTTATCAAATACCTAATTTATATATCCGTGGGCCAAGATGTTTCAAGTTGTCAAGCAAATGCATCTTTCCACCGATTTTTTTGTTAGCTTTAACTTTCTTCTTTTTTGAATTTCTGGTTAGCATTAATATTTGAATTTGACATAAAGTTGAAGGCTATTTTAGGAACTATAAAGTTTCATCCAAATTAAAGTTTAATTAATTTTTTAGTTTCATTGATACCCTTTAAGTTTCACTTATAATATTATAAATAATTCTCAAATATTAATATATTAAAATTAAAAAATGATAAATACATTTTTCTATTAATTTTCCTCACTCGATATTACCTTTTCTTATTAAAATTATTGTAGAGTGGGAGAAATTAACGATGATTATAAATAATCCTAGTCATAAAAAGTTTGCACCAAGAATTCCATCATGACAGCTTTTAAAAAAAAAAAAAGAAAAACGCGGTAGTCTCTCTCTTTATTTCTCTAAAAGGTTTAGTTATATTATTAATAGAAATCATATTTTAATAAATTTTAAGTACAAATTTGATGATCAATTATAAAAATAAATAATTTTTTTTTAAGTAAGAATGAATAAATTTGAGAAAAACTACAAAAACTACTTATATTAAAAAAAAGAATTTTTGTTAGCTTTTTTTTAGACTTTTAAGTATTTTTTATAGTATTTCTAATAAAATATTAATAACAGACTTAAAAGGTTTTTATTTTGATGAAAAAATGTTACAAAAAAAATTAAAATGTCTCTTCCTATATATATGTGAGAATTATTGATTTATATATATAAAAATTTTGCACAGAGATCAATCATGACACGAAAAAAAACTAAAAATTAAAATGTCTCAATCACCTATATATATAGATATATATAATTTTCAAATATTGATATATAAAAATTTTACACCGAGAGATTTGACAATTGTGGTAAAATTTCGTGATTCTTAATCTAGACCTCCAAAAACTTGATTCGTGGAAAATAATGAAAATTTATCCTTTATGAATACCGGTGTGGTACTTATTCAAAAATTTTTGATACTTAAATTAGTAAAAGTGGCATAATTTTTGTATAAAAGGAGAGAGAGAGTTTTTTTCTTATATCTGTTAGAGTAATTTTGTCTTTTATTTATGAGAATATTTTGTAAAGTTGCAGTTAGAATCAAATTAAAAATCTTTCCAATTTACTTATTTGAATAGAAAAAATATTTGATTGACATGTATTTTTACGAGATTTAATGTGATTTTACAAAATTTACTCCTGATTATGAATATAAATCTTGCAGCCATAATATAAATCTTCCCCCGTTCTAGAAATTTCTGCTATCAAAAATTACACCCATCAAGACCAATCATGACACGTTTAAAACGGTGGTACTCTCTCTCTCTCTCTCTCTAACGCCTTTCGACCCGATCCGGTTCTGAAAGATTATAAATAGAACAAGGATGTTGGGTTTCATCCAAATTAAAGATGGCCATTACGATCCCAATCCGCGTGGCCGTCTGCTTATTATTATTATTATTCATTTGTCTCTGTTCTGCAGCAGCTGCTGCTGAAACTGAGTCGTTGGATGCTCCGAAAACTTCATAGTACACGTGTCGGAATCACAAAAGCCGTCAACTTTCAGTTCCCATCAAGCATGGTATTCCTCCATCCTACAATCACTGCCATCAAACTCTCTAGACGGCAACAACGCTACTGGCGCGAGACAAATTATCTATGCCTATGAACGGGCAGCGTGCGGCTTCGCAGCCCGGCTCACTGCGGCACATGTGGCGGAGCTGAGGAAGGTCGCTGGGGTTATCGCCATTCTTCCGGACGAGACACTCCAGATCCAAACCACTTACAGCCCAAGCTTTCTTGGTCTCTCAGACACCTCCGGACTCTGGCCCCTCTCCAATTACGGCGAAGACATTGTCATCGGAGTCCTCGACACGGGGATCTACAACAATGCACAACCGAGTTTCTCCGACGGGGGACTCTCTCCGGTGCCCAGCAGTTGGAGAGGCCAATGCGAAACCGGAACGGACTTCCCAGCTTCGTTTTGTAACCGAAAAGTGATTGGCGCGAGGGCTTTCTACCGAGGAGCTCATGCGAGTTCGGCCAGGGATTACGATGGACATGGGACCCATGTCGCTTCCACAGCAGCTGGAGCAGCAGTTGCAGGCGCCGGTTTCTATGGATATGGAGTAGGAGAAGCGAGGGGCATCGCCATGAAGTCGAGAATTGCCGTTTACAAGGTCTGTTGGACGAACGAAGGTTGCTCGCAGGCCGATGTCCTCGCCGGGATGGATCAAGCCATTTCCGATGGAGTCCACGTCATTTCTTTCTCCATTTCAGATACACGTCCAACTGCGCTGCCGTACTACCGTGATAACATTGCGATCGGAGCTTTCGGAGTTGTCCGGAGTGGAATCATGTTTTCGTGCGCAGCTGGGAACATAGGTCCCGGTCCTAGTACAGCTCGGAATCTTGCACCGTGGATGCTCACCGTCGGTGCATCCACAATGAATAGGAGGTTTGCGGCCCAAGTTTTTCTAGGTGACGGTGAAATATTCACTGGCGCATCAATTTACGATTCTCCTTCTTCTGGTATATCAAATTCGGCGCCGCTGGTATACGCCGGCGATAGTGGAACCGGAACAGGAGACCCCTATTGTCAACGGAACACGCTTAATCCATCGATAGTCAGGGGAAAGATTGTGATATGCGATCGTCATCCAGAATTAAAAATCAGTGAAGTAGAACAAGGTAACATCGTGCAATCAGCTGGTGGGGTCGGAATGATAGTGGTCTCACCCGACGGCGGCATATCTTCACAACCGTATATGCACCCAGCAATAATGGTCACCAAAAGTGACGGCGATTACATCAAAGGTTATACAAAACTGCGTCCATCGCCGACGGCCGCTTTCTTGTTTATAGGAACACAGATAGTAAACTCCCCGCCGGCTCCAATGGTCGCCAGTTTCTCTGGCCGAGGCCCCAACCAAATCACGCCCGAGATTCTCAAACCCGACGTCATAGCTCCGGGCGTTGACATCTTGGCCGCCTGGACCGGTGATCGTGGTCCTAGCTCGTTGGTGGACGACCCAAGAAGGGTCCAATTCAATATCATATCGGGTACGTCCATGGCTTGCCCACACGTCAGCGGGTTGGCTGCGATGCTTCGCAAGAGGTACCCAACGTGGTCCCCAGCTGCTATCAAATCCGCCCTCATGACCACTGGTCATGTTTTAGACAAATCTGGGAGTAGCATTAAAGACGCTTCCACTGGATTCATAGCAACACCGTTTCTTCTTGGATCAGGGCACGTGGATCCAACTAAAGTGCTTGATCCAGGGTTGGTTTACGACATGGGTGAGATGGATTACCTGGCGTTCCTCTGCTCCATCGGATACACCCAGCAGCAGATTGCGCTTTTTTCTGAGAGGGTCTGGTCAGGTGGATTGCAGTACACAGAGTTTGCCTAGTCCAGGCGATCTCAACTATCCATCATTCTCTGTTGTGTTCAGTCCCAGCAGAAGAGTGGTCACTTACAGGAGAACGGTGACAAACGTTGGGAATGTGAATGCGGTTTATACCGTGACGGGATCTCTCCCAAATGGCGTTACTATCCGTTTTAGCCCGGAAAGGCTTGTGTTTAACCAACAGAACAATGTCCTATCTTACGAGGTCACGTTCACTAACGTTGGACTTACTTCAGACGGATTTGGGCATCTCCAGTGGTCTGATGGGACCCATATTGTGAGGAGCCCAATTGTTGTTGGGCAGTAAAAAATTACTACTCTCACTTTATGGCCGAGTACCAAAAAAAAATAGAGGTTATGACTATAATTAGAATTTTTGACCAAAAAATCCTCTAATAATAAAGTCAAAAAAATTTTGAGAGAATTGTTGAATGAAAAGTAAAGTGCGAAGTACTAGACTGACAATAATAAGCATATCTAGATTTTAAATGTTGTATTTATAGTGAGATAGTGTTAATAAATTAATAGATAAATAATGGAACTGTAATCATTTTGTATTATATATGTATATATTAAAGTTCACTGTGATTTACTTTTCTTTAAATACCTTTCATTTCATCTTTAATGCCTTCTACTCTGCATTAAATGCGCGTAAGAGAAAAAAACTCCCTAAAATACAGAATGCAACTCGTGAAATGCCCAAATGTCACATCTGTCTGCCACTTGTAAAGGAACGAATTAACTAACTTACTTAACTTTTAAGTAATAAACTCAGTTCATTTATTACTATTTTGCATCTATAATTAGAACCACACTAGTATAGATTCACAAGAAGTTGGCACCCAATTACAGCTACTTCCTAATTATTTAATCTGCGCCGAGCACATTTCATTACTAGAATTTTAGGTGTTTGTGTTCAGAAATTCGGGCAACTGCTTTAGGCGGTCATGAAAATCACTATTAGCGATCGTTTTTTAAGGTTTTAGCAACCACCAAAAGCAGTCACTAATACCCCTTAATAAAATTTCCCAAGTCTCTCCTTCCAATTTTGTGCGCCCTTATTTCTCCAATCTCTATCTCTCTTCGCTCCCTCGTTTTTCCCTTTCTTCGCTCTCTTGTTGCACCACAACCGATTTTCACACTACCGACTACCGCATCACCGCCACGCCCTAGCTACCGCTTTTGGTCGTGACCCGTTTCAGGTAATCTCTCTTCTCAGTAATCTTTCTTTCACACACACACTCGTTCTTCATCTCTTTCTCTCACTCTCTCTTCTCTCATTATTTTAAACTCAGATTCTTCACAAGTCATATTTACTAAGCTGAAAATAACACCAAAAAAATTGAGCTTGTTTAACTCTCAGTTGCCGAGTTTCTCTAATTTATTTGCCACAAGTGTGAGAATGAGCATTGATTTTAGGTAATTTTAGAATTTAGATTTTGATTTTGGTATCTAGCGTTTTAATTTACATTTTGATTTTGGAAATGATACTAACTCCTTTTTTAAATGTGAATTTTGCCTTTAGTTCCTAGTGGGTAGCCAATGAGCTCCTAGTGATTTGTTGATTTGTTTTTCTTATTATCTATCAAATATATGATGATATGGACTTTAAAAAAAAAAAGTAGCAGTGAAACAAATTTGTTGCTCTCTGCTCTACATTTTTGTCCTCTTTATGCTGTACAAATCTTTGTTTTGGTCAGATTCAATCTACTTTCACTTAGTACTTGAGGTAACTCATAATGACTCATATTTTGTTAGATAGTGCCTCACTACTAAATATACCTTCAATTTCATTATTATAATCTAGTAGTATAGATATGAATTGGGATACCTTGAAAAATTATTTGATTTTACAATTGAAATAATTTTGTGCTTGAGTAAAGTTGTTCGTTAATGTTTGTACCACAGAGTAAATTACTGTTCAAAGTGATGACTTTTAATTCTAGTGGTTTATTCAATCTATTTTCCAAGCTAAAATTTGTGTTCAAGTCAAAATTAAAAAATTTAGTGCGGACTCATTTTGCCAAGGGAGGTATGAGAGTAGTTAATGCAGGGGGTGGTGATTTTAGAAATTGATTACACTGCAAAGTGTAGGCGCTAATTATGTAGGAATAAGTGTCAAATGACTAGGAAGGTACAAAGAACAGAACAAGGAAGTGCATTTAGTCAAAAATAAATACATCAATAATATATTTTTGAAAAAAAAAACAAAAAAAGAAAGAAGGGTAATGGAGGTGTTTAAAGTTTGCATTATGGAAGTTGTTGGAAGAAAAGGCCCAATTAATATAGAAGTCCCATTGAGCATTGACATTTAGCATAATGTTAATAAATGATATTGAAGAGTATCAGATCTATATGTTCTTTAGTTATTCATACTAGTATAAATTGGTACGAGAATTATTTTAATATGTATAATATAGCTTTCCTTATTATCACAGAAGTCTCAAGGCGAAGGATTAAAATTTCATTTTGGTGTAGGTTGTTTCAGTTAGAATGAAAAAGGAAGCATTGCAGCAACATTTCAAAAGTGTTTTGAAATGTTCAAATAGTAGCACAAAAATATTAAAATATTTAGAGAAATTTTGAAGTATTTATTGATATCCATCCAAATATACAAAAGCTTAATAACAAAATAATTAAGCAATTCATTATTTTGGTCTAGTAGACTGTATTTTTAGTGCATTTTACTATATTTCAATGGAAATATTGTAATTGTTTCATTATGGTCTCATTTCGGTCTATTAAAAATTAGAAAAATTTTTTAACAGCTCTGTGTAATCATTACTTAACTTAGGAACTTAAGTTATTATTTTATTAAATAATTAAGGTAGAAAAGTTATACATCAAGTTAGATAATGAGTTTAAAATTAGATAATTAGAAAAGTAAATTAATTATTATTTGTCAAAGTAATTAGATTAGAGAAGTTTCATGTTATAATGACTAACTGAATATTAATAATCATTATTTTCCTCATGTTCTAGTGTATATCTCTCTCTGCCCCAGCTCTCCAATTTCTCCCCCCCCCCATTGGTATTACAGTCTTATTAAGGTTTTTCATCAAGTGGCAGTTTCTTTAGTTATTGTAGAAGACCAAGCACAGAGTAAAAACATAAGAATCCTCACCCTGTACATATAATGTTAAGCAACAACATTAATTGTAAATATGTTAACATTTTTGAAATTTAAATTTTTAATTATCGTGTGTAATTAATTTATCTTATAGGTTATAAGAGGAGAGGTCATCCGCTCTGTGAGAGCTCCAACGAGAACTGGAGACAAAAGCCAACATTCTCAACAAACTCCAAAAAAGGCAAGTTTCAATTGTCCTCATCTTCTGTTCTAATTTTATCTAAGTTTCATGCTGCATTTACTTGGATTGTGGAGATCAAGGTATGCATTCCAGGTATTTGTGCCATTGTTGCTGATTTTTCCTTACCTATTCTTTGTGAATTTACAAAATACCATTGAAGTTTGATGTTTCTACACTTTTTTTGCTCACAAATCAGTGAGGGTATTAAGATCTAATTTATTTTTTATTCTTGTTTTGGATTAGCTTTTCTCTAACTTGCCGATTTGGGGGTCATTGAAATAGGGTCCGCATTTGCTTCCATGACTTGTCTCAATTGAGTAAACTCATGTATGAATTTAAAATCCCTTCCTCATAGTTTTATTTAACTAATAAATATTGCATATTATTGAAGTAAAGACCTTTTCTAGCATTTCTTTAATGTTTCTTGATGATCTTGCTGTGTAGGTTTAAGGAGTGACTAATACAGAGCTCCAGAGGCTCTTTGAATTCAGTTGGGTGGGACAAAAAACTGAATTTTGATACTGGTCTTGATTCATTACATTGTTTTTATTGCTGGGATAAGGACTAGGCACTTGCAAGGTCAAAACCGGTTCTATTGTTGTTCATTGCTAGAGTCATGACAACCTTACTACATTCCGAGTTTAGGCGCTTGTATTCATGGTGGTAAGACAGCCACATTAGCCCAAAAAATTCAAAAATGGCTTCAAGAAAATCTTAAAAGTGTTGAGTTTGTCTCTTAATTTTATTTGGAATCTAGTTTCCAGGAATGATGTATTTCACTTAGATTTTCTATTTTCAGAGTTTTTTGTTTTTCTCGTTTACCTTGCTATGAAGAATCGAGGAATTAAGGTGGCAGAAACAGAAGCAGAACTCTGAGTGATGATTAACTTATGCCCAATGGTGGACTTAAACAATGGCACAAATATCTGGAAGACGCTAATGTGTATAAATTTGTTAGTTTGTGGCTAATTTGTTAGTTAACTTTTTTATTTATTTAAATAAATTTGTTTTGGCTAATAATTTTTTCTTTGAATTTTTTTTCAAGTTTGATATCTTGTTCCTCAATATCAAAGTTCGCCCTACTACTCCAGTTTTGATTTTTTTTTGTTTCTTTTTTATTTTTTTTTTCAAGAATATTGTAATAGGATATTATATTAAATTTTTATAATTTTGTTGATATATACATCAACTTTTTGGTGGTCACTTTTTTATTTTGGTGTATTAATTTAATATTATAAAATGTTTTAATACAAGTAAATATAGATATGGAATGAATAAAATTAACAAAATTAGTGGCCGCTAGAGCACTTTTAGCAATCGCTTGAGGCAGCTACTAAAAGTATGTGAATAAACTATTAGCAGCCGCTTAAGGCAGTCACTAAAAGTGACTTGGCGGTCGCTAAAAGTCCCAACCACTTTTTGCTCCGTTGTGTTTTGGCGATCACTAAAATTGTCGCAAAAAGTTCGCAGCCACCATGTGGTGATCGCTAATAGTCATTAGCAACGAAATTTCCATGATCCATCTTTGGCCATCGCAAAACAATCGCAAAAGAGTATTAATGACCACTTTGGGACTTTTAGCAACAGCGTGTAGCGGTCGCTAATATTTTTAAAACTGATTAGCATGCATTATTGTACAATTATATATATATATACATATATTGAGCATGCTAATTATGAATTTACAGTTATTATTGGCGATGTGTTAGTGTGATTATCTCGTTTCCATGCATTCTTGGTGTGTGTATATTTCAGGTGATATAATATGGTGTTTTTGGCCCAAACAACACCAACGTTGCATGTGAGGAGGAGCCATCCCAAGGCATAAGATCGACTACCATGGGTGCCAAGGAGAAGGAAGTGGTTTGAAGTTCAAAATAGTTGAAGTGGTGTGCGGTTGAAGTTCCAGCTCAACACCCTCTCAGTCTTCCAGCCATAACTTTTTCGTCACAACTCGAAATGGTTCCATTCTTTTTGCGTTGGAAAGAAGACTCGAAGCCCTACAACTTTGCTGGTTTAGCCGAAGCCTGAATCTGTCATCTTCAATGTCAAAATCGCATCGGAAGTCAGGGACAGAAAGCTGTCAAAGAAGAACTGTTCACTGTAATTACAGATGGGCGCCCCACCTAGACCCATGGGCGCCCCTGAGGACTTGGGCGCCCCACTCTTCATCAGGTGGGCACCCACAGAGAGAGAGTTCTGACTGCTGTTTTTTGGCTATCTCTTTGAGGACTTCATCAAACACTTGTGCCATGGGCGCCCCACCTCAGCCATGGGCGCCCATGAGGACTCTTCCAACACAAGTTTAGAATAAGTTTGAGCTATGTTTTTACCTTTATGGCCTTGTAATATACGTTGATATAAAAGGTTGAAAATCTGATGTAGGAGAGTTTGAAACCCTACGCACTTCTTCTCTTTCTCTTAGTTTAGTTTAGATTAGGGTTAGATGTTTTCATCTCGCGTTGGATTGACGAAAGCTTTATTTTTTCATCTTCGCATTAAGATTAATTGGTAAGTTTCATTCGTTACTTCGTTTTAATTAAAAGTTTATTATTTTCTTTATCTTTGTTCTTTATTTTCACTTCGTAGTACTTCGTAGTCATTGTTAGTGTTTGATTTGCTTTCGAAATTGCTTTAGCTTATTTCTATATCCTTCGTTTTCGTGTTTGAGTGCTTGATGAAGGTTATTTTCTTTTTGAAAGGCTTTGTTAATACTTTCGCAATGTTAGGCTAGGGTTAGTTCTTAGTTTCAAGCCATTGAAAGTGGTGAAGTAGTTGGTGAACTCAAATGTAAATGAGTTTTATTTAACAAAATATATTTTGGACTTTTAATTGGAATTTCATAGTAAGCTAGGGTTTTCTTGAAACCTACTCACCTGTGTCATAACCGTAGCTTGGTTACAAGTTTTCACTTGTGCACACCAAGTGTTCGGTTTAATGCCCTAGCGAGTTAGAATCTGATTTTCCAAGACCCAGATTAGGTTTTCTTACAAAATCAGTCACCCGTGTTAAAACCAAAGTTTGGTTACGATTGGCCACTCGTGCAAACCAAGTGGTTGGTTCAACGACCCGGTGATTCGAACCTTATTTTCATAAAACCAAAACATGAGGTTTTCTTAAGAAACCGATTCACCTGTGTTATAATTGAAGTCTAGTTATGAGTTTATGCTCATGCACACTAGGTGTTCGATTCAATGTCCCGGTGAGTCTGAAACCAATTTCAAAAGCCTCCGCTTACTCTGAATTCCATAAATTAGTTTTTAATGAAATATCTTCTGACCTAGCAATGCATGTGCATTTGTTAGGTTGAGTTATAAATGCGTTTGAGTAAACCACTACCCACTACTGGATTTGGTTCGAAGCCAAGATCATTTTAGTTAGTTTACTTTCAATATTTGCATTCTAGTTTAATATCACAATTTGCTTCGCTCCACCATTCTCAACCTAGCCATATTCAAATCACTTTGTAATTCAAAATTAGTTTAGATTAACTTGGGCTCACTTACTAATTAAGAGAACAAGTTTAGTGTCTTTTAACACAGCCCTCCCTGTGGAGATGACCTCAGTTCTCATCGAGTAAGACTACAACCACCCTCTTGCACTTGAGAGGTAGAACCCGAACACATTTCAGGGTCGGTCACAAACCAAGGGTTGGTTGCTAAAAATTGTTTTTTCCACAACCAAAAATTTAATCGCCATAATATAATTTTTAGTGACCAATTGGTCGCCAAACCACAAATAATTTGTTAAGGATTCAAAGCATTCACCAACCAAATAGTCACGAATTGTAAAACTTTTAATAATCAATTGGTCACTAAATATGAGCCCTTTAATGACTAATTAGTCGCCAAATCTCAAATAATTTGTTGAGGATTCAAAATATTTTCCAACCAACTAGTCACAAATTATGGACTCTTTAGCTACCAATTGGTCGCTAAATATTAGACTTCTAGCAACCAATTGGTCACCTATTTTGTTCAAAAATTCAAATTGGTTAAGCTAGTAGCAATTAATTGGTCACCAATTCTTAACTTTTAGTAACCAATTGGTCACCAATAATATTTAAAAAAATAAAAAAATTATAGCAACTATTATTTTCATTTTCTAATTTATTTTCCTGTAACAATACACGCAAAAAATATTTGCCTGTAATAACACATAAATTGACGAAAAAAATAACATCCACCATTAAATCATATATTCCCAACCATAAAAATAGACCTTTAGAGGGTCATTTGGTAATACTGTCGTTTTTCTATTTATATTTATATATTTATATTTTCTAATTTTTATTTTTGTTATCGTTTTTTTATAAAATAAAAACTAAAACTGTATTTAGAAATATAATTTTGTCTACAATTACTAATTTTTTATTTTCATAAAATATTTAATTTTATTATTTTTTAAAAATTAATTAAAGTTAATAAATATATTTTATATCAATTTAATTTAAATATATTATTTATTAAAAACAATTGAATAAAATACAAGTATTATGTCATTTAATCCAATAAATATAAAATATATTAATTACAATTTAATTCCATTATTTACTAAAAATAACTGATCAAAATATATTTTATAATAAACTAAATAATTTAGTTACGATATTTAATAAAAATAATTTGATAAAATATAATTCATATTAATTTAATTATGATATTTATTAAAAATAATTTAATAATATATATTTCCTATTAATTAAATTAACTAAGTTAATTTAATTATTTATTGGAAATAAATTAATAATATATATTACATATTAATATAATTAATTTAATTTAATTATATTATTTACTAAAAATAATTTTAGTCTGATAAAATACTTGAATAAAATAATTTATTTTAATATGATAGTAACAAAAATAGACAAATTATTAAAATAAACAAAATGTTTGCAGCAAAAAAAAAAAAAAGAGTAAAAACACTTTTTTTTGTTTACATTTTTCTGTTTAAGTTTTTATTTTTTCAGAAACAAAAAAATATAAACAGATTTAACAAATATGTTTTTATTGTCAGTTTACAAAATTTTGAAAATATAAACAGAAAAATTCAAAACAAAAACGTCACCACACAGGGCCTTAATAAAACCACAACATATGTATGGTCTCCAAAAGTTACATAGACCAATATATCAGTTTAATATCAATACTACAACAATAGTATCAATACTACTACAATGTTCTACACTACTCACACATTTACAGTAATTCTTACACATGGAACAGATCATTAATTCTTCAAAAAAAAAAAAAAAACTAAATTCTTGATAAAACCTCCTTACCTTACTAGCACCCATGAAAAAAAGAAAACAACCACCTTTGAAAGATGCAATTCACGCATAATGCGCACCTGGCACTCAAAAATAATAGTGTTAATACTAACACAATCACAATACAGAGCAAAACATGATGCATGTAATACATCTCACCGAAAATCATATTGATACTAACACAATCCAAGCCGGACAACATCTACAAAAAAGTCATATAAGCATTTGTGATTTGTTTTCATTACCTTAGAAATGGTTTTTTTGCTAAAGAAATTAAAGATCCAAAATTAATCTAACTCTGTCACACACTTATATCCCGAGTTACATATATTTGGACAATATCACCCCCCAAAAAAAATTATTAATTGTAATTTTAAGATTCTGCATTCATCAAATTTTGACAAAATGAACATATAAGATTTGCACATAAACCTATACACACGTCCAAAGTAATAAAATGATTTTATAAAAAATTTTAATTTTTATTTGATTAATCAAAAAAATAAACACGTGCAAGTAATTTAATTTTCCCTCATATTTTCTCTTCTCTTAACAGATCTTTTCTACAAAGATAGAATAAAAGTAAATTTAACCCAAAATAGAAGGGGAGCAAAGCCACAAAACTATTACCTGCTCCAAGGTCAGAAACATGATCACATTCCATGATCCTAACCTTCCAAAATTTGAGAGGAAGCCCTTGTAGAAAGCAAGAGGTCCCTACAAAAAGATACACAGTAATAAGACGGTTGAATTATATCGTACCCATAAAACTCAACTCAACATGGTTTACCAATAAAATGACTGAAAAATTAAAGTCAGACTTAGCAGACAAACGAGCAAATGGACATCATCTTACAGTATAATTTTTTTTCTCTGTTATTGATAGTTGGTCTTAAACTTGGGGCTGGACATCATCATAATTGGCAATCCATTTATTCACTTTCAAATTTTTCTGTTATATTTGTAAAACGTACAAAATAAACTATAGAAGACGGATTCATCAGAGATATTATTAAAAGGCTACAATAAACTTTTTGGTTTTGATAATTTCAAAGGCGATAAATAACTGTGATAAGAATAATGCATAAACTATTACATACGTTGTTATCTTTGGAGACATGGGAAATCTTCAACAAAATTACCACCAGCACAGAAGTTCTTAACCTGTTAAATTATGCATGAAAATCAATAACTTGCAAACACAGAAAACCATAGGTAATTTGGTCCAGCATTGGAAGAAAGTCACGTAACCTACAGGTTCATACAACCCAATTCTTAGACCTCCGAATAGGCATTGACGATGCAATCCAGATACAATGCCTTTCCAGAGAGTAGGTAGGCTTTCTTCCCTTGCAATAGTACCAACAGTACCTATCAATCCCTAATATTTTGGTAAAGCCACCGCATCCCCTGCAACTGCTGTCTTTTGGAGCTGAAGCTTAACTTTTAGCAGTGTCCAATGGAATAGAACAAATCTGCGCAAAATCAAATTAGTGTCAATAAAATGAGAGAAAAAAAAAATCACTTTCTATCACATATGTATCAAACCAAAATATGTGCATAAATTTGGATACATAAACAAGTCTAACTTACAAATATGATCTGGAACAATTTTGGAATCAATTTGGTTCCATTT
The DNA here is from genome assembly GCA_019916065.1 of Vitellaria paradoxa. Classification (NCBI taxonomy): domain Eukaryota; kingdom Viridiplantae; phylum Streptophyta; class Magnoliopsida; order Ericales; family Sapotaceae; genus Vitellaria; species Vitellaria paradoxa. Next base: position 280,441 of record CM034240.1, read on the forward strand.
GGGTATCTTAGATATATAAATGCCATGCAAATTCTGATCCAACATTCATCATGACCACTTCATTTATTTTTCTTCCCCTTTTTTTTTTTTTTCGCCAACATTTATAATATCACATATGTGTAGGAATTTATGACACCCCCCCCAAAAAAAAGAAACTGAACTTCCATAAACAATTCCGCAGTCACCACTGTAACTTCAAATCGTCTAAGATTGGCAAGATTTGCACACGCACAAGCATCACATCACACACGAGATGAAGACACCCAAGCTTTATTACTCTTCCCCAACTCTATGTTTTCATAGTTTGGAGATTGTAACGATTACAATTAAATTACAAAATACTTCATAGTACAAGGTCACACATCATGCCGAAACAATTAAAGTAAAAATTGAGATGATTAGGCTTTCAATCTCTCGAGAAATCATTACGTCATGAACCCATTAATAAAATTAGGATGAACCAATAAGCACTCCAAGATATCCAATTAAAACATTAACTTCTAATCAATGTACCAATCCAATAGCAAATTATTAGCACGAAGAGGAAATCATAAACATCTCAGCATAATAATTGAAAATTTCCAGATTAATAGATAAAATTGAAGTGCATTAGCTTTAAAACAAAACAAAAATACTGAAATCTCAGTTCAAGTACGAAGACCTTATTTCAACTAAAGTCACCAAGCCCATATCAACACATCCTTTCAAAACCCTAATTTGACCCAAAGAAGAGAGAGCCAAACTGAGCCGCACACCGAAGATTGGAGATTTCAATCAGTCGGATTCATCAGAAGATGCAGAAAGCAACAGAGGGGTTGCCTTGAGAGGGTGGAAACCAGCTTTAAGGTCGCGAGCTTGGTGTTTCTAATCTTCGGCTTCACTAGCGGTGGCGGTGGAAGAGGGTTTTTCTTCTTGGTGATGCTCGGTGGTGCTGGAGCAGCAGGCCAGAAAGGCACAGCAGCACAAGGCAGCGCGCGGGGAAATCTGAAAGAGAATGGGGGTTGGGTAATAGCGGTGGAAAGGAGTCGGATTGGGCTGAGACCCGGCCCGGACCGACCCGAAAGCTGCCCGCGCTCACCCTTGCCCGCCGGGGTCCGTACAACCCGGCCCTGCCCACCCCCTTACCTCCGGGTGAGGGCTTGGATCAACATGACCTGTCTCGAGACCGGACCCTTGGGTCAACATGACCCGACCCGAGACCGAACACAACCTGCCCGCACCCTTTCCTCTTCTTATGCGCCTTGCTGCACTGCATCCCCTCTCCCTAGTCAATGACCGTTTGGGTGGGGAGAAATTTTTTTTTCTCTTTTTGATCGTTTAGGCCGCCTTTGTTTTTTTGTTTTTTGTTTCTAACCGCTCCTGGTGGTAGTGGGCCGTTGGTAGCCCCAACGATCCAAATTGTTTTAAATTATTACAAAATCTCTCCCCGAAAATATTACAAATTCCCTAACCTTCTATATTAGAGGTGACCCATTTCCCTCGTTTACATTCTTTTATCCCCAGTTTGTTAGAGAATGAGTGTTAAAAAAAAATTAAAATTAAAATGTAATTTTTCTATTTTCCCTTTATTATTTTTACATATCATAAATAAATATATTTAAAAAATATAATAATATTCTAAACTATATTATTTACCTACTTGACATTTTTTTCTTTATTTACTGTTGTTCTCCTTTCTTTTTCTCATCTCTCTCTCTCTCTCTCATCCCATTCTCCAAACAAAGGCTTGGTGCCCTTGTGGGTATCGACTTGTCTCTCTTGTTTAATTTACTTCAAAGCTTAAGAAAATAGTTGAATTAAAACTTTTTGGACGGGAGGACCACTTATCAGACAGAGACATTCTGAGTTTCATCAGCATCAACAAAAGAAGAGAAATATGGACAAGGAGACAAAAATTTATTCTAAGAAAATAGTTAACTTATATAATTTTATTTTAAACATATTTCTACTAGTATTTTATTATTCTGATTTTTTTCCTTATATATATATATATACATATTCTTTTTTCTTTGGTACATTAACATTTTTTTCACCAAAAATAATAGATAAGGATGCTTGCAAAATTTTGCTTTGGCTTTCATCACGTCGTCTTATCAATACCGCATGGACACATCATTATACTATAGACATATGTATTTGGTTTTGGCATTCATTGAGAAGGCGACAACTCCATTGGACCACTGTCATATCAATAGGCACGCATGAAATGGGAATGACAATTGTTGTTTCAAATTATAACGTTTCAATGATGTTTATACACTCTTAAGAAAAAAAAAAAAAAAGCAAGCATTTTCAACGGTCACTTTTTCACAACCAAAGTTAAATTTAGTTGCTAAAGAGTACTTTTTGCATGACCAAATCTAGGGTAGCTGAATAACTTTTGGTTGGTGAAATCTTACATTTGACAATCAATTAGCCGCTAAAGGTAAATCTTCGGCAACTAAATTATTATTTAATCGTCAAATGTTCTAAATTTATCCTCTAAAAACTTTTCTTGAAAAGTGTGATGCCAAAATTCAATTTTGCCAACTAAATTATTTAGTCATAAAAAGTTTTGATTTTCTTTTATATTTGTCGACCAGTAGATTAGTAGCTACAATTTTTTATTTTTTTTAATCTTTACCGGCTAATTTATTTAGTCGCTTAAAGGTTATTTTTTTTTATTCATTGCCAAGCAAGTTCTTTAGTTGCTTGAGTTTTTCTTTTTTTTTTTTTTTCCTTTTTTTTTAAACCTTTACCGACCACATGGTCAGCTAAGCCGTTAGGTTGGATTTAATTTTCCCCAATCCTTATTCTTTTTTCCATTTCCCAATAAAGGTGTAAATGGGTTAGGTTAGGCTCAATCCGTCCTTTGACTTGGGGTCGAGCCGCCCCTCCACATTTTCGCGTCGAGTCAGGTCGGGTCCACCAATTCCCGCTTCTAACCCGCCCCAATTGACCCAACCTATTTTTTAATATTTTTAATACTTTTTAATTATATTAAAGTAAATAAAATACATAATAAAACTCAACCAAACACATTAAAATAATTATTGACAAAAATTAAAATTTATTAAATAACAAACAATTACATAATTAACATTAAATTTAAGATTACAATTTACAAATCCAGAATTATAAGAAAAAAAAATAAATGATAGAGTAATAAATAGGTGCATCACTTCATGTCTTATACATTCTAACTAGGTTGACACCTATAAGAGTGACTATTATTTTCAAATATTACTCTATTTATACATCATCATCATTTATTACTAGATCTACTAGTGTGTTATTCTCTTCACGTAAATATATTGCATCAAAGTCAATGGCAAGTTACTCTTTTTTGGCATCTTCTTGTTGTCCACTTTTGACGAGATACCAATCTCATAAACACATCAAGACTTTTGCTGTCGGTGAGACCAATCGAATTCTGAATTGACTAATAATGCGCGTACTTGTATTAAACGCTTGCTCGGATGTTACAGTAGAAATTGGAAATGTAAGGATATCATTAGTTAAAACTGAAAAAAAAATATAAATTTAGATTATCTTCTCTTCCACCAGTCTAAAAGATTAAAAATCATCTTCATTTTCTATCGAAAGTGTACCAAGATAACATTGCAGGTTGAATGAATTTGATAAACTAGCACTTGTTGATGAATGTGTCCACTGAGATATTATTCTTCTACAAAGGGATGTATTACCACCAAAGTCACGGTGAGAAGAGAACGTTGGGGTGATAGTTGTTTGGGCAGTTATACGATTAGTATCATACTGACCCATTAAAACTTGCATTTGCTCTTTAACATTATTTAATTATTCTTGAGTACTTTATGGCCCATATATCATTTCTAATAATTGATAAAAAATATTTTCTTTATATCTATGGTCTAAAATAGTGGTAATACTAAAATATATAAGAAGTGGGTTAAAATATTTGTTAAAATTTTCCTTCATTATAAGAACTATAGCAACATAATATTCTTAGACTATATTTTTTGAAAATTTCATCAATAACTTCCAATTGATAAACAACTGTAGAAGAAGTAGGATAATAAATCTCACAAAATATTTTAGTAATAATATCAAAAACATATAAAAAATCTCTATAAAAATTTGCATTTGCCCAATTAATGAGATCAATACTATCTAAACTAAGAGCTTGATTACTTAAAATAAATAAATCAATTGTTTTTTATGTTTAATAGTAACGTTTAACATAACATAGATTGAATTCCATCTTATATTAATTTTCATTGGTAATTTTTTAGATTTTAAACTAATTTGAGTACATATACCAGCAAATAGATTAATTCTTTTTGGAGAATTCATAGTACAAACTATAACTTTTTTTATTTTAATAATAGAAGATTCATAAATATCCAATCCATCCTTTACAATTAAATTAAATATATTGGCATAACAACGCCCATAAAATAATGGACCCCTCGTAGGCAAAGTATTAAATAAGTAATTAAAACAAACATCATTATATGAAACATTATCTAAAGTAATAGAAAATATTTTTTTACATAATCTCCATGATACAAGTTCACCAGAAATAAGTTTCCTAATACTCAATCCAGTATAGGATTGTTTAACTAATTTAAATGAAATAATATGTTTATTCAATTTTCAATTTTCATCAATATAACATGCAGTTATACAAATATATTCAATATTTTGATAGGATTTCCTCACCTTATAGGTCAAGTAAACATTTCCTTCAAAATCATCAAAATAAGTTTTTAATTCATCTTTTTTTTGTTTCAAAATCTTATAAAACTTTATTTTTTGAAGTATTTTTTGAAAAACTGCAATATTGTGACGTAAAACTATCGCAAATAAATTCTTCAAAATGTCAATTTTCACTCATTGTGAAAGGTTATTCATCTTTAACAATATATTTAACTAAATTATTTTGTATTCTTGTAGGGCCATAAAAAAAAATATTTAAATTATCACATTCATTACCTAATTGAGTTTGTGTAGCATGTGAAAAATATTGATCAATTACAAAATTGATGCAGGGATTGTGTTAATACTTTCTATTTAAATGTCTTGTTAGGTGACTAGTTTTAAAAGTAGTCCTACCATTTAATAAATTCTCACAAATATTACATTTAACCTTATACGTACATTCCATCATCGCATGGAATTCTAGAAAAAAAGTCTCATAATTTTGAAGAGCTATGCTGTTGGCCGTGGCAGGAAGATGATGCACCAACATCACCACTTGTGCTAAAGGTGTTGGTATTTATGGTAATACAAATTGTTCCATTTATTTTTGAGAGGGAAAAGATATTGAGTCCCCACCTTCCAAATCAAAAAAAAGGGTGTCTCTAGGATCCTTTTAGAAAAAAAAAAATAGTTTGATGGAAAAATTAAAATATGCAAATTAAAAAAAATGTATGTATGCAAATTAAAAAAATTAAATACTAACTTGGAATAATTTGAAACTTTGAAATATTTGATCTTTAAATCTTGACTTTAAATTTGATAGAATTGGATGCACTTGAGCACAATTAAAGAGTACAATTGAGACTTGGTAGCTTGGTGGGGTAGAATTTGAGAGAGAATTTGTTAATTTTTTGTAAGTTTGAATGAATATGTGTGTGTGGTATTTATAATTTATTACTTCTCTTCCCTCTTATTAACTTTTTCCCAAAAACATAAATCTCCTTATTGTATTTTTTGTATATTTTGTATATTTTGTATATTTTATTTCGCTTTCATTCAACCCTCTCCCAAATAAGGGCTAAATAAATAAACAAATAACGCCATTACTAATTTTCTACTCACAGCAAATGTCCTTTAATTTTCCCAAGCAATTAGTCAAGCACCGACCTATATTATTGCAACAAGGGACCACGCCCCTATCAAATTTTGAAAAAAATTTGTATACATAGTATAGGTAAGGATATCAACAGGTTGGATCAGGGTTCAGTAATACCTCTACTATCTCCAAACTCACAGGTAAAAAATATACCTGAACCAAGTGAATACTTGATGAGTATCTTTAAGTGGTTACCATCCACTTATAACTCATTGTGAATCGAATATCTATAACATTCAAATATAATACATTTATTTCAAGAATAGAAATTAAATAAAATTAAAAATTCTTTAAATCCAATAATTTTATAATTTTAAATTCTAAAAGATTGAAAAAATTATCTTTCAAATAATATTTTTAAATATTTTGTACTTATTAAAATTTATTATATTATTTTTATAAAGATAAAATTTAAAGAAAAAAAAATCTAATATTTGATTTAGTCTTAAGCATCTATTATAACTAAGCCAAAAATAAAAAATAAAAATTTGTGTTTATGTGCTTCGTTACATAAAAAAATTAAATCTTAAATTTAAAATAAATTATTTAGTATCAAAATTCTAAATTATTTGGGTAGACTTACAGTGTTTTTGTGATGCTTCTCCGTTGGCCCCGACGATGGCAACAGACAAAGAACACTCTCCGCTGCTATTTCCATGGATGATCAATGTCCTTCACTACAGAGCTTAACTTCCCTTGGAGCTTGCTTGTCTTGGCCGATGATGTATTCAATCAAAACTCAAGGAGTCAGCCGCCCTAGAAAATAGCTTCATTCACCTTCTATGTATTGTCATAAAATATACAAGTTCTTGTTACCATAAATTAAATTGATAAGTGGAAATTTATTTAGAAATTTTAACTAATTAGATTATTTTGTGTGTGTTTAAATTAGTGTTTAAGCTGCGCTTATACCTTTTATTTTTTAACCATTAATAAAATAATTATTTTTATTTAAATTTTTATAATTTATCTATGTAAATATAAATTTTTAAATTTTTAAATAATTTTTATACATATTTTATAATTTAAAACTAATAATTATATAATTAAAAAATATATCAGTGTTCATAAATAAAAAAATCTAATTATACGTAAATCACTCCTGATTTCTGACAGAATGCTTGATAATAATAAAGAATTATTATTATTTTTTTAAAAGTAAAAAGAATTATTTTTCATAACAACAATGAAAATAATTGAGATCAAAGCGGCCTGTTGTTTTAGAAAAGGGGAAAGCTGACGACAAGATTTAAAACCGTTGCATTAATGATTAATGATTAATGTTAAATGGTCTAGATTTATTTAAATATTTTTTAATTAAAAATATATGAATTAAAAATATATGAATAAATTTAAATTATTAAATTTTAATCCAACTGTCCAATTTAACGTTTGCGGTTGGCCAGGAGAAGTAGTGCCAACTTACTCGAGTCCGTTGTCTTATTAAAGTTTTGATTCTGACCGATCGACACGCGCTTAGATGAACTGTAGTTTGCAGCGATCAATTGGTCACACAAAATAAGTCCAAGCCAATCAAAAATATATATTATGTACTATAAATATATATGTATATATTACAAATAAATTCTTACATTTTACTTTTAATTTTTTATTAAATAAAATTATACAATCACCGACTACTAGCTTAAGCCATCAATTATTTATTATTATCTTAAAACACTACAACACAAATGGCTTCTCATGAGGAAAAATTGTGAGGAAATTTAATTTTCTCACTACAGAATGACATTTTGCATGGAAAATAAAATTTCCTCACAGTTTTCTAGTTGATAAGGTAATAAAAGGTGAGGAAATTAATTTTTGTTGCCAAAGCTACCTTTTGGTGAGGAATTTAGATTTTTTCTCACGAAAAAAAACAGAACAAATTTTTCGAATGCTAAGGCGAGGAAAAATTTCCTCGCGAAGTTTGTTTGCTTTTTGTGAGAAAATATATTTTCTCGTCTTATTATATACATGATTTTGTCAAATTATACTAAAAAGGACGAGAAAATATTTCCTCACCAATATTTCCCAACTTTTTGGCACTGAAGGAAGGCGGGGAAAAATATGGCGGGACTCTAAAATTAATTAAAGGAAAAAAAGGACAGAACGGTGCCGTTTGGGAGGGGATTACAATCCCAAATACCTTCTTCAACCTTCTCTCCGTAAATCTCGACGCCTTGGTATTTCCATCACTCCTCTCTCTGATCTTTGCAGACAATGTTTAGTTTCTCCCTCTTTTCGCACCAGAGGTCGATTATTTGAGCTCGCTTCTCATGCCGGTTGATTTTACAAATCCAGGTTTGTAGCCATCTTTGTTAACCCTTTTTATGAAAATGCTTTCTTCTGATTCCGAGTCGATTATGTGAGCTCGCTTCTCATGCCGGTTGATTTTACAAATCCAAGTTTGTAGCCATCCTTGTTAACCCTTTCTATGAAAATGCTTTTTTCCGATTCTGAGTCGACGTTGTGAGCTTCGCTTGCCAGTCGCTTCTCACGCCGGTTGATTTTACAAATCCAGGTTTGTAACCATCTTTGTTAACCCTTTCTATGAAAATGCTTTCTTCCGATTCTGAGTCAACGTTGCGAGCTTCGCTTACCAAACGATTTCATGAACCCAGATGTATATTTACCCCTCTGTTATACTATGCCCAAGTCTAATTTTTTGCTTTTACGGAAATCTTTAGTGAAAACTAATTTAATGATAGTCTAATAATCATATTTGATTTGGTTCTTTTCTTGATTTATTTGTCAAAATATTTTCAAGCATGATTAATTTCCAATATTGTTTGCTACCGAAGCATATATATACACAAACATACATTATTATACCTTTTCTTCTCCATTGAAAATAAATTAACACTGCGAATTAATCAATAAATATATCAATGCACACTTCACCTCCTCCACTTGGTGAATTTGAAAGGCTGAAGCACCGGCGGAGGAAGTGGCCTTGCGGGGTCTTGAATCTCACCGAGAAGCCGTCTTTTATTGGATCCCATTTGACGTTTGAATCTATTCGATTTTGGATGATAAAAATCTCTTACTTACTGGCTATATGAGATTTTTATCAAGTAGTAATTATTTGAATTGTATAGAGTATGGGCATCTGAAGAATTTTCTGTTTTATCCTAGCTAACAGTAAACAAATAGAGTCCTTAATTTATAATGAAGTGTGCTTGGAATTTAAAATGCTTGAGTTTGCATCCTAGTTATTATTAGCTCGAGTACTCGGTCATAGGGACTTGATAACTACTAACATTCATAGTGCACCAAAAGTCTCTTTGATGTGGGCTTGCTATTGTGCTTTATTGCCATACAATCAACTTATTTTGTCATTGGTTGTTAAGTTTAAGATTTGCTAGTGAGAGTCATGTTACTTCTTGAAAACAAAATGTTATAATGAATCAGAAAAAAGAAGTTTAGACAATTGATGACAACCTTTTGTAGAATAAAAACCAATATATAGTCACCATATTTAGCATGGATTTTTCAGGATTCCTTGGCTAAGCTTAGTTTTTATTTTACTTTATTTTATTTTGATTTAGAAGTAAGGGAGAGAAAATTGATATTTTGTCATTGCTTGTTTGATTTGATTTTACTTTTCATTGCTTGTTTGATTTGATTTTACTTTTTCATTGCTTGTTTGACGCCGAAAATAGAGAAAAGAGGAGTAAACACGAGGGAGCACTCAAGTAACACACTTGCCACCCAATTGGAAATCTACCACGAGGGATAAGAGAACAGGATAACAAGAAGAACTCTTTTTTCTCAAAAGCCAAAGGCTAAATTCTCATTCATTCAGATCAACCCCCCTTCATTACAAGCCTCTAGCCATAACTACTACAACTTCCAAGGGAAGACACAAGCTTTCAAGCAATTAGAAATTAGCAACTTTTGACAAAAACTAAAATAACTTAACGAGGGGCTTAAGAATCTTTAAAAGACAATAAGACTCCAAATAATCAAAATAAAATGGGTAAAAAGTGGACAAATTTTCAAGAATAACCAGCCCCAAAACAGAAGGAAATACCAAAAGTTGTTATATTCGCGTATGTACAGTCAACCAAAACACACTTCAGTAAAATAATCATAACTTCCTCTAGAGAACTCCAAATGATACACCGTTTTTTTTGTTGGAAAGTAGACTCATAGATCCTTCTTGGTACCAAAAATTAGCTCCAAATTCCAACCCAATTAAAAATGGCGTTGCTGCAAAGTTGGTTAAAAATTGATGACTGACAGCAAAATACTCTGTTTTGCAGCTTTCAAAATTTTGAGTTTCTAAGTTTATGACTTCAATTGAGCTGGGTTTGAAGATGACAAAAACCTCCGATATAATTGTCCAATGTCATTGTTTGATAAGGCTCCAAATATTCAAAATAAAGTGGGTAAAAAGTGGACAAATTTTCAAGAAAAACTAGCCCCAAAAGTTGCTATATTCGCACCTATACAGTCAACCAAAACACACTTCAGTAAAATGATCATAACTTTCTCTAGAGAACTCCAAATGATGCATCGTTTTTTTTGTTGGAAAGTAGACTCATAGATCTTTCTTAGTACCAAAAAGCAGCTCCAAATTCTAAACCAATTAAAAATGGCATTGTTGCAAAATTGGTTGAAAATTGATGACTGACAGCAAAATACTCTTTTTTGCAGCTTTCAAAATTTTGAGTTTCCAAGTTTATGACTTCAATTGAGCTGGGTTTGAAGATGACAAAAACCTCCGATGTCATTGTTTGATACTGATTTAATATGATAAGGGCTTATTTTTGGTTAAGCCCATTTTTTAGGCCATCATTAATTGACTATGTTTGTCATTAGACATGGACAAGAGTTGGATGTCATTAGCTAAGACTGCAGATGGGAGAATGGGTCAGCCGTATCGTGATGGTGTAATGTCATTTCTTCATTATTCTGTGAAAGTTGCTGACCAAGAAGGATATATTATGTGCCCGTGCACAAAGTGTGTGAATGTTTGTCGACAATTGATTAGATATGTGCAGATACACTTACTCCAATATAGGATTATGCAAAGCTACACTGTTTGGCATAGGCACGGGGAATCTCGTATGTTAGATGAAACTCAGCATCATTATGAAATGAATAGCAGTGAGTTCAGAGATTCGGGTGGCATTGATGCATTGGTAGAAGACCAAATAAGAGGGGACTCAACCAATACAAACCCGGAAGAGGAAGTGCAAAGCTTTGATAAACTATTAAATGATTCTAGGAGAAAGGTGTACCCAAATTGCTCAGGTTTTACTTTATTGAGTTTTGTTATTGAGTTGTTTAATTTGAAGGTAACAAACCACATGAGCAATAAAGCAGTTGATATGTGGTTGCATTTCTTGAGAAAACTTTTACTAGAGGGTAACTTAGTTCCCAAGTCCACCCATGAAGCTAAAAAAATACTGCGCGACTTGGATTTGTCATATGAGCTCATTGATGCATGCATAAATGATTGTGTGCTTTTCTGGAAAGAGAATGCAAACTTGGATAAGTGTCCAAAGTGTAACGTATCTAGGTATAAAATCAATGATAGAAGGGGTAAAAAAATCCCTCATAAGATTTTGCGTTACTTCCCTGTGACTCCAAGGCTAAAAAAACTATACATGAATAAAAAGATAGCTAAGAGCATGCGGTGGCATAAAGAAAAGTGTGTAGATGATAGGGAATCGAGGCATCCAGCTGATGGTGAGGAGTGGAAAGAGTTTGACAAACAACATCATGAGTTTGCATTGGAGCCTCGCAATGTGAGGTTAGGGATAGCCACAGATGGGTTCAATCCATTAGGGAACATGGATAATTCTTATAGCATATGGCCTGTCGTTCTCGTTCCCTACAACTTGCCACCTTGGTTGATAATGAAAGAGCTATTTCTCATGCTGTCATTATTAATTCCTGGAGACAAGCAACCAGGAGTTGACATCGATGTTTATTTGCAACCTTTGGTTGACGAGTTGAAGGATTTGTGGAATAATGGAGTGTTAACTTATGATGCCACAAGTGGTGAGAGTTTCCAGATGCGTGCAACTGTGATGTGGACAATACATGATTGGCCTGCATTTGGTGATGTATCTGGGTGGAGAACAAAGGGTCACTATGCCTGTTACACTTGCAACGATGAACCTTACTTTGAATCTGTGAGAAGTAAGACTGTATACCTTAACCATCGTGCCTATTTGCCAGACGACCACCCAGAACGGCGAAAGCAGGCAGCCTATAATGGTAAATGTGAAACACGAAAAAGATCTTTGGAGTTACCTGTGAATAAGATAGAAGAGCAATTGAACAACGTACCAAAGATCTCATTTGGAAAAGATCCGAACAACAAAAAAAGGCCTCGCTATGACCCAAATTGGACAAAGGTTAGCATCTTGTATGATATGCCATGTTGCAAGAAGCGGAAGCTTCTACATAATATTGATGCCATGCATGTGCTAAAAAATATTAGTGAGGCAATTTGTGGAACTATGTTGGGTATTGAAGGGAAGAATAAGGACACAAATAAGGCTCGAAACGACATGGAAGATATGAACATACGAAAAGAGTTGTGGTTGATACAACGTCCCAATGGTTCATGTGTCAAGCCTCGTGCTAATTTTTCATTGACATCTCAACAAAAGGAGGGGTTCCTTGAATTCTTGAAATCAGTCAAGTATCCGGATGGCTACGCTGCAAATATATCAAGGTCAGTGAACGTGAGAAATGGTAGATTAACAGGTTTAAAAAGCCACGACTACCATGTTCTCATACAACGAATTCTTCCTATTGGAATGCGGGGTTTTGTGGACAAAGAGATTAGCACAACATTGTTTGAGTTAGGTAGCTTTTTTCAAGACTTGTGTTCCAGAAAACTTAAGCGGTGTGAACTTGAGAAATTGGAGGAACGTATAGTGCACATTCTATGTAAGCTTGAAAAAATCTTTCCCCCTACCTTCTTTGATGTGATGGTGCACTTGGCCATTCATTTGCCACGTGAGGCTATTCGTGGACGACCCGTGCACTTTCGGTGGATGTATCCAATTGAAAGGTTATTTACGTTGCTAATAGCTAATAGATTATAACTTTTTTTTTTTTTTTGTACTTACTCTTACTCCTAGCTCTTATTTGCTTCTAGGTTTCTTGGGAAATTAAAGAGGTTTGTTTCCAATAGAGCTCGACCAGAAGGCTCAATTGTACAGGCTTACATTGTAAAGGAGTGTATAAATTTTTGCTCAATGTACTTGGATGGAGCTGAAACAATACATAATCGACCTGAACGAAATGACGATCTTGGTGTACGTGGTGAAGGATTGACAGTATTTAATCAAACAACTCGTCCTATTGGCTTAATCACTAGAGATGGTCAGATGTCGCAAGAGCTCCGTAATATTGCCCACTGGTTCTTGTTGTACAATAGTCCGGAGTTGGGGAACTACTTAGAGTAAGTGCTTCGTCCAATTATGATATATATTTTCCATCGTATGCTATGAAAAATATTAACAATATTTAACCCATTAACCACCTTCTTTGGAGTAGGGAACATAAGAATGTGTTAGCTATTCGAGAAGGAGAAAACATAAATCACAAGCAACAGAAAGAATTTCCAAAGTGGTTTAAAGATCGTGTAAGACATTAAATTATTAGAACTCTTTCTATTATGGTAGTAAACAAGATGATTAGTAGTAATTAAATCACTTTTGCTTTGTGTCTGATTGTAGATGAATAGATTGAGAGTAGAAGAGTCACCAGAGGCAACTGATGAGTTGTGGTCATTAGCAAATGGTCCTACTTTGCTAGTGAAGGAATATTCTGGTTGCATAATCAATGGCGTAAGATTCCACACAAGAGAACTAGATGATCGTCGAACGAGTCAAAATAGTGGTGTGCTTGTAAGAGGTGACCATGAGCATGAAATGCATGACTTTTATGGTCATATAAGCAAAGTTTGGGAACTTGAATACAGGTGTCATAATAAAATTGTGTTGTTCCAATGTGAATGGTATAACACCGGCAACACTGGTAGAACCAGAACAATACGAACGGATGCATATTGCACGAGTATTAATGTCACTAGTCGGTGGTATCAATTTGATCCTTTTGTGCTTCCTAGGCAAGCGAAGCAAGTCTTTTACCTAAATGATACTAAATGGGGTAAGCCTTGGCAAGTTGTACAACAAGTCCAACATAGGGGTGTGTTTGATGTACCAGAGCTTGATAATGAAGAATTTGGGTATCTTATTGATGGCGATGATGCATTCCAACAAGAGAGCATTACCTCAGTTGCTCCAATTGATGTTGAAACAGAAGTTCATTGTCGTAAAGATGGTGCTGAAGACGAGATTACGTTAGGGGTTAGGTTATCAAATGAAACAATAGAGGATAATGGAGATGACGAAGAAGATGAAGACACTGAAATACCTGATGTGGATATGGATCCTGATATGGATTATGATATGTAGTTATGTTTTGTGCATCATTTTAAATGTCGTTAAAGTCTTGAATTATTTGTTTGTTTGCATTTCTGTCGTCTTTTTCCTTGTGTTGTTATAACAAAATGTGCTTCTTCCAATCATGTTTATCTTATTTGTTATTGGGCTTTACATAACTTATGTCTTATAGTTGCAACGATGGGAAAAGGAAAAAAATAATTCATCCAACCAGGTTCTCTAGTTACTCAGAAGAAAACCAAATATGAGAGGAAAAGAGATGAGACAATCAAAAAGAACAACACGGTATTAAAGGCTTTTGGAATAGAGAGTACACTAGCTTCTTTGAGGGGTTCATCTTTTCCAAACTATACAAATGAAAAGGGAGGGGGTACTGGAAGTGATTTAAATGATGATGATGATGACTACAGACTACCAGAAGATGAGGACGATAGTGATGATAAGTCCTTGGATTCTTTTGAAGAGGTACAATATGGATAATCTTTTAAGCGTTTTTCATTTTGTGTGTGGGGTTTATGAGTTTAGAAAAAGAGATTTAATTACGTGTGTTTTTGTATCAGCTATGGAAATGCTTGGTAGCTTAGAAAAATCCACCATAATGTGTACTTTATCTCTATTTTATCTTATGTAATTTTTGTACATTTCTTGTTATTATGTCGTGTTAGGCACTAAAGATGCCACCAAGTGGACCAACAAAATCACAAGTTCAGCTCCAAAATGACTCGACATTTGTCCTTGAAAGGATGACTCGTTCGACACTAGATCCTACAGTTGAGTCCCAGGTATAATATTGGATGATTAACTATATGTTTTTGTTTGTGTGGTTCTATGACATAAGAGAAAAAGAGAGCGAGAGTTTTCAGTGTTTTTTTGTCAGCTACGGAAAATGGTTGTTTTCTTAGAAGAACCTATTACAATGTGTACTTTATCTCTTGATCATTTTTTGTAATGTGTATATATATTTTTTTTTTTGTTTTGTGTTACATTAGGTCCCAGAGATGCCACCAAATGGACCAACAAGATCACAAGTTCAGAGGATGACTCGTTTAACATCACATCCTACAGTTGAATCACAGTCCTTACTTCCTGTTGCGGAGATACAAACTGAGGTTGTTGAAGGTAGCAATGCTGGTAAAATAGTGAATTACATTGATGTGGATATATAAAGTTGAATTTTTTTCCTACCAAATAACTAAATAACATTGTTGTACTATTAAAGTAGCTCCAAGGCGCGGGCGTGGCATATCACGTGGACTAGAGATCCAAAGACTTGTTGAAAAATCTGGGAAACTACCTGTTCCCATCCCACAAGAGTTTCGTGCTCCAGTGGGAATTTATGCTTCTAAATTGGCCTCTAAGATTGGTTATGAGGTTCGTACTCAAGTACCTGACCTAAGTGTTAAAAGTTGGAAAGAAGTGGATGAGGGTACTAAGGGAGCTTTGTATCAATCCATCCAGGTACTTTGGAATACCTATTCAATGCTTTAGTTGATATAGTACATAGTTAATGATTACTGCTAAATCTTGTTTATAGGATCAGTTTGTCTTCGAAAGAGATGCAAGTGATGTCAACAAGGTAATAACAACAAGGTACGGGCGGAGATTGAGTGATTACACCCACAGGTTATATGGGAAATTCAAAAAGCTGAAAGCGACCAAGGGGGAAGTGTATGCAAAAAGTCACCCACCTCCTCAAACTAACTTGGAGAAGTGGACCCGTTTGATTGAAAAGAAGTGGACTAACACAGATTGGCTGGTAACCAAACTTTTTTCCATTCAATATTCTTGTGTTGTTTTTCTATCTAAGATGCAAAATGGAACCTTTCATGTCACTCATTGCTCGCAACCATTTAGTTGTATATTTAGTTTATATAATTGTGTTTTGTATTGGTTGTTGGTGCTTGTAGCTTCGAGCAGAGAAGAATGCAAATAACAGAAACAATAATGGGACAAAGATCACAAAGCATAGATTCAGGTCGAAGTCTTTACCAGTTAGAGTACACGAATATGTGCGTTCTCGTTCCTCTTTTTAAGTTTGATAAGTTATTGACATGCCAAATTAACCTCTTGAATGTGCATGTGCAATTGATAACTCAGGCTGTACAAAATAATAGTGAACTACCAAGATTGCCGAAATTCTATAAATCAACTCACTTTGATAAAGAGAAGGGCCAGTGGGTTGATCCAGCTTGCAAGGCTAACTATGTACGTATATCTAGTAATTTTTGTTGATAGACAATCATTATAGGTTTAATTGTAACTTTTTTAATTGCAATTATTAAAAAATGACAGGAGAAAATGAAGCAATTAGAGGCTGCACATAATAAAGAAGGTGCTACCCCATTAACAGGGGAGCAGATGTCCATCGAGGTGCTAAAAAAGAGACCAGGTTATGTGAAAGGACTTGGCTTGAGGCCTTCCTCCTCTCTTAGAACCACACTTGAATCTGCCTCGACCCATGGACATGTGTCACGCCTCGAGTTGAAGATAGAGGCACAAAATGAGACTATAGAGAGGCTTTTGGAGGCAAATAAGAAGCAACAAATGGTAAATGCCAGCATGATGGAGTTTCTCATTGCAAAAGGGTACACTGAACCTATTGAGAATGCTGGATCATTATCTAGTGAATGACTGGTTAGTGGAATTCTTTTATAACTCTCTCTCTCTCTCTTACTCGTTAGTAGAATTCTAGGTGTCAAAGAGTCCGTCTTATTGTGTATGTTATATGAACATTACTAAGTGTATGAAATGCCTATAATAGAGACTGATACTTAAATAAGACATATCCATTTACGTATGCAGCACGTGCAAGCTAAAAGCTTATCTTTCCTATAGCCCTTTTTGTTTTTTTTTTTTTTTTATAATCCTAAGTATATAACTAAGCTCTAATCCTAAACCTGACTTATTCCTAAAATATATATAAAACCAATATTGAAATAGGATAACCTTCAAGTGAAAAGAAAAAAGTGCCAGCAACATTTGCAAAGGAAATAAGATAACTTTAGTCCAGGTGATAGTACACTCCATCTTTCTTTCCCATTTTGAAGAGTGTTTCCTGCGCTTACCTAAGGGACAGAGACCACTGGACTGGGATTAGGATAGGTTTACACAAGGCCTAACCTTAGTATTTCAATTAGACCCTCTTTTAGATAATTTGCTACATAAAAGAATGTAGTCCCTTTGTATATTTGAATCATTTTTCTATATTAAGAGAAAGGATTGAGCACTAGCATTTTGCCTTTCATGTTTTTCTTGTCTCATTTTCATCCGTTATTCAGTTATTCTTTTCAGAGCTAATTTTTTTTTTAATAATGCTTCAGTCCCATAAGGACTCTATACACCAAGAAAGTGAATGGTCTTATTGCTATGTATCTTCCATGCTTTTTACTTATACAAACAATACAGAATATCAAACATGATTTACTCGGTGCATCTCATTCACATACTTCAACCCCATAATGCTTAGTGTGTATGACCCATAATATATTTCTCATTCTAATGTTGCTTCTTGATTTTTTTTCCCTTGGCAGTGGGTAAGAAGTTCTCTTTGGAGTTTTTGGCTGTGGGAGATAGATGAAATTTCAAGGATACATGGCAAAAGTCGGCACTGAAATGGTGTAGTATTTTGGAAAGAACCACGATGCTTTTTGTGAATGCTAGAGAACATTTGTAGTAAACTTTATCTTTTGTTTCCAAGGGCTAAACTTTGTTCTGATGGTTTGAACCATGATACCACTATTATGTAGCTGAAAGTGATTGGGGTAATGTTCCATAGTTATGATGTTTTGTTTAAGTGAAAGCTAATGAATTTAGGATATTTATGGTTACACTTGTCCATGGTTTACACTGTTGCATGAGGTGGTGATGGATCTTAAATATGAGCAAGAACTATGTGGAAAAATATGATATTGATAAGAAGTATTTGCAACGAAAAACGTTCATTTCTGACAAGGAATTATTTTGTTGGTTAAAAGTCATTGGGAAGGAAAACTTTCAACTCTAAAAGCTTGCTACAGCTCTTTTGCTAGGAAATTATTTTGTTGGTGATAATGTGCCAATGGCAAGGAAATTATTCCTCACTCATACTATTGGTTCATTGACTAAGTTTATCATTAGCAAGGAAATATTTGTAGCTAAAAATCTGAATTTTTGGCGAGGAATGATTTCCTCGCCTATTGTGTTCATCCAGGTGACATTCAGTGCTTTAAGTGAGGAACTTCTATCTTTTGGCGAGGAAATTTATCATATTTAGTGAGGAATAGTTTCCTCGCAAATTCTGGACAATTGGCGAGGAAAATTATTTTTCTCGCAAAAAGCTTTTGCAACGAGGTATAGGTAAGGAAAACGGGTGACGAAAAAATTCCTCGCCAATACTTTCGGCGAGGAATTTGAATAATTTCGCGAGGAAATTGTTTCCTCGCAAGAAGCCATTCGTGTTGTAGTGAAATATTCCATCCATCAGAAAATTATTCTAAATCATCTATCAAGTAGTGGGAAGATCGTCATAATCTCAAAGAAGTTTTTTTTTTTTTTTTTTTTATACATAATTAACTCATAAGCATATATTTTTATGGTCATCACGAATGACTTTCCATCGTATGGTGGCTCCAACGGCCAACTTCTTATTTGTTTACGTAAGGTCTGGGTGGCTAATGAGACCAAAGCAACCTGTTATTTTATTGTGGAATTTGAGTCTGATCGGTCGATGCATGCCGGCCACATGGACAGTGAACTTCCAGCCATCAATTGGTCAGAGAAGTGTTTATCTTATGTGAAGGTGACAATTTTTTTTTTATCAATTTTTATCAAATTTTTTGATGAATAATAGGTCAGAATATAAAAGTAACTCTTTTATGATCAAATTTAAGGGAAATGTTACATTTATAATAATTTTTTACCAATTTTTTTATAACATTTCAAAACAATGTTATTTTGGACTAAAAATATAAGGAAAAAAATTTATTAATAATGTTCGTTCAATTGCCTGCATATATATATAATATATATGACTATGTAGAAATATTTATCTGATTAAAAATATTAAAATTTAATAAATATTAATTTATTTTACATCTCGTTGACATTAGTTAAATGTAGTTTATTGATATTTAAATATATTGTTGATATTTCCATAACTTTAATATAAACTAAAAGTAATAGAAATACAATGTGTTAGTCTGAAATAACGTTGTTTTGAAATGTTATAAAAAATATTCGAGAAAATTGTTATAAATCTAACATTTTTCCGACTTTAATCAGAAGAAGTTTATACCAAATGGTGAATCATGACACGAGAAAAAACTAATTAAAAATTAAATGTCTCAATCACCTATATTTTTATAATTCTCAAATATTGATATATAAAAATTTTAGGTCAAGAGATCAACCATGACACGTTTTAAACATGGTACTCTCTCTCTCTCTAACGCCTTTCGACCGGATCTGGTTCTGGAAGATTATAAATAGAACAAGGATGCTGGGTTTCATCCAAACTAAAGATGGCCATCGCAATCCCAATCCGCGTGGCCGTCCGCTTATTATTTTTCATTTTTCTCTGTTCTGCAGCAGCAGCTGCTGAAACTGTGTCGTTGCATGCTCCGAAAATTTACGTAGTACACGTGTCGGAATCACAAAATCCGTCAACCTTCAGTTCCCATCAGGCATGGTATTCCTTCATCCTACAATCACTGCCATCAAACTCTCCAAACGGCAACAACGCTACTAGCACGAGACAAATTATCTATGCCTATGAACGGGCGGCGTGCGGCTTCGCAGCCCGGCTCACTGCGGCACATGTGGCGGAGCTGAGGAAGGTCGCAGGGGTTATCGCCGTTCGTCCGGACGAGACACTCCAGATCCAAACCACTCACAGCCCAAGCTTTCTTGGTCTCTCGGACACCTCGGGACTCTGGCCTCTCTCCAATTACGGCGAAGACATTATCATCGGAGTCCTTGACACCGGGATCTACAACAATGCACGTCCGAGTTTCTCCGACGCGGGACTCTCCCCGGTGCCCAGCAGTTGGAGAGGCCAATGCCAAACCGGAACGGACTTTCCAGCTTCGTTCTGTAACCGAAAAGTGATTGGCGCGAGGGCTTTCTACCGAGGAGCTCAAGCGAGTTCGGCCAGGGATTACGATGGACATGGGACGCATGTCGCTTCCACAGCAGCTGGAGCAGCAGTTGCGGGCGCTGGTTTCTATAGATATGGAGCAGGAGAAGCGAGGGGCATCGCCATGAAGTCGAGAATTGCCGTTTACAAGGTCTGTTGGACGAACGAAGGTTGCTAGCAGGCCGACGTCCTTGCCGGGATGGATCAAGCCATTTCCGATGGAGTCCACGTCATTTCTTTCTCCATTGCAAATACAGGTCCAACTGCGCTGCCGTACTACAGTGATAACATTGCGATCGGAGCTTTCGGAGTTGTCCGGAGTGGAATCATGTTTTCGTGCGCAGCCGGGAACATAGGTCCCGGTCCTAGTACAGCTTGGAATCTTGCACCGTGGATGCTCACCGTCGGAGAATCCACAATGAATAGGAGGTTTGCGGCCCAAGTTTTTCTAGGTGACGGTCTAATATTCACTGGGGCATCAATTTACGATTCTCCTTCTTCTGGTATATCAAATTCGGCGCCGCTGGTATACGCCGCCGATAGTGGAACCGGAACAGGAGACCCCTATTGTCGCCCGACCACGCTTAATCCGTCGATAGTCAGGGGAAAGATTGTGATTTGCGATCGTCATCCACAATTAGAAATCAGTGAAGTGGTGTTGGTTTTTATAGCATAGGATTGAGAAAAATACTTCGAATAGAATGATGAACTCTTTAAATTTTTCTTCTGATGCACAGCGGAAGCACCTTCTTTCAGCGATTCAGCCTTCCAAATTATTCTCAAATTATCTCTCTAGATGGATATGTGTGGACACTCTTTTAGATCACTAGCTAATTGATATATAAAAGATATTTATAAAGAGTTAGATACAGAGTTTGTATCAGAGAAGATCTCTAACTTTAGAGATTATCTCTTATCTACTTTCACATATATTTTATCTATATATATCATCTTAATATATATTTAGAAGATATGGTATCTTGAGAAAATCTCTCAATCATATCATCTTATCTAAATATATATATTAATTATCTATAATAAATAAATTATAAATAATTAGCCAACTGGACCTGGCTCATCAAGATAAAATTAAGCTAGCTTGGGGACTGAAGGCCCATGAATTCTTAGCTCCAACTTAAAAGATATTTGAGTCTTGTCATCTCATGACAACCCATTATCTATTAAATTAACTCAGGGCTATTCCACTAAAAGTCCTGAGCTGCACTCTAGTAGTCCATGTTGAAATTCATTTAATTAAAACAACTTTTAATAAAATGAATTTTGGTCTTAGACCAATAATATCCACTTAATTAACCCTCCATTATAAGTTCGTAATTAAGTTAGGCTAAATGTCGAGCCCCTTAATTACATATTTAACCCTAAGTCACTATTTGTCTATATTTTGATCATTCTCAATATTTCCATATTTGTAAACAATTTACAAATAAATATTGTTATTCAATAAACAATTTATTGAATAAACTGCGGCCACAGATTTAATGATCAAAAAGATAAATAGCTTAGGTGAGCGTATCAGAATGGATTCCATCTTGTAAGTATATGTTCCAACGATCCATAATATTAAATCTCCAAGTTATCGAGGTTTTAACCATTAATAAAATCTCACTCCTTGATAACTCAAATAGACTTAATCTATGAATGTGAGTCCATTACAAACTCAGGATTAAGGTTTATTAAGTTTATTAAAGCTTATGTAAATTATGATTAAAGACATTTATTAACCAAATCATAATTTACAATAGTCCATTCAATATGTATATCGCATATACATACTAACTTTCCTACTCAAAGTCACCACTTTAATGATTAAGATAAATCACCCAATTAAGAAGTAGAAAAGTTACAGCTTTAATATAATAAAATGCCCGTTTCATTAATAGCTGTGAATTTACTTTAATTTATAAAATTTATGATTTAAATCTTTCTGTATTGACATCTCATGCCCAATACTTAAATTACATACTTTATAAATAAGGGACATTAATGTATGCTTAAATAAATAAATATTTTATTATATCCAGAAAAATAAACTAAAATAAAATATCATTACATAAAACATGCTTTCAAAGGCACCAAAGAAATATAACTCTAACAATCTCCCACTTGCCCTAAAGCATGTCAGGCATATGACGAACACCCATATCATAAACATGATGATCAAAAACTTTAGCTGCTAGGGTCTTTGTGAATGGATCCGCTAGATTCTCTGCAGAAGCAATCTTGGATACAATCACTTCACCCTTCTAAACTAAGTCTCTTACTAAATGATACTTCCTCTCTATGTGTTTCCCTTTCTTGTGATATCTGGGTTCTTTTGATTGTGCTACTGCCCCACTATTGTCACAGTAAAGAACAATAGGCATGCTAACACTGGGAACCACACTAAGTTCCATAAGGAACTTACGAAGCCACACAGCCTCTTTTGTAGCTTCTGAAGCTGTTACATATTCGGCTTCCATGGTGGAATCTACGATGCATGTCTGCTTCACACTCCTCCAACTTACAGCTCCACCACCCAAAGTAAACACATATCCCGAAGTCGATCTTCTGTTATCTATATCTGCCTGAAAGTCAGAATCTATATATCCAATGGGTACAAGATCTTCACTGCAATACACAAGCATATAATCTCTTGTTCTCCTAAGATACTTAAGTATATGCTTTACTGCAACCCAATGCTCTGGTCCTGGATTAGAGTGATATCTACTGACCATTCCTACTGCATAGCAAATATCTGGTCTAGTACATAGCACAGCATACATCAAACTCCCTACTGCCGAAGCATAAGGAACTCGTTTCATGCTTTCTATCTCCTGAGGAGTCTTAGGAGACTGATCTTGAGATAGACCAACTCGATGTCTGAAAGGAAGCAATCCTTTCTTGGAGTCTTGCATAGAGTACTCAACTATTATTTTGTCTATGTAAGTAGTTTGGGATAACCCTAATATCCTATTCTTGCGATCTCGTAATAACTTGATCCCAAGGATATAACTGGCTTCCCCTAGGTCTTTCATATCAAATTTGCTTGATAACCAGACTTTTACTGTTGATAATACTCCCACATCATTACCAATGAGTAAGATATCATCAACATACAAGACCAGAAAAACTATCAACCTGCCGTCTATCTTCTTATAAACACATGGTTCATCAGGATTTTGTTCAAAACCAAAAGACTTGGCTGCTTGATCAAATCTGATGTTCCATGATCTAGAAGCTTGTTTAAGCCCATAGATAGACTTTTGCAGTTTGCAGACCTTATGTTCTTAGCCTTTAGCTATAAAACCATCTGGTTGTATCATATAGATGCTTTCATCAAGATCGCCATTTAGAAAAGCGGTCTTGACATCCATTTGCCAAATCTCATAATCTAGATTTGCTGCAATGGATAAGAGAATTCTGATAGATTTAAGCATGGCTACTGGCAAGAAGGTTTCCTCATAATCGATACCTTCTTTCTGAGTATAACCCTTCGCAACAAGCTTAGCTTTGAAGGTTTCCACCTTCCCATCTACCCCTCTCTTTCTCTTGTAGACCCATTTACACCCAATGGGTTTGATTCCTTCAGGTTTGTTTACAAGTTCCCAGACTTTATTAGAGTACATGGAACTCATCTCTGATTTCATAGCTTTATGCCAACTATCTACTCCACATCATTCACCGCTTCATCATAACTAGTGGGGTCTGATTCATGTTCATCAGAGACTGCCTGATAAGACTCTCCAATTAACATGTATCTAGATGGACGTTTAATTGTCCTCCCATTATGACGGAGCACCGGTGGTTGATGTTCTGCAACTGGCTCAGGTTGATTAATAAACTCTGGATTAGGAATTGACTCATTAATCTAACTGGGATTAGCAATGCTATCGTTAGATAATTCTTTAAGAACTATCTTGCTTCTAGGTTTGAAATCTCTCATATAATCTTCCTCAAGAAAAGTAACATTTGTGCTAACAAATATTTTCTTTTCTTCAGGACTATAAAAGAGACCCCCTCTCGTTCCTTTTGGATATCCTACAAACAGGCAAACTTCAGACCTAGGTTCCAATTTATCCACTTTTCCCTTCAGCACATGTGCTGGAGAACACCAAATGTGTATATGGCGTAAACTAGGTTTATTACCATTCCACAATTGTAAGGGTGTACTACGAATAGACTTAGATGGAACCAAATTTAGAAGATACATGGCTATTTCTAAGGCATAACCCCAAAACGAGATGGGCAGAGTTGAATAACTCATCATAGACCTCACCATATCAAGCAGAGTTCTGTTTCTCCTTTCTGCTACACCATTTTGCTGGGGAGTCCCTGGTGCAACTAATTGAGAAAGTATCCCATTATTTGATAAGTAGTCCCTAAACTCATTAAGGATCGAGGTACTCGCCACCTCGATCAGATCGAAGTGTCTTTATGTGTTTTCCTAATTGCTTTACCGCTTCTGCCTGAAAGATTCTGAATTTTTCAAAAGCTTCAGACTTACGGCGCATTAGGTACACATAACCATACCTTGAATAATCATCAACAAATGTGATGAAATATTCGAAACCCCCTCTTGCTTGAGTGTTCATAGGTCCACATACATCAGAATGCACTAATTCCAACGGTTCTGTGGCTCTATTACCTTTAGCATTAAAAAGTCTTTTGGTCATTTTGCCTTCTAGACAGGATTCACAAACTGGTAGTGGTTCAAGAACTAGTGAATCCAAAGGTCCACTTTTAACTAGTCTTTGGATCCTGTCTAAATTTATATGACCTAAACGTAAGTGCCACAGATACGTTTTATTAGTTTGGGATAGCTTGATTCTTTTATGGTGATTAGTTTCATTATTCAATTCTGTGTCATGCAGTGAGTTTATTTTAGGATGCAAACAATATAAATTGTCAACCATTGTACCAGAACAAATAAACGTTTTATTCTTTTTGATTACCACGGTAGTATCAAAAATAACTGAGTAACCACAATTATTTAAGCTACTAACCGAAATCAAATTACGTCTAAGTTCAGGTACAAATAAACAATTTTCTAAAACTAAAGATCTGAATGCATCAAAAAATAAAGTAACGACTCCCACTGCTCTGGCTGCAACCAATGCACCAGTTCCCAACCTAAGACTAACTTCTCCATCATTTAAAACCCTGGTTTTCCTGGAACCCTTGCAATGAATTGCAAATATAATTAGTGGCTCCAGAATCTACTATCCAGGAATCCGTAGAATCAACCACTAAACAAGTTTCAATGACGAGAATGTTCGAATTCCTTTTCCAGTCCGTATAATTAGGTCCACTTAATTTATTCTGACTTAAAATAGCAGGTAATGAGTTGAAAGACATTTTTTTGAATAAAACAAATAAATTTAAATAAGCATACATTCTCAAAACATAAAAACTTTTACATAATAAAATGCATAACAAAATATATATGCATAAGTAGAACTCTATAACTACTTTATCATGCATCGGTAATCTAATTCCGTTTTAAATATGCCTCCGTAGGGTGGTCATATTTGCCACTAATTAGACAAGTCCACTTACTTATTTATTATTATTATTTTAATTAGATATCTCATATCTAAATAATAATAAATTACCGATATTTTTAGCTTCTTAGAATTAATTTAATAAGAACTCCGTAGGGAGGATATTAAATATTCTAAGTTGAGTGTATAACCACTGTTTCAATTTCTCATATTAGCAAAATAAAAAGGCTACCGTAGGGCAATCAATTCTATTTAGTAATATTCAAAATTTTATCCATTAAGGAAATCCTACCCAGTAACTAATACCGATTAATATCCTCCGTAGGGAGCTCACAAGATTTGAGACAAGATATTAATCTATCTTACTATAGGATTAACAGTGGAGGCTGTGGGTTTTATGTCTAAAACCCTTTCCCACTCAATTTTTATAACTTAGAGTTTTTAATTTTGTTAATTTAATATTTTAAGAAAAATATTAATTGACATTCTAACCATTAATATCTAATTTTATAAAACAAAATAATTAATTGGTTATGTCAATATAAAATTAAACAAAATTAAATAAATGATATTAACCTTATTCTAATCTCATTAGAATATAAATATCATAAAAATTAAACAAAAAATATTTACTATATCCTAATCACATTAGAATATAAATATTATCTAAATTAAGTAAATGACATTAACTATATCCTAATCACATTAGAATATAAATATCATAAAATATTAATTATGCATAAACATGTGATGTGGCATCCCTAAAATCTATATGACATGTCATCAAACAAACATTCATAATAGATAAATTAACCAAAATAAATAAATAACTCTTAATTCACAGTTTTCCTAAAAATTACATTGACAAAAAAACTTAATCTAGTCTTCTTGCAGTCAATGTCCATCTTCCAGCTGCTTTCTCTGCCTTTGGAATTTTGAGTTGAATTGGGTTGAGGGTATTTTTGTCATTTCTCAAAATTTATAAACTAACTTTTATAAATAAAAACTTTTGGGCTGAAAAATAATTTTTAAAACTTTGCCCAGCTACTTTAAAAAATTTAAAGTTTAATAGTTTGAGAAATTTCAATGTTACCCCAGTTACTTTAAAAACTTTCAATTAAGCCCTTACTCGAACTTTTTAAAGAAGTTTCAAAATAACCCCAGGGCCCCAAACTATTTTTCAAAGATACCCTCTTCCCCAAAAACTCAATCTAAAGCTTCTGTAACCATCAAAGTCACCGGTGGCAACCTCTTGATTTGACCACAAATCGGCAGTTGGGAAGCTTCCACGGCATGGATCAAACGGAAACCTCCATGGCCCAAGCCGTGGCTGGTGTATTCCGATCCGGCCTGCGAGAGAGATTTTCCGGCGAGGATGAGACTCGAAACCACGTGGGTTTCATTCCGCCGCCGCTGTCACGACTAGTTCCATTCCCGCCGTCGCCTCTTACAGCCATCTATTGCCAATCCCCGCGCGCACCGCTTGCAGTCCACGATTCACCCGAATCGGGTTTTTGCAGTCATGGCACTGCAATACCCCGCAGAGTTTTTATTTTTTTTTTTTTTTGGCCGCTTCCTGCGGCTCATGCCGTTGGCTGTGGACTTGCTGGTGGTTCTAGATCTGCCGCCACCTGCAAGCACCGTGGTCCATGCCGCGGGTTGCCGCTGCCACGAAGGAGGATTCCTGCAGCTTCCCGTAGTCTTCCGGTGCCACCATGGGCTCCTGCAGCCGTGACTGTCCCCGTGGTGGATCTGGTTGCGGGTTGCCCAGTTTCCTCTTTTTTTTTTTTTTTTTTTAAAATCTGTGAGGCTAGCTTCACATGTCTGCAGCACCAAACCAGCCGTGAGGATAAATCTGAAGTTCCCTCTTCCATTCTGTTTATCCACGCCATCTTGAACCATTGTTACAACACAATACAGATCCAAATAAAAAATTTACAGCCTCTAAAATTAAACAATTACAAAGACTTGTAAATCTGGAACAATAAAATCAAGAGGGAAAACATGGTTCCAAAAATTAACCACCCCTCCTGTTACACCTTAGAAAATAAATAAAAATTTACTGTGAATTAAGGGTTTTATTCATCCACACAAGAGAGAGAAATAAAAATTGATGCCACATCTATGCATAATTAAACTATGCTATAAATTCAACAAAAGCTCTGATACCAATTGTTGGTTTTTATAGCATAGGGTTGAGAAAAATACCTCGAATAGAAGGATGAACTCTTTAAATTTTTCTTCTGATGCACAGTGGAAGCACCTTCTTTCAGCGATTCAGCCTTCCAAACTATTCTCAAATTATCTCTCTAGATGGATGTGTGTGGGCACTCTTTTAGATCACTAGCTAATTGATACATAAAAGATATTTATAAAGAGTGAAATACAGAGTTTGTATCAGAGAAGATATCTAACTTTAGAGATTATCTCTTATCCACTCTCACATATATCTTATCTATATATATCATCTTAATATATATTTAGAAGATATGGTATCTTGAGAAAATCTCCCAATCATATCATCTTATCTAAATATATATATATTAATTATCTATAATAAATAAATTATAAATAATTAGCCAACTGAACCTGACCCATCAAGATAAAATTGAGCTAGCTTGGGGACTGAAGGCCCATGGATTCCTAGCTCCAACTTAAAAGATATTTGGGCCTTGTCATCTCATGACAACCCATTATCTATTAAATTAACTCAGGGCTATTCCACTAAAAGTCCTGAGCTGTACTCTAGTAGTCCATGTTGAAATTCATTTAATTAAAATAACTTTTAATAAAATGAATTTTGGTCTTAGACCAATAATATCCACTTAATTAACCCTCCATTATAAGCTCGTAATTAAGTTAGGCTAAATGTCGAGCCCCTTAATTACATATTTAACCCTAAGTCACTATTTGTCTATATTTTGATCATTCTCAATATTTCCATATTTGTAAACAATTTACAAATAAATATTGTTATTCAATAAACAATTTATTGAATAAACTGCGGTCACAGATTTAATGATCAAAAAAATAAATAGCTTAGGTGAGCGTATCAGAATGGATTCCATCTTGTAAGTATATGTTCCCACAATTCATAATATTAAATCTCCAAGTTATCGAGGTTTTAACCATTAATAAAATCTCACTCCGTGATAACTCAAATAGACTTAATCTATGAATGTGAGTCCATTACAAACTCAGGATTAAGATTTATTAAGTTTATTAAAGCTTATGTAAATTATGATTAAAAACATTTATTAATCAAATCATAATTTACAATAGTCCATTCAATTTGTATATCGCATATACATACTAACTTTTCTACTCAAAGTCACCACTTTAATGATTAAGATAAATCACCCAATTAAGAAGTAGAAAAGTTACAGTTTTAACATAATAAAATGCCCGTTTCATTAATAGCTGTGAATTTACTTTAATATATAAAACTTATAATTTAAATTTTTCTGTATTGACATCTTATGCCTAATATTTAAATCACATACTTTATAAATAAGGAACATTAATGTATGCTTAAATAAATAAATATTTTATTATATCCAAAAAAATAAACTAAAATAAAATGTCATTACATAAAACATGTTTTCAAGGACACCAAAGAAATATAACTCTAACAAGTGGAACAAGGTAACATCGTGCAATCAGCGGGGTCGGAATGATAGTGGTCTCACCCGACGGCTACATCTCTTCAAAACCGTATATGCACCCGGCAATAATGGTCACCAAAAGTGACGGCGATTACATCAAAGGTTACGCAAAAATGCAGCCATCGCCGACGGCCGCTTTCTTGTTTCTAGGAACACAGATAGTAAACTCCCTGCTGGCTCCAATGGTTGCCAGTTTCTCTGGCCGAGGCCCCAACCAAATCACGCCCGAGATTCTCAAACCCGACGTCATAGCTCCAGGGGTTGACATCTTGGCCGCCTGGACCGGTGATCGTGGTCCTAGCTCGTTGGTGGACGACCCAAGAAGGGTCCAATTCAATATCATATCGGGTACGTCCATGGCTTGCCCACACGTCAGCGGGTTGGCCGCGATGCTTCGCAAGCTGTACCCAACGTGGTCCCCAGCTGCTATCAAATCCGCCCTCATGACCACTGGTCATGTTTTAGACAAATCTGGGGGTAGCATTAAAGACGCTTCCACTGGATTCATAGCAACACCGTTTCTTCTTGGATCAGGGCACGTGGATCCAACTAAAGTGCTTGATCCAGGGTTGGTTTACGACATGGGTGAGATGGATTACCTGACGTTCCTCTGCTCCATCGGATACACCCAGCAGCAGATTGCGCTTTTTCTGAGAGGGTCTGGTCAGGTGGATTGCAGTACACAGAGTTTGCCTAGTCCAGGCGATCTCAACTATCCATCATTCTCTGTTGTGTTCAGTCCCAGCAGAAGAGTGGTCACTTACAGGAGGACGGTGACAAACGTTGGGAATGTGAATGCGGTTTATACCGTAACGGGATCTCTCCCAAATGGCGTTACTATCCGTTTTAGCCCGGAAAGGCTTGTGTTTAACCAACAGAACAATGTCCTATCTTGCGAGGTCACGTTCACTAACGTCGGACTTACTTCAGACGGATTTAGGCATCTCCAGTGGTCTGATGGGACCCATATTGTGAGGAGCCCAGTTGCCTTTACGGTGAGTTCAACTGCTTCAGTGGCGTCGGTGTGAGATTGGTCCACGCCGCTCAGGATTAAAGCAAGCTTCACCCCTTGCAATAATAAGACAGTCTGAGAATTTGGATCTTTGTTAATTAATAATAATAATAATAATTTGATCACTTCCAATGTTTGCTTGCTTTTCAATTGTGGTAGTTAACTGAAACATGATTTGAACTAGTTGACTTAATTATATTTGTAATGAAACAACTTGTTTAGTGCAAGTTGAGCCAACCATTATGCATAACATGCATGATCAATATTTTATTTTGATAAGTGACCATTTAGATTAAATATATATATGAGCGCAGCTCTTGGCCTAGTGGTAGAGGCTTCCATTGGCCCGCTCACCACCTGAGTTCAAAATTTGAGTTTTCCTTCTTCTCCGCTTAACTATCAAAAAAAAGATTAAATATATATATATATATATAATAATGCAGCGAACTCAATGTTGTTTGTTAGCTATATATAAATAAAGTAGAAGTGAGAGTGAGTGAGGTGTGGCACTGAGAAGAAATCAGAGAGTTCATGAGTGAGAGCATGGAAGCTTGGTAAAAAAAATCTTGTAACACGAAATTTACAATTCAATAAAAATATGAGTGTTTTAATTGTGTGTTTAATTCAATCATTTCTCTAATATAAATAGCCTATGAACTAAGTTGTTCGTTGCAGTTCCCTTATTACTTAGAAAATAAATAATTTTAGTACATAACAATAATTAATTTAAATTTTACTAAAATAAGTTATTTTAATACGCAATTACTATTTATTAAGAACTAATTTTAATTTAATAAAATGAATTATTTTAAAAACCAAGTTATTATTTTAATTATAATTAATATAATTTTGATTAAATAAATATTTTAATATGTAATTATTTATCTATTAAAAATAACTTTAGTTGAATGAAATAAATTATTTTAATCATAATTTATTATTTTAATTTTAATAGAACAATTCATTATAATGATATATTATTTATTAAAATAATTTTAGTTTAATAAAATATTAAAATAAAATAATTCATTTTGACAAGATACAAAATAATTATGAAAGAAAAAAACGAGAATAAAAATTAATTTTTTTCATTTACGTTTTTTATTCGAACTTTTTTTTTTATAATAAAAAATAACAATAGGTTTGGCTAAATTTATTTTTATTGTTAATTTTTAAAAATTTATAAATATAAAAAATAACGAAAATATAAACGTTATAAACGGACGAACAACATTTGTCATCCTCTTTCACGCGTCCCAGTGGGTATAACAACAATGGTCCAATGGAGTTGTCGCCTTCCCATTGAATGCCAAAACCTAATACGTCCATCCATCATACAATAATGTGTCCATACGGTGTGGGTAAGACCACGTGATGAAAGCCCATGCAAAATATTGCCAGCGTCCTTATCTGTTATTTTTGATGAAAAAATGTTAATAATGTACTTAAAAAATATATATTGAAAAGAAAAATTAAAATAATGTAATAAAAGTACAAATATAATTAAAATAAACTTATCTAAACTTATTGTTTTCAAAAAATAAATTCTTAAAATTTTAAGATCATTTTAATTATTTCATCTTTTATTATACATATAATAAAATTTAAAAAAATAAAACTGCATCGCGTAACGTATAATTGAGTAATATTATTGTAACACTTCTTTCCTCGTCGTTATATCTTTTTCATGTCGCTAAAATGATAAAATCACTTCAGAACATCGGAAGTAATTTACGATAAAATCATTTCAAAACATCGGAAATAATTTCAAAACCGACGAAGCCACAAGCAAGGTGAAAGCAAGTGCATTTCGATCTAAAAAAATTTTTATAAAATTTTTTTCATTTCAAACTATGTAAATTTTTATCAATCTGTATAAATTTATATATCTCTATAAATTCTAACATATTTTTACAAAATGCCAATAAAATTTTTACAAATTAAAAAGAAAGTTATGATACAAAAAGTTAAAAAGTGTCTGTTAAAATTTGTTTAAACGAAATGGTTCATTTTTTTATTTTTTCTGATTTATAATTTGTACTCGAAATGTTAAAGAATACTTCAAACCACAATTTATTTTAATTTTTTGAACTTCAAACGATATCTATTTTTTAAAATTGGTGCGTCCCCACCCTATTATAAAAGAAATGCTTAAAAATAAACCATCCAACTCCAATTTATTTTTATAATGAGAGATCAAAAAAGTACTCTTGTGGAGTTACAAAATGCATCTCTAGTCATTATGGATATTAACTCATCTCCTACTGACATTGTGGAGAATATCCAGGACCCCCATAGAAAAAATACACATTATCTATTATTCTTAGATCGTAGCATGTGGGATTTGATGTATACGGAAGAAGATGAGTTGGATCGCTCGGAATTCCATCTGAGTCCAGGATCCCAATCCTATCAAAATGGCTTGATCTTCGAAAACCTTCATTTGAGAAATGGCCACTTCCCATTTGAGTAGTAGTGTGGTGTCCTCTCTGTCTCATGTTGACAGTCTCTCCCCCCCCCCCCCCCCCCCCATGAGACTGCCATTGCACCCTCACCGAATCGATTGAAAATGGAACCAGGCCAGTAGCCTATCATCTCTCCTTGCAATTGAAGCCACCAATTTCCACTGTTTTTGTCCTAAGACATGTGTACATATATACATACATACATACATATATATGTATATATATATATATATATATCATCTTATTTCAAAATTTTGAGTAATGCTCCAGGGTACAAAACTAAATTTATCCACAAAAATTTTAAGGGTAAGTTATAGTTATCTCATTTTAACATTTGAATAATTATAATTAGTACTTATAATATTTAAAAATTACACTTATATCCCTTATTTTGAAATATTATTAATATTAATTCATTTTCGATAAAATCAATAGTTAAAATTTAATAGAAAATGTTAAAATAACTAAAGTGGCTTTTGGTTTACTTTTTGTTTTTTATTTTTTATTTTTGTTTTATGTGTTAAAACTCTCAAAACGAGAAAACTGAAAATGGTCTGCTTTTCTTGCTTTGAGATTTTCCTCATTTTTTGTTAAAAACTCTCAAAACGACTTTTTGCCATTTTTTTATTTCATGTGTAAAGTCATTTTTTATTTTCAAAAATAAATTTTAAAAACACAAGTAAACAAATGAGTTTTAACCTATTTCTTTTATTTTCAAAAGTACAAAATGAAAAATGAATTTAAAACAGAAAATGAAAAACAAAAATAAAAAATAGAAAAATAAACTAAATGAGCCCTAAAATTTTAAATTTTTTTCTATTTTACTCCTCCCCTCTAATATCTCGTTAGTTTTCTTTACAAAAATTTTCAAAATTTTTTTTATTTTTACTTTTTTTTTAACTTATTTTGGGGGATTTTTGTATAACAAATTACGAATATGTGAAAGAGCGAGGAATAAAATAAGAACAAACACCTAAAATTCAAGTTATTTTAATATTTTCTGTTAAATTTTAACAGTTAGTTTTAATAGAAAGAGGTCAATGTTAAATAACATTTTAAAATAAAGAAGATAAGTACAACTTTTAAATATTTAATACTATGTGTAATTACTTAAATGTTAAAAGAAAATAGTTGTAATTTACCCGAATTTTAGTAATGTTCTGGATGTAATAGGGAACCTTGTGTATGATTATGACAATTTGCATTGACTGTTGGTTGTAGGTGGAAACAGGTGAAATGATATTTCCAATAGCAAATTCTCTACTTGTTTGAACGAAACCGGAGCAAGAAAGATCGAAGCAGCCGGTGCTCCCGTATCCATCACTCTGATATGCCACGCATTAATATATATAAAGTACCATGAGCAACATCACTTATATATACATACGCAAATTCAGATTAATTAATGGCAATTACAAAATTTCCATGCACTGATTTTGATTTATTACTATAAAATTATATATATATATTAGAAATATATAAATTTACTTAAAAATTGTTATGCACCACTCAAATAATCATAACTATAAAATAACAATTATAAATAACATATTAACATTGTTGAAGACAATTAATTTAACACCGAAACCAAACTACTCAAAACAAACTTTTTAGAATCTCTAAACTTAATTTATTGAACCACCTTTTTTTTTAATTTTTCTTTAATTCTATCAATTTTTTCTAGCTTTTCCTAATATTTACTAACTTTTTCTAACTTTTACAAACTTTTTTAACTTTCTTCAACTTTTTTAGTAACACACCAAATAGTTAACAATTTAAAAGTTGACAACTTTTTATTTTGGTTCCTTTTTTTTTTTTGTTTCAAATTTTGACATTCCAAACAGACGTTAAAATTATTGATTCATAAATGAAATAATTAATTAACCATGCATGCATTTATCCATCCTGATCAGTGTATGTGGAGAACAATAGAATCTTGATCGATCATTACCGTGTCTTTCTGGATAAACCTAAAAATGTAACATGAAACACTATTTCTGCATTCAAATTTCATTTTCTAAGGTCCTTGTTGTAAATTATATATGAACAGTATATTAAGGCACAAAGTTACCTTCCTGCAAACCTTTGTAATTTATTGTGTGAGTTATGAAACATAACTTTTTAAAATTTGTACTAATTTTTACAATTTCAAACTTGTGTGTCTATTTTTTACCATCACTAGCACAAAGTTACCTTTCAAGGTGGCAAATTTGGACTTGCACACAGATCACATGGTTGCCTTTACAATGTAGAAAAGGGAACCACCAAACAAGGGATTCTGTCATTGAAATAGCATACGTTTTTACCGGAAACCACCAAACGCTGAAAATATACAAGAAGGTTGAAAATTTTTCCCGACAAAAAGGGATGGATATATAGCTGTTATTATTACCTCTTCTGAGGTCGGTGCATTGTTAAACAAAAGGGAAGGTTGGTGTGTCTTTTAATGTCAATTTGATGACATTGAAATTAGAATTATTGAATTAAAATTAATGGTTAACGGTTTCTAAATTCACTCTAACTTTATGTTTTTAAATGACATTAAAAATAATGCCAACCACAAACTCATATTTGTAATGTCATTATATTTTCTATCTTAATTATAATTTGTTAATTTTTTTTCAAATAACCAAAAATAAAAAAGTTTAATTATAATTAGATAAAATACAAAAATCATCTCTGTAGTTTACACTCAATATTATTTTAATATATCACGTTTCAGTTGTAATAATTAAAATTCCTACAATTTTGATTAAGTGCTAGTACGATCGTTCGGTCACCCGTTAAGAAACAACTATTAGAATAAGAATAGATATGTCATTTCTCATCCTCCTTCTCCGACAGGCTTACACACACACACACATATGATATATATCACGCATGGCTCTCTCATTCTGCAAATAACCATTAATTACCCGCAACCTTCACCAAAATTTCCCAATTTCGTGTTCACAAGTCAACATCCAGCAAAATTTCTATTCATTTGAATCGGCAGTGCAGAATTTCCACTCATTTCAACTTTGTGCCGTCTTATTATTTGCATAGTTTCCCGTTGTATCTAGTAATTTCAAATCACAATTACTGAATAGTACTCATAGGATCAAAACCCCCCAAAAAAAAAAAAAACAATTAAAATAAAAGCAGAAGATTTTACTGGGTCACACGAAATGTATTGATTTGGATTCTTTTCTCTCACACAATTTTTCTGATCCCTCGTCTGCTCCTCCATTACTCAAAATCACTATTACTTCCCTTGCTCTCTTCTTCTAAACACCTCTCTCTCTCTCTCTCTCTCTCATGTATTTGTCAGTGGTGGTAAAAACTGGGGATCTCTAAGTTACACGTTGGTTAGCAGCTTTGTCTTTAAATTTGCAATTGTCGTAAAGGTCTCGGCGATAGATTTTTGAGATAGCTAAAGGCTGGTGGTAGTTGCACAAATTGATCAATCTCCGAGTCAAGTTCGTTCCATGGGCCCGAGCTTGGAAGAGGAAGGAGAAGAAGTTGAAGGCCTTACTTCTTCTGAACTCCATTCTTCTTCAGCGACATCTTCCTCTTCATCGACCGGTAATAGGTGATGCGGGTCATTGATATACCAAGACAGATTGTTGAAAATGATAAACAGAAATCTTCTACCAACGAGAGTGAATTTGGGGAAGATGATGGGAAAGTGACATATTTGTTCTCACCCTTACGGCTGTTCTCGAGAGCTGGTGAGAAGACTGAATTGTCGCTTGATTAAAATTATAATGTTTTGACTGTTACAATTAAAATTAAAACGTGAGGAATCAAAAGGACAAGTGATTTTTGTAGTATCCCTTATTAATTAATACGTACTCCCTCCACAACTGTGATTTTCACAGCTAATCACTTGAATAAAACAATTAAATACTGATGGGTTTTTAAAGCTAGAGTTCAATCATTGTCATTGGGCACATCTTTCAAAATAATAATAATAACAATAATAATAAATAATAAAAAGTTAAAGAAAAAAGGGGTGGTTCCCCTCTATAGGCGAATTCGATACTAAAAATCTAAGAGGGTGTTTGGTAACTCAAAAATTAATAAAAAAATATTAAAAATTGATTTTTGTGTGTTTGATAAAATCATAAATTTTGTCATTTTTTTGATTTGTTACAATAAAAAGTATCACTCCATAATTATAATTTTTTTTATTTGTTACAGTAAAAAATATACCAAACACCCAAAAGTTATAACTTTTGTACTTTGCTATAGTAAAAAATTTACCAAACATCCAAAAGTTACTAAAAAAATACTAAAAATTCCACTTAGTTCAACCAAACACACAAAAAAGTGCCAAAAAAAAAAAAAAAACAACTAAAAAACTACCAAAACTTAAATTTTTTTTTAACTTCCAAACACCCTCTAAGGCAAGCGGTAAGTGATTAGTTTAAAAAATTTAGATAGCATTTGGTTTATTTTTTTATTTTTTATTTTTATTTTATGTGTTAAAACTCTCAAAACGAGGAAATAGAAAATATTTTATTTTTTATTGTGATATTTTTTTCATTTTTTATTAAAAACTCTCAAAATAACTTTTTGTCATTTTTTGTTTCATGTGTAAAGTCATTTTTGGTTTTCAAAAACAAAATTTGAAAGCACAAACAAATAAATGAGTTTTAAATTATTTTCTTTATTTTTAAAAGTATAAAATAAAAAATAATTCAAAACAAAAAATAAAAAAAATAGAAAAAACAATTCAAATGAGCCCTTAAAAATCATAATCAAGTTGTTTTTCTAAAAAATGGAACTACTAAATTCGGTTAAGTAAATCTATATTTTTTAATTTTAAATTAATTATCAAACAAATAAAAAAATATTGAAGCACTTGTAAAAAAAATTAGATAATTAGTTTTAAATATTCTCAATTGAGGTAAACCAAACTGAAATTTATGGGTTAAATATCTTTTAGAATGATTGAATTCTCAAGAAAAATATCAAAAAAAATTAATTATTTTTAATTTTTTTTACTTTTTTTTTTTTCTGTATGTTATCAATGTCTATCACCACCATATTCACGTTGCTAGTTTTGTCCAATCTAGTCGATCATTTCGGGAGAAGACTGAACGTTCCATTATTTCAGTTCGTCTCCTTATTCATCTTTCTTTTCTTATCAGCACCATATTCACGTTGCTAGCTAGTTTTGTCCAATCTAATCGATCATTTTGGGAGAAGACGGACGTTCCATTATTCCATTTTGTCTCCTTATTCATCTTTGTCTTCTTTTGACGATGCTGAAACTCACCAGGTCTGGTGTGAGTGGTCCTCCCATTCGAAAAGTTAATCAATTAATTTCCTAAACGATAAAATCAATTAAACAAAAGAGACAAGCCCGTATCCACAAGGGCGCTAAGCCTCTGTTTGGAGAATGAGATGAGAGACAGAGAGAGAGAGAATGAGAAAGAGAAGTAAAGTAAATAAAAGGAAAAAAGTGTAACACCCCGATTTTTCAGAACCCGGGAAGTGAGTGGAAGAGTTATACATAACGTGTGCTAAAATATCCGTTACCCTAATCACAGTTGCACCACCACCTTGGAGCAAACATCTATACTATATAATAATAATAATTTTGTTAATAACTAAAGGTAATTAATAACAACAAAACCTCGGTATAATTGGGCAACAGTGCTCCAGCTACCACCTCAATTAATAATATTATAGTTTCCGAGTAATGTCACAGCAATGCAAAAGTAAATCCAACAATGGCCCACCAAATTTTCAGATTCATGACCTGCAAAAGAATCTGTAGGGACGTGAGCACTAATCCACGTGTGCCCACGATGCATAATAAATAATATATATGATATGCACACAACAATCGGATTACCAATAGTTTCATATCAATAACTCATAAGCTCCAAATCGTCTCGCATCCCAACATCAACACATACATCAACATACATCTCAAAAATGATTCAGTTGTTATCTTTCATTCATCTCTTTGCCATCACATCACAATCATCACAGTCATGAGGCAGATACTATATAATATCGTCGTTTACAGGTCCAGACCCGATGGCCACGAGTAGCCCAATAATTATCATCGTTGTAGGCTACTAACCTATTGGCATGAATACCAACCCCTGCGCAGGTTTAGGGTTTTTCAACCCAAGGGTAATCTCTGTACCCTTCCTATTTTTTCAGTATCTACAGCCCCGCAATCACAATATCGTTCACATTTCCTTTATCTCCATTATTATCATCTTAATAAAACAACTCGTTAGAAGCAATTAACAACATCACATCATCACTTTCATAATCATTCTCTATTAATAAAATAAATCACTCAAACATTACAAAATTGAGCATTCTCAATTACACATTTTCCATGCACATATCTATAAATTGTCAAACTGCAACTTTAGGGGCAAAATTGTAAATTTGCATAACTTTAGGGGCAAAATCGTAATTTTCAAAAAGTCTTGGGGCTACTTCGTATTTATTCCAAACTTTGGGGTCACTACGTAATTACCCAAAACTTTGGGGCCAATTTGCAATTTTTCAATAAGTTTGGGGTCAAACTGAAATTTTTAGTCATTTAAGGGTAAAACTATAATTTTGTAAAACTTTTGGGGTCAAATCATAATTACATAAAAACTATTGGGGCTAAAGGAAAATTTTGGAAACTTTCATGGAATATGCTTTGGCATATTCTTTTCTACAATTCCTTCAAATTCCAGTGAAATCCTTTTCTTTTGGTAATGATATTTTGGTGGTTTAGTTTGGACAGAATTCACCCAATGTAGTCTAAATTTAATTACATTCATACAAAATGATCACATAACAATTTATCGAAATATTTTCATATCACATATATGTAAATAAAATGCATTAAATCCCTACCTCGAATCCAAAGAAAAGGTGAAGAAACCCCAACACTTTAAAATTTCGCTTCTCTGTATCTCTCATCTTAGACCGAATTACCACGATCCGACACTGCCATGATGATCACAACGTCAAAAATACCAAAACCCTGTTATTCCTAAACTTAAATCCTCATTTTCTCTTTCCTCTTTCTCTCTCCTCTTTATTTTTTTTTTCCTCTCTTCTTTATCTTTTTTTTTTTTTTTTTCTCTTCCCAACTCTCTCATTCTCTCGGGTTGTTTTTCTTTTTTTCTTTCAAACACTATCATCTCTAGGTGTATATATATTATACTTACAAGACTTGGTCACCAAGCAAAGTAAAAAAAAAATGAAAAATGAAAAAAAAATTCTTAACTCACCAATTCCTCACGTGGCTTCCAGGTGGCTTCTTTGACCCATTTTTCTTTTTCTTTTTTCAATGAAATAATATATATTAAGTAATATATATTTTTAAATAGTATATATTTAAAAATTTAAAATTTTAGGTTGTTACACAAGTCCTAACTGATCGGCTCAATCGAGAAGACCATTGAAGATCGCCTCCACATTGGAGGAGAGACTGCCCCCAAAGGAGTCAAACTTGAGACCTCACACAGCCTCGAGCCCTACGGCCCTCAACTCTGACCAACATGACTACCCCTTTCGAGGCTATTATTATTACTTCTTGTTAAGCCGACGCGTTGTTTAGCTCATATTCATAATGCCATTATATTTTTATATTTTCTTGCTATAATTTGTTTTTTTTTTCAAAAATAAAAATAAAAACAAAAAATTTTCAATTATTAATTAATATGTACTCCCTCCACAAATGCAATTTTCAACTGCTTGCACATTTTTGTCAATCAATAAACCAACTTTTCTAAAGAAAAAGGCCGATTAAAGTGAGTTAGGAAAGTCTAAACTCATAAGGCATTATAATTCATTCAATCATTCATGAATTAGAAAAATTCAATGTAGACCTATGGGACATTCTCCTTACATTTTCTTTTAATTAATTTATTTATTAAAAAACTTGACAATGATTGTCTTCATATTGATCTATATATGTATATAGTATTTTTCTATAATATTTATAATAAAAATAATAATAACATACTTAAAAGTTTACAAAATAAAAAAATTATAATTATAATTATAATATCTCAATCACCCGTATAGATATCCACACTAGAAGCAAACACAATGTGTGTGATTTTTGTTAATTTTTATTTAAAAAATTAAAAATTATACAAAAATTATTTATGTAATTTAATTAGAGGTATAAAAGTAAATTAATATGGTAATTAAAATTTTAAAATTTATAAAATTACTTAATTAGCGGTGATTTTTTTGAAGTATGATTTTTATTAATTTTCTATTTTAAATAAAATAAAAAATATAAAAAAATTCATTTTTGTAATTTAACACGTGCATAAATGTAAATTAACGTGGTAATTAAAATTTTAAAATTTGTAACAATAATTTAGTTAGGAATAGTTTTCAGAAATTATTTAATTTAATATTTGAATTTGACGGAAAGTTGAAGGGTATTTTAGGAATTAAAAAGTTTCACCGAAATTAAAGTTTTATTAATTTTTTTAGTTTCACTAATACCCTTTAAAGTTTCATTTATAATAATATAAATAATTCTCAAATATTAATATATAAAATATTAGAGAATGATAAATGCATTCTTCTATGAGCTTCGCCCACTCAACATTATTCTTTCTTATTAAAATTATTGTAGAGTGAGAAAAATTAACGAAGAAGTGTAAATATTTTCAGTTATAAAAATTTTGCAACAAGAAATCAATCATGACATGTTTAAGGGAAGAAAAGAGGGGGGAAAATGAAAAAAGGAAGAAAAACGTGGTAGTTTCTCTCACTCTCTATCTCTCTAAAAAGTTTAGTTATATTATTAATAAAAATCATATTTTAATAAAATTTGAGTACAAAATTCGAGGATCAATTATAAAAATAAATAGATTTCTTTTTTTAGTAAGAATGAATAAAATTGAGAAAAACTACAAAAATTGTTTGAGCTCTGTTTGGAGTTCTAAAAAAATATTGAAAATTGTTAAAAAATACTAAAAATCTCTAAAAAGCATTCATTTTTATTTCACTATACAAATTACGAATTTATAACTTTTATTAAATTTTATTATTTTTATCACTCTAAACATTCTCTTATATTAAATAAAAAAGGATTTTTATTAGCATTTTTTTTATAGATTTTTAAGTATTTTTAATAGCGTTTATAATAAAAATATTAATAACATATTTAAAGGTTTTTAAAATAAAAAATTATTTTTGATGAAAAAAGTTAGAAGAAAATTAAAAATTAAAACGTCTCAATTACCTATATATATATAATTCTCAAACATTGATTTATATATATATATATATATATATAAATTTTACACCGAGAGATCGATCATGACACGAAAAAAATAAAAATAAAAATTAAAATATCTCAATCCCCAATTCTCAAATATTAATTTATATATAAAAAATTTACAACAAGAGATCAATCATGAGAAGGAAAAAAAAAACTAAAAATTAAAATGTCTCAATCACCTACATATATATTTTTTCAAATATTGATATACAAAAATTTTACACCAAGAGATTAGTCATGACACGTTTAAGACGTGGTACTCTCTCTCTCTCTCAAAACTAAAAATTAAAATGTCTCAATCACCTATATATGTATTTTCAAATATTGATGCATAAAAATTTTACCCCAAGAGATCAATCATGACCCGTTTAAAGCGTGGTACTCTCTCTCTCTCTCTCTCTCTCTCTCTCTCTCTCTCTCTCTAACGCCTTTCGACCCGATCCGGTTCTGAAAGATTATAAATAGAACAAGGATGTTGGGTTTCATCCAAATTAAAGATGGCCATTACAGTCCCAATCCGCGTGGCCGTCCTCTTACTATTATTATTATTCATTTGTCTCTGTTCTGCAGCTGCAGCTACTGCTGCTGTTGAAACTGAGTCAGTGGATGCCCCGAAAACTTACATAGTACACGTGTCGGAATCACAAAAGCCGTCGACTTTCAGTTCCCACCGAGCATGGTATTCCTCCATCCTACAATCACTGCCCTCGAACTCTCCAAACGGCAACAACACTACTAGCACGAGACAAATTATCTATGCCTATGAACGGGCGGCGCGCGGCTTCGCAGCCCGGCTCACCGCCGCACAAGTGGCGGAGCTGACGAAGGTCGCCGGGGTTATCGCCGTTCTTCCGGACGAGACACTGCAGATCCAAACCACTTACAGCCCAATCTTTCTTGGTCTCAGGGACTTGGACACCTCTGGACTCTGGAATCTCTCCAATTATGGCGAAGACATTATCATCGGAGTCCTCGACACCGGGATCTACAACGATGCACATCTTAGTTTCTCCGATGAGGGACTCTCTGCGGTGCCCAGCAGTTGGAGAGGACAATGCCAAACCGGAACGGACTTCCCAGCTTCGTTTTGTAACCGAAAAGTGATTGGCGCGAGGGCTTTCTACCGAGGAGTTCAGGCGAGTTCGGCCAGAGATTACGATGGCCATGGGACGCATGTCGCTTCCATAGCTGCTGGAGCACTGGTTGTAGGCGCCAATTACGTTGGATATGGAGTAGGACAAGCGAGGGGCATCGCCATGAAGTCGAGAATTGCCGCTTACAAGGTCTGTTGGACGAACGAAGGTTGCTCCCAGGCCGACATCCTCGCCGGCATGGATCAAGCCATTTCCGATGGCGTCCACGTCATTTCTTTCTCCATTTCAGATGCAAATCGACATTCAGCTGCACTGCCGTACTACGGTGATAACATTGCGATCGGAGCTTTCGGAGTTGTCCGGAGTGGAGTCATATTTTCGTGCATAGCAGGGAACATGGGTCCCGGTCCAAGCACGGCTCGAAATCTTGCACCGTGGATGCTCACCGTCGGAGCATCCACAATGAATAGGAGTTTTGCGGCGCAAGTTTATCTAGCTGACGGTGCA
This sequence comes from Vitellaria paradoxa, assembly GCA_019916065.1. Classification (NCBI taxonomy): domain Eukaryota; kingdom Viridiplantae; phylum Streptophyta; class Magnoliopsida; order Ericales; family Sapotaceae; genus Vitellaria; species Vitellaria paradoxa. Next base: position 324,309 of record CM034240.1, read on the forward strand.
GTATTCACTGGTGCAACACTCTTCGGTACTTCTTCTTCTGTTTTATCACCTTGGCTGCCACTGGTATACGCCGGCGATAGTGCAACCGGAACAGGAGACCCGTATTGTCGCCCGAACACGCTTAATCAGTCGATAGTCGCGGGAAAGATTGTGATATGTGATCGTCATCCAGAATTCGAAATCAGTGAAGTAGAACAAGGTAAGATCGTGCGATCAGCTGGTGGGTTGGGAATGATAATGGTCTCACCCGATGGCGACATCTCTGCGATAGCGTATGAGCTTCCGGCACTAATGGTCACCAAAAGTGATGGTGATTACATCAAAAGTCATGCAAAACTTTTTCCTTCGCCCGCGGCCGCTTTCTTGTTTCTAAGAACACAGATAGTAAACTCCCCGCCGGCTCCAATGGTTGCCGGTTTCTCTGGCCGTGGCCCCAACCAAATCACGCCCGAGACTCTCAAACCCGACGTCATAGCGCCAGGCGTTGACATCTTGGCTGCCTGGACCGGTGGTCGTTCTAGCTACAATATCGTGTCGGGCACGTCCATGGCTTGCCCCCACGTCAGCGGGTTGGCTGCCATGCTTCGCAGGGTGTACCCAACTTGGTCCCCAGCCGCTATCAAATCGGCCCTCATGACCACTGCTTATGTTTTAGACAATTCTGGTAGTAGCATTAAAGACGCTTCCACTAGACTCGCAGCAACGCCGTTCATTCTTGGATCAGGACACGTGGACCCAACTAAAGTGCTTGATCCAGGGTTGGTTTACGACATGGGCGAGAGAGATTACCTGGCGTTCCTCTGCTCCATTGGATACACGCAGCAGCAGATTGCAGTTTTTTTGAGAGGGTCTGGTCAGGTAGATTGCAGTACACAGAGTTTGCCTAGTCCGGGCGATCTCAACTATCCATCATTCTCTGTTGTGTTCAGTCCCGGCAGAGGAGAGGTCACTTACAGGAGGACGGTGACAAACGTTGGGAATGTGAATGCGGTTTACACCGTTTCGGCGGCTGTACCAGTTAGCGTTCTTGTCAGTTTTAGCACAGAAAGACTTGTGTTTAACCAACAGAACAACACCCTCTCTTACGAGGTCACGTTCACCATCAACCGGGGATTTGTTGGTAAGGCATTTGGGCATATCCAGTGGTCTGATGGAACCCATATTGTGAGGAGCCCAGTTGCCCTTATGTGGAGTCCAATTGCTTCACTGGCATCGGTGTGAGATCCGTCCACGCCGCTCAGAATTAAAGCAAGCTTCACCCCTTGCAATAATAAGACAGTTTGAGAATTTAATTCCATCTATGTTAGTTAATAATAATAATGAAAATAATGAAAATTTGATCACTTCGCGTTAAGTGATCAATTTCAAGTCAATGTATTTGTGTTATATTTATAAATAAGTTGTGCTCGTTATTGTCACTCCAATGTTTGCATGTTTTCCAATTTTGGTAGTTAACTGAAACATGGTTTGAACTAGTTGACTTAATAATATTTGTAATGAAACAACTTGCTTAGTGCAAGCTGAGCCAACTATTATATATGAAAACTTACCAAAAAAAAAAAAAACTATTATATATGAATAACTTGCACGCGCGCTCAATATTTTATTTTGATAAGTGACATTTAGATTATATATATATATATATATATTAAATAATGCACCGAATTCAATGTTGTTTGTTAGCTATATATAAATAAAGTAGAAGTGAGAGTGTGTGAGGTGCGGGCACTGAGAAGAAATCAGAAGAGTTCGTGAGTGAGAGCATGGAAGCTTGGTAAAAATTCTTGTAACAAGAAATTTATAATTCAATAAAAACATGAGCGTTTTAATTGTGTGTTTAATTCAATTATTTCTCAGGTTCACTAGAGATTCACCCGATCGTTAATTTCAATACTCTCAGAGATTAGTCGAAGTATGTACAAATTAATTCGAACACCCTGAGATATAAAAATATATATATATATCAATCATTTCTCTAATATAAATAGCCTATGAACTAAGTTGTTCCTTGAATTGCCCTTATTACTCGTAAAATAAAATTTATTTTAACAGTAATGTTAATAAAATAAATAATTTTAGTATGTAATAACAATTAATTTAAATTTTACTAAAATAAGTTATTTTAATACAAAATTACTATTTATTAAAAACCAATTTTAATTTAATAAAATAAATCATTTCAAAAATTATGTTATTATTTTAATTATAATTAATTTAATTTTGATTAAATAAATATTTTAAGACATAGTTATTTATCTATTAAAAATAACTTTAGTTTAATAAAATAAATTATTTTAGTCATAATTTATAATTTTAATTTTAATAAAGCAAGTCATTATAATTATACATAATTTATTAAAATAACTTTAATTTAATAAAATATTAAAATAAAATAGTTCATTTTGAAACTATACAATAAAAACAAACTAAAAAGTGTCAAAATTAGTAAAATAATTATAAAAGAAAAAACAAGAGTAAAAATTAATTTTTTTCATTTACATTTTTTTATCTGAACTTTTATCTTTTCATAACAAAAAAATAACAATGGGTTCGGCTAAATTTATTTTTATTGTTAATTTTTAAAAATTTCTCAATATAAAAAATAACAAAAATATAAACGTTATAAACGGACGAACAACAATTGTCATCCCCCTTTCACGCGTCCCTATGGATATAACAACAATGGTCCAATGGAGTTGTCGCCTTCCCAATGAATGCCAAAACCTAGTACATAATAACGTGTCCATACGGCATGGATAAGACCACGTGATGAAAGCCCATGCAAAATATTACCAGCGTCCTCATCTATTATTAGAAATTACTCGTGACTGAGAGCACATTTTTTTTTTTTTTTTTTGATACGAAGGAAACCTCTCGCCGGTAAACCGTCGCGAGTGAAACTTCCGGGCGAGCGCACCACCCCGCAAGACACGCCCACCGATAAGACCGAGCGCCCAGGAAGGGATTCGAACCCGAAACGTAGAAAGCATGCCCACTCTCCAAGCCGGTCCCTGCTCCACTGAACTAACCCGTGTGGGTATGACTGAAAGCACATTGATATAAATTAGTTTGCAAATATTTCAAATATAAACTTATAAAATAAATTTATATGAAAAATTATAAAAATAATTTATAAAAATAAAATTCAATAATCAAAAGAAATTAAAATATATATACAATATTTTAATAAAGGTGCAAAATTTTAAAGTTTTAAAAATTTCTTAAAGAATAGACACTTAAATTAAAAATACAATTTTGATGTACAACTTCAATAGATACTTTAGTTTCTTTTGATTATTGATTTTTATTCTAATAAGTTATTTTTATAATTTTTTATGTACATTTGGTTTACAAATTTACCTTTAAGCACAGACAAATTTAGTTTTTGTAAATAATATGGGTAAGAAAAAAAAAACATTTGACAATCAATTATTGATCAAATAACGACGAAACTTTGATGATATAGGGTAAATATTAAAAAAATAATTAATTTTTTATTTAAAAAATATAATATAGATATATATATATCTATTATATATATAAGTTTGAATTTCAAACCCCTCAGCCCCCCGCCACCTCTCAGACCAGCCCTCCACACCCAGACCCACCCCCCTCCCCGACCCAAAAGCCAGTCGGACGTAGGACGGCCCGAGGGGGGGCCCAAGCCATTTCCATTTTGAATCAACGTCAAATCATGTGAGTAGAATTGTTATATAAGTTTTGATGAAAAAATGTTAATAATGTACTAAAAATATATATATTGAAAAGAAAAATTAAAATAATGTAATAAAAGTAGAAATATAATTAAACTAAACTTATATAAACTTATTGTTTTCAAAGAATAAATTCTTAAAATTTTTAGATCATTTTAATTATTTCTTCTTTTATTTATTATATATATATAATAAAAATTTTAAAAATAAAAGTGCATCACGTGATATATAATTGAGTAATATTATTGTGTCACTTCTCTCCTCGTCGTTATACCTTTTTCATGTTGCTAAAATTAACTGGGTCCCATTTGTGTTAAAACGACAAAATCATTTCAAACATCGGAAATAATTTCAAAACTGACGAGGCCACAAGAAAGGTGAAAGCAAGCGCGTTTTGAGCTCAAAAAAGTTTTAAAATTTTTATAATTATTTATAAATTTTTTTTCACTTCAAACTACGTAAAATTTTATCAAGTATAAATTTATATAATTCTATAAATTCTAACAAATTTTTACAAAATGCCAATAAAATTTTTACGAATTTTAATAAAATTTCTACAAATTTAAAAAAAATTATGATACGAAAAATTAAAAAGTGTCTATTAAAATCTATTTAAACGAAATGGTTCGTTTTTTTAATTTTTTTGATTTATAATTTATACTCGAAACATTAAAGAATAATTCAAACCAGAATCTATTTTAATTTTTTTAACTCCCAACAACCTCTGTTTTTTAAAATTGGCGCGTCCCCACCATATCATAAAAGAAATGCTTAAAAATAAACCATCCAACTCCAATTTATTTTTATAATGAGAGATCAAAACAGTACTCTTGTGGAGTTACAAAATGCATCTCTAGTCATTATGGATATTAACTCATCTCCTACTGACATTGTGGAGAATATCCAGGACCCCCATAGAAAAAATACACATTATCTATTATTCTTAGATCGTAGCATGTGGGATTTGATATGTACGAAAGAAGATGAGTTGGATCGCTCGGAATTTCATCTGAGTACTCCAAGACCCCAAGCCTATCAAAATGACTTGATCTTCGAAAACCTTCATTTGAGAAATGGCCACTTCCCATTTGAGTAGAAGTGTGGTGTCCTCTGTGTCTCATGTTGACAATCTCTCCACCCCATGAGACTGCCAATGCACCCTCACCGAATCGATTGAAAATGGAACCAGGCCAGTAACCTATCGTCTCTCCTTGCAATTGAAGCCACCAATTTCCACTATTTTTGTCCTGAGACATGTATACATACACATACATATATATATATATATATATATATATATATCATCTTATTTCAAAATTTTGAGTAATGCTCCAGAGTACAAAACTAAATTTATCCACAAAAATTTTAAGGGTAAGTTATAGTTATCTCATTTTAACATTTGAATGATTATAATTAGCACTCATAATATTTAAAAATTACACTTATATCCCTTATTTTGAAATGTTCTTAATATTAACTCATTTTCGATAAAATCAACAGTTAAAACTTAACAAAAAAATATTAAAAGAACTAAAGTGGCATTTGATTTACTTTTCTGTATTCTATTTTTGTTTTATGTGTTAAAACTCTCAAAACGAGGAAACAGAAAATGCTCTGCTTTCCTTGCTTTGAGATTTTCCTCATTTTTTGTTTAAAACTCTCAAAATGACTTTTTACCATTTTTTATTTCATGTGTAAAGTCATTTTTGATTTTCAAAAACAAAATTTGAAAACGCAAGTAAATAAATGAGTTTTAACCTATTTCTTTTATTTTCAAAAGTACAAAATGAAAGATGAATTCAAAACAGAAAATGAAAAATGAAAATAAAAAATAGAAAAATAAACCAAATGAGCCCTAAAATTTTAAATTTTTTTCTATTTTACTCCTCCCACTCTAATATCTCTAATATCTCGTTAGTTTTCTTTACAAAAATTCTCAAAATTATTTTTATTTTTACTTTTTTTTAACTTATTTTGGGGGATTTTTGTATAACAAATTACGAATATGTGAGAGAGCGAGGAATAAAATAAGAACAAACTCCTAAAATTTAAGTTATTTTAATATTTTTTGTTAAATTTTTTAACGGTTAATTTTAATAAAAAGAGGTCAATGTTAAATAACATTTTAAAATAAAGAAGATAAGTACAACTTTTAAATATTTAATACTATGTGTAATTACTTAAATGTTAAAGGAAAATAGCGGTAATTTACCCGAATTTTAGTAATGATCTGGAAGTAATAGGGAAGATATACCTTGTGTATGAGTATGACAATTTGCATTGACTGTTGGTTGTAGGTGGAAACAGGTGAAATGATATTTCCAATAGCAATTTCTCTACTTGTTTGGACGAAACCGGCGCAAGAAAGATCGAAGCAGCCGGTGCTTCCGTATCCATCACTCTGATATGCCACGCATGAATATATATAAAGTACCATGAGCAACATCACATATATATACGTACGCAAATTCAGATTAATTAATGGCAATTACAAAATTTCCATGCACTGATTTTGATTTATTATTATAAAATTATATATATATGTATTAGAAATATATAAATTTACTTAAAAATTGTTATGTACCACTCAAATAATCATAACTATAGAATAACAATTATAAATAACATATTAACATTGTTGAAGACAATTAATTTAACTCCGAAGCCAAACTAATCAGAACAAACTTTTTAGAATCTCTGAACTTAATTTATTGAACTATCTTGGCCGAATTTGCTCAGCTCAGTTAAATTTTTTCGGTTATTTCATTTTTTGCTCCTCTAATTTTTGTAACACAATATTAACGTTTTATAATAAAATATTACAATTACATTAAATGTTGAAATTAGTGCTAATACTAAACTAAGTTAAGATTTGACATATGGTCCATCTTGAATGAGAATTTAATGTTAATATAAATTAACATTAATTTAATATAAGTTATGATAGTTTTTAAGAATTAGTTCGAGTGAATTGTAAGTATGAATTCGATTTTTGATTCAAGTAAAATGTGTCTGAGAGTTAGCGTATATCTTCTCGATTTACACATCAAATTTTCAAAAAAAGAAAATATACATTATAATAGTATTTATCAGTCCCAACACATACAGAAGATAAGTAAGTTAAAATTTGTCATATAACAATCCCATCTTCTACCAAATACTTTTTTTGGGACAGCTTGTGCGGATTTCGACTAATTTCTGGAGCTTGAAGTTAACGATCGGATAAGTCTTACAGTAACTATGAGAAGACACATATTAGTGATCTCTGTAAAGTAAATGCAAAATATTATCGGTTAACTAACTATTAGAGTTATCTTCTACCAAAAGTAAAGTATATGTATGTATATGTATTTTTTTTTTTCTTTTTTGAAGCAGAGTACCAAAAACAATACGAAGAATTAAGGCTAGACAATTCAGATTTAAAAACAGTTATGTCTTAATTTAATTCTCAAGTCTACCCGCATGGACTCGATCATTTATTTATTTTCAAAAATAATTGAACTATATATTTAAATAAACAATAGCTTCAAAAATTATACAACTGAATAGTTAGTACTAAAATAATTATTCTTTTATAAAATTTGGTGTAAATTTTTAATTTCTGTAATTACTAAAAATAAAATAATATATAAATACATTAACAATATGTTTTTAAAATTTTTTTACCAGGTTTAGTCCATCGTACTCAAATTCAAGCCCAATTCAGTCTCGAAAATTTTCTAGACCCAAAAAAAAAAAAAAAAATGACAAGTTTTTCTAGACCCAAAAAAAAAAAAATGACAAGTTTAAGCTGGCTTAGCAAACCGAATTTAAAATATCTATTTCTAATTAAAATATCATAAAATAACTAGAGAATATTCCAATAATCATATATGGAGAGAGATTAAATCCCCTTACCCCATCCACTAAATAAAAGTGACATAAAAGGTTATTAGGCTTGTGACTTACCAATAGGCTGGGTGAGATCTGTATTAGATTTGTCAAGATTTAGGTCGATTCAGACCTAATCTAGATACAATAATAATAATAATAGATCTAAAATACTTGAGTCTGATCTTATAAGATTTAGATCTAATCCACATTCTTGGATTCAACCCATTTTGAATAATAATTTTTTATTTTAAATCATCATTTCATAAGATAAAAATATATATTTTATTCAATCTATATATGCATTCTGGTGCATTCGCTTTCTGCTTAACTTGAGTGGAATTAGATTTCTAACTAGAACAAAGAGAAGATAATTCCATCGTTCTGTGTAGAAGAAAAGGTAACTACGGCTATAGCCAGGATTGTCTGCCCAACCACTTTAGCTTCTGTCTTGGCAACTAAAATGATCAGATATATAAACAAATAAACTTATACACGTAGAAGCTTTTTGTTTGAATTTTAAAGTTTAGGAGATATAAGTTTTTTTTATTAAAAATTATCTTATATAAAATTTTTTAATGTGTAATAATTTTTTGATATTTTACTAGTATCTTTAAAAAAAATTAAAAATTGCTTAAAAATAAAGTTATTTACATTAAAAAAATGATAGTAGTAAAATAGTTGAAATGATTGATTTTATTTGCACTTAAAATTTTTTATTTTTATTTTTAAAATAATGAGTCTAATGGATCGATTCAAATTTAGATATATAGGTCATTAAATCCAAATCAAAATCCATCGAGTTATTGATTGGATTTGTTAAATCTTGTCTAATGCTATCGGATCAAATTTGGACTAGAGCCTAAAGATAATAGAATAAAGTTCAAATTAAATTTTTGTATATAGAATTATTTAAACCATGTTTGATTTAGTTAGAATGGGCCGATAAGTTATGGAACAAGAAAATCGTGCAATTGAATGAGAATTTAATTGAGGCAGAGTAATCGAGTCCCTCCCGCAAATATAGATGGATATTGAGATTTTATATTGTCATTGGGACATAATATATATGTATACGCACACTCACATATAGTAGGTTAAGTATACTTACAGTCCAGAATATGAAGAACCTTGTCTTATTATCACCATATAGTGTTGGATTAACCTGGACATTCACATCGAGCAACATATTTATCAACAAACAATATATATATGCATATATAGTTAGTTTCCCCATCTTTTGTGTGTTTAAACAAGTTGAAAGATGACTTACCATCCATCCAGCCTCTATAGTATTAAGGTATGGTGTTCTATGAGGAAGATCCGACAAAATCCAAATTTGCGAAGTACTAAGCTCTCCTGTGGCATTCCCTACTTTAGGGTTCCACACCTCAATTCCAGCTTGTGCTCCATAATACGTATTGCCAATTTCACCCACTTGAGCGTACTAATAGAAATCAAATTATACAAAATTAACCATATGTTTGGTTCGAGGAGAGGAGAAGTGAAACTAAATTTCTTCTATTTTTGTTTAATTTTTGGGTTTGGAGAATAATGGTTTGTGTGGAAAAGAAGTAAAAAAGATGCAAAAGTTAAAATTTTGAGTAAAGTACTTATTGGGTCTTAATACTTATCTAATTATATTTAACTCCCTTTAATATGAAATTTATATCTAAATCCCTTATTTTAAAATATTTGTTATATATAATTAAATCCTTTAGTTGATATGATTGCCATATATGTTAAATGAAAAATAGTGTGATCTTATGAAAAAAAAAAATGAAATGTTTATTCCCCCCCTTCAACCATAAATTGCCCAAAATGCATGCCATTGAAATCTTTAAAAGTTGAAAAAAAAGAAAAAAAATAATGTGTGAATTGAATAATTCATATTATTTTTGCTTTATTTCATCCTTTCCCATTTCTAGACATTTAATTCAATTTTAGAGATAGAGCCAGTGTAACAAGATGCATCCACACAATAAAATATTATCTATTTTGAACTTGGTTAGCTGTTTTTCAGGATAGTCATCCATTTTGGTACTACTTTTACTCGAGCATGCTTAATCGTAAAGTTCTTACAAAATCTAGTGTCTTCACAACTTTAAAACGTGTTATTTTTTATAAATATCAAACATTATATATATACCATTTCCTTTCTCTACCCAGCGATGTTGGTCAGAAAACATTACTTCTCTACTTTACTCTCCTACAGGTAAAGTCCGCGGTCATTCACAACTAGTCTATAATTTACCAAAAAAAATATTTTTTTTCTTTTAATATGTTTGAAGTTCTCAATAGGGATTTTCAATATTTTGCAGCTTGGAAGGGTAAAAAATAAAGGACATATCATATATATATATTTTACATTGACCACACTATTTTATATTTGAGATTGATAGACAAATGGATAGAAAGACTTAATTGTGACAAACATTTTAAAATAAAGAGTCTAAATGTAAATTTTAAATGTTAAAAATAATTATTTATAATTAGTAAAATGTTGAGGAAATGTAAGTGCAATTTATTTTAAAATTTTTCTATCTTCTTCTTTAGTCATTGAGTTTGGGAAGAAATGGATGAGAAGAAGATAACATAAAGTTTTCTTAAGGCATTGATTTGCAACTAAAATTTTTAATTAAAAATATTAACTAGAATTGCGTGAATGTATTTTGGTCAATACAAAATTTTGTTATAAAAATATTATTATCACATTATTCTAACATACTTTTCTTGTAAAAAAAAAATGTTAAAGAAGTCATTGGTGGACGCAAATAAAGTCAAGTGGGAGAGCATTTTTTCTACTGATTTGAAAAATTACACTAAAATTCTATTAATTTTGTTATTTTTCTTATAAATTATAATTTTTCTCATGTTTTGCCATATTTATTTTTACTTTTATTCTTATTTACTTTAAAAGTATAATTTTTCTTACAATAATTATAAATTTGCCCAATGAAGTAGTATATATTTTCTTTTATATTATGTTCTTACCTCCCTTTCCTTATTCACTTTCTTTCGTGATCCTCAAACTAAACAAATCTTAAAAAGAGATTAAGAAAATAAAAATAAAAAAACAATTCCAAAACAGGTTCTTCCTCGTTCTTTTTTCTTTTTCCTCGTGTTTCATTTCTCTTCTCTAGTTTTCAAACAAAGCTTAGATTGAGGTAATGCATGAGACATGTTAAATTAAAATCAAATGGAGACAACTAAAAATTAAAGAAAAAAAAAAAAGAAATTTTATATACGTTGAGTCTAAATTGATACCTCATGACCATTTCGTCGTGGAAGAGGAGTTCCACGAAAGGAAGATGGAAATTTTCGATGAAGAATAGGACTTGAATTTCTTCTAATTGGGATTGTTCCTTCTGGACACTCTCCATTTTTGCGCCAACCTTGAACAAGTTTCGGCATTGATCCGTCTAATTTTATTCTAGCGGGATGCGAGCTTGGCTCCATCTAGTAGTTTCAATTAAAATTATAATGGCTAAAGTGAGATTTAATATAAAATGTAAGGATGTAAAATATAATTTATTTAAATATAAAATTAAAAATCGACAACAAATACTTTTGGATAAATCCTTGTAGGAATGAAAAAACAAGTATAATTTACATTAGATATATAATTTAATTTACAGAAAAGTAAATAGAGAAAGAAATACCACTATATCCTTGATCAGGGGATGATCAAATGCAGGCTGCTTATAAATGTCGACACAATCAATCACATCATCTTCACTCTGTTAAAAAATAAAAATATATTATAAAACATGGGCAATCAATAAATTTCTTTAAAAATTTCAATATTATTTTGGTTGTCAAAAATAATATTGAACATTGCCTTTATTCATGTGTGTGAACATGGGTGGATTAGGTACTGCTGAGGCGTATAGGGTGCATTTGGAGAATGTAAAAATTAGTATAAATTACCAAAAGTTACAGTACTCTCATAATTGTGTGTAGAAAAATTAGAGTTTTATATAAATTTTTTTAAAAGATTTTTAAATTTTTATTGTGCTTTCAAACGGAGCCATAAATAAATAAAAAGAGTAAAGATTAGAGTTACCTTTATTGTTTTGACTGATCCTTTGTGCTTCGGGCCTAAATACCTTTTGACCCCTCCGCCTTCAACGCGTCCCTGGCTTATCATGCTCGACAAAGCTCCGAAGAACAATATAACTGAAACTATGTAGTTTTCACTGTTAGCCATATACCTTTTATCTCTAGAAAAACTGTTTTTGCAAGTCTCCCTCTTCAATTTCCGTTCTAAAAACACTCACTAGTGTTTGACACAAATTATATAACTATATATATATATATATAGCTCTGTCGATAATAAAATAATGACTTCTGTTTAATTTTTTATAATTCACTCAAAGAATAAAAATATCTGAATTTAATGAGAATTAGCGTATGCAACTAATGAAATATTTCTCCAAATGAAATAATTCTATTAGAAATTTCTTTAATTGTAAATTTTAATTAAAATTTGGAGCTTTCAATTGTCCAATTGTTGCAGTCCGATCTATTTCTATTTTCAACAGGTTGTCGTAAATTTTATACAATAAGAAAAATTGCATAAAATGGTCAAATATGAACATTAATTATGAATATAAGAGGGAGGGATTTTTTACTTAAATAAGGAATAAAAAATAGATAAAATACCTATTTGAGTCTGATTAAACTTATTTACCACTAGAAGCAAAATCGTATTCCTCATATTTGTCTAAAATCGTCAATAGCCACTTATCACTAGAAGCAAAATCGTATTTCTCAGTTGTCAATAGTCACTTACCACTCGATATTGTAACGATATCGTATTTTTCATGTTATCTTAATAAGGTGATTAGAAACTCTAAATAGATAGAATATTAAAAAATCGTTTAATAACATTGTCATTTTTTTTTCTTTGTTTTTACTTTTTAATGTCATTTTTTTTTCTAAAATGAAAACTAAAACTACATTTGAAAATATAATTATATTTACAATTATTAACTTTTTATTTTCATTAATATTTAATTTTATTAGTTTTTAAAATTTAATCAAATTTAATAAATATATTTTATATAATTTAATTTAATTATATTATTTATTAAAAATAATTGAATAAAATATAAGTATTATATCAGTTAGTTCAGTAAATATAAAATATAATAACTATAATTTAATTATATTATTTACTAAAAATAATTGAATAAAATATATTTCATAGTAATTTAAATAATTTATAATGTTTGTTAAAAATAATTTAATAAAATATATTTAATATTAGTTAAATTAGTTTGTTTAAATTAATTATTAAAATAAATTAAATTAAATACTTTAATTACAATATTTATTAAAAATAATTTAATAAAATATATCTATATTTATTAAATTAAATTAAATTAATATATTTTATTTTATTATGTATTAAAAATAATTTAATAATATATATTTCCCATTATTAAATTAACTAATTTAATTTAAATGTTTGTTATAAATAAATTAATAACATATATTACATATTAATTCATTTAATTTTATTTAATTATATTATTTATTAAAAGTAATTTTTTATAGTTATTATTAAAAGTAATTTTAGTTTAATAAAATATTTGAATAAGATAATTTATTTTAATATTATATAACAAAAATAGTACAAAATATTTGTAACAGAAAAAAATAAATTAAAATACCTTCTTTATTTACTTTTTATTTAAGTTTTCATTTTTTTGACAATAAAAACTGTAAACAGATTTAACAGATATGTTTCTGTTGTCGGTTTTCAAAATTTTAAAAATATAAATAGAAAAATTAAAAATAAAAACGTTACCAACAGGACCTAAGTGTGAAAAGTCAATTAGCTAAATAAATAATTACGTGACATATTAAAAAATTTTAAATTTGACAAAGCATTCAATTTGATGAAACTCTTATTCTTTTCCTTTTTTACATTAATTTACCCTTTTAACTATCTATAATTGCAAAATTTATGCATTCAATTAATTCTGTTTATCGATTTTAATAATTACCAAGGTTAGAGAATCATCCGATTAAAAATTAAATGATTGTCCAAAACTGGTGGCGTAATTCATACCAACTATTTCGTGAATAACAATAATAATGGTATGCATAATGATGAGGTACAATTTGTGAATGCCGAAAGACCGAACGAGACGTTACCAGCCAAGGATCAATCGGGCCCCTTCCGTTTGGGAACCGCCGAACAGATTAAGGCTTGGTTTGAGCTATTTTTGTGTTTAGAAAAAAAAAAAAAAAATTACTTTTTTCGGTGAATTTATAATTTTAATTAATTTGACTTTTTTCTTTTTAAAAATTTAAAAAAAAATTAAAATGTGAGAGAGTAAAAATTACTGTAATAATTACTATCTAGTAGCTAATGTAGCAGTTAGTAGTTTGGGTGACCAAATCAAGAGTCAATCAAGGGTTAAGATGTAATTTTATTTTAATATGATGTGTCTTTTCACATTCTTCTTTAATGATCTTTCAATTAGATTTTATTTAATTTTTATTTTTATTTTAAATTTAATTTTATTACATTAAATTAAAATTATTAATTTGATACAATTATATCCTCACTGTTTATTCATCCCTCGCAGCCTCCTGGAACCGCTTAATTGCCAGCATAACCGCCCACGTGCCATCCAACGGGATCCTCGCCTAGAATGCCGCGAATCTCCCACTAAAATAACGGCTCATTCTCTCCAAGGAAGGCGAAATTCTTGAGATTTGTCCATATCTGGAGGTGGGAAGGTTATTGCTTCCATAACTGATGGAATATTCAAAAATCCCGGTAGTCCCGACATTACACCAACAGAAACCTAAAGGGGATACCATAGCCGTATGACGTGCTTCCTTTTAGCCGAAATTTTGTCAAAATATTTTTTTTAATTTTATTACTGATTTAAGCATTAGAGATTTTTTTGACGGTTTCAGGTGACGTGCTTCCTTTTAGCCTAAAATTTTGTCAAAATATTTTTTTTAATTTTATTACTGATTTAAGTATTAGAGATTTTTTTGACGGTTTCAGGTGACAGGAGTTGGGAGCACTGATAACACCAAAAATGATTTTACATAAAAAATGAGTCAAGCATTGTAATAATTTATAAACGCTCAATTTTTTTTTCTTGACACGATATATTTTAAAGTTGAGTCGAGCACTGTGATAATTTATAAATGCTTAATTTTTCTTTTCTTGACACAACATATTTTAAAATCATGCGCGAGAGAACTTACGAAGAGTGTGCAAAATGAATAATATTTTTCAAAAGAATTTACGATATACAAAAAAAAAATAAATCGTCATTGCATAATAGCATCGTCTTTATTATTTTTTTTCCCATTATAGATGGACAAATTGGCAGTGGGACACTCGGCTTTGTTTTATTTTGGGTAAATGAAAATGTAGTAAATATTAAATCTCGTGCAAAACACTAACTTAGCTAGGTAACCAATTTGGGTCTCTCTCTCTCTCTCTCTCTCTCTCTCTCTCTCTCTCTCTCTCTCTCTCTCTCTCTCTCTCTCTCTCTTCGCTTATATAAGCTAGGTTCTTTTGAGATACCGTTTAGAAATAAAAATTAATTTTTACCTTTTGACAATTTTTTTCTTATTTGGTTTATTCACTTACACCCATATATTTTCGATTTTGTATACTTAGATCTCATATTTTTCATAAATATGCACTTGGTTAAAGTTTGCATTATGTTGACTCAGACTTATTCTGTAAAATTTTTCATTAAAAAATTAGTTTTTGGCCAATTCAATTCTAATAGAATTATCTTTATATCTCTGGTATTAATAAAAAAATATTTATATTATGACTATAGTGCATCTTCTTTTATATAAAAATTACATCATAGTTAATTTATATAAAAAAAATTTGTGAACCTTTTTAATATTATCATTTTAAATTATTATGCTTTGCATTAATATTTTAAGTTATTATATATAAAAAAAGTAATTATACCGACTAAATTATCATCAGTTTTTTCAATTGAAATAAATTAAACATGAATATAAAAATTACATTATAATTTTTACAATTACATAACATATTAAGAAATTTTAAATTTGATAAAATCATTTAATTTGATGAAACTTTTATATTTTTTTCATTTTACACTGATTTACTCCTTTAACTATCTTTACCCTTTTAACCATCCATAATTGCAAAATCTATGTATTTAATTAATTTTATTTTTCTATTTCGGTAATTAACAAGGTTAGGAAATTAATTGATTAATAATTCAATGATTTTCCAAAACTGGCAGTGCAATGCATACCAACTGTTTCACGTCATGAATAATGATCTATTTATCTATAATACCAAAAGAATATATTTTCTCTCTCCCCTTCTCCTCCACTCAAATCGTACGTGGCTCACCTATTTGATGTTCATTCTATTTTTTATCTTTTTTTTTAAATTATTGAATTATTTTTAAATTTCTTTCATTCTATCTTCTTCTTTTCTTTTTTCTTGTTTACAAAACATTTATTTCTTTATCCCACATCACTAAAATATTACAATTTTACTTTTTCTTTTGTCAAAATATTAGAATTGTGACATATGATTGTAACAAATATAAAAGAACTCGTAAATTTCAAAAAGTAACCCACTCACTGGGATTTTAAAAATGGACCAACTTACTTATAAATTTCATACGAATGAACTCATAGGTTCCGAAAGGGATTTGCTTATAAATTCAATATAGTTGTAGAATTTATATATTTTAAATATATTAGTAATTAAATTAAAAATACAAATAAAATGAAAATAGTTTGTTCAAAAAGACTAAAAAAAATGTATATCTTAAATTCGTTATATCTTAAATTTAAAAACACAAAAAATTTTAAAATACTATTTAAGTCGGAATAATTTGTTTTTAGAAAAAATTTTATTTTAAATTTAAATTAGTCATGTCAATAATTTTTAACTTATTAATATAATTAAGATTAATAATATTTCAATTGATTCAAGAATTAAAAAAATAAAAATGTATATTAAAATTAACAAACAGTTTAAAATAGAAAAGTGATTAGGTTGATTAGGTAAGTTTATAATTTGATATATATTCTAGAGGAAATTTTATTTTTTAGAATTGGAACGGATTGAGATTTGGTAAAATATAAATTTTTAATATTTATATGTAATCATGACTTTAATCAACTCTATCGGCTCACTAACATTGACGCAAGTAAAAAATTATAAATATAAAAAAATTCAATAACTATTTTATGAAATTATACAATTTTAAAAAAATAAAAAATATGTTTCTATCTATAAAAAATATTATACAATTCTGTGCGTTGCACATGTCAACATTAGTAATAATATATATAAGAGTAAGCCTATTTGCACTCTATAAAATAGTCTCTTACACTTTAGTATACAATTCTTTATCTATCTTCTCACATGCATTTTGTTTATTTATAATGTCATAAAAATTATTATATTAAAATTCAATCAAAGACATAATTATAATGTTATATATAGTTCTATTTTGTAATAAAAATTATTTTTTTAAAATATATACAGCGCGCAGACAATTTATCAATTTTTTTCTTAGATATTTTGATAAGTGAAGGGATAATTATAATCTAAATTTTGATAAATCTACCTGTATATTTAAAAGTTAATTTTTTCAGTTCTTTGATTTTCATAGTTAGATTTTTTTAGTAATTTTATTTTTTTCAGTTGATGAATGGTGAGAAAAAAAAATTAGTGACTTTATTTTGAATTTAGGATTAGTGTAGAAAGTTACAAGGAAAGGACGATTAAAAATTTTAATTTGCAAAATGGTCTTATTTGCATGTTGTATGTAAGAAAAAATATTTTGATAGAATAAAATAAATTTTATTTTCGTTATATATATTTATATATTTAGAAATCATGTAAAAATAAATTTTAATTTATTTTATAAATTAATCAAATCAAAAATAATTTATTTCATTTCAATTTATTTAATTTTTTTATTTTTTATCATATTAATATTTGTTTATTATTTTTTACAATTTTTCATAAATTAATTTAAACATATATATCACAGTTACATTTTATTTCATTACCTTTTTTTTTAAATATATTATTAGATTATGAGAAGGGCATTCTTCATCTAACACCATCTTATTAAATAATTCTCTCATCTAACCCTCCTTTATTAAGATTAAGAATATTTTATTATTTTATTGCTAAAAATGAGACTAAATAAAATATATAAAAACGAACTATTGTCCGAATGAATAAAATATGAGAAATTAAAATATCAATATATAAATTAATATAACAAAAACAATATTTTAAAATAAATATTTTAATTTATTAATATATAAAACGAAATTAGCAAAATATTTTTATAACTTTAAACCTACTTGGAGTTGCACGAAAAATTTTACCGACTCCCGTCCATACCTAATCTTATTAATTTGTCTATAAAAAAAAAAAGAAAATAGAAAAGGAAGAAATAGGTACGAGGTTAATGTTTTAATGTCGTTGATTATGGGCCTATCATTTGAAGAAATTAAAAATATTTTTATTACTCTTTGTTGTTATTATATTATTTTAAATGATTTTTATATAAATAAATTACAATAAAATAATATTAATTTTCTTTTTTTTTTTTATAAGAGGTGGTTGTGCACGGAAAATGATATCTTAATTATTACATTAGAAAATTTAACCAAATGACGCGACAATGATAACTCTTTGATATCATTCTAATTAATATTTAAAGAATATATAAATTCAATAATTAATTATCATTAACGTTGCCATGCATTCTGATACATATTTACGTAAGCAAGCAGGTTTGATAGAACAATATTTCTTTTTTTATTTGATCGTAGAACAAATGACATTGCATACATAAAAATTATATTTTATTAACAAATTAAAATATTATTTTAATATAAAAATGATAATCTTATAATTATAAAAGGCTATAATAAGTTAAATATTTTAAAATAATATGGTCGTAGCCTTTCCATTTGATATTTAGTTACTGCTCTAGTGAACTTTTTCTGAGATGGCATATATAGTTGATATTTCTATATTGCAAAGGTTCTAACAAAATCTAATCAAATGACGAGATCACAAATATATATATATATATATTATCAGGGGAATCCAAAATTTGAGATTTATTTGAATGAACAAAGAGTTTAAAGATAAAATAGAGTGGATTACAAAAATTTAGACTGAACAAAGAATTAAAAAAGTAAATGAGCTGAATTATAAAAATTTAGTATGAGCTAAATTGAAAAATATATATATTTTTTGAATTAAAAAAAGGGGCCAAACTACTCGAGTTACAGTCGGGGAGAGTCTATATTTCCATCCGCTCTTGTATATTATTACAACTTAGAAGAAATATTTTTTGATATTTTTTATCTTACATGATTTTTTTCACTAAGATAAAAATTTAGTTTATTTTTATAACTTTTTAGTCACCTTATTCATATTCAATTTAGCAAACAAAAAAAAAAAAAGTATAAAAGAAATGCTCAAAAAAATAAAACATCCAACTCCAATTTATTTCTATAATAAGAGAAAAGTGTGAAACACATCTCGGGTCATTCGATACCACTAAAATAATTTTCATTCTCCAATGAACTTATCTACTACTGGCATTGCGGAGAATATCCAGGACCCCCATAGAAAAAATACACATTACTTTTTACAGTTACATCGTAGCATGTTGGATTTGATGCATATGGAAGAAGGTTAGTTGGATCTCTTAGGGTTCCTTCTGAGTCAAAGACTCCAAGCTTTTCAAAATGGCTTGATTTTCGAAAACCTTCGTATGGGAAATGGCCACTTCCCATTTGAGTAGAAGTGTGGTGTCCATCCTGTCTCGCGTTGACAATCTCTCCACCCCATGAAACTACCTTAGCACCATCGTCGAATCGATTGAAAATGGAACCAGGCCAGTAACCTATCATCTCTCCTTGCAATTGAAGCCACCAATTTCCATTGCTGTTGTCCTAAGACATATATGTATATATATATATTTATCATCTTATTTCGAAATTTTGAGTATAAAACGAAATTTACCCACAAAAATTTTAATAATGTTCAGGATGTAGGAAACGGACCAGGCTCTTTATTATTTTTTATTCTCTTATTTTTATATTTTTTTAAATTTTAACCGTTCATTTTTATTTAAAGGCTGAAAATATAAATTTAATTTATAATAAATGTAGAAGTAATTACAATGTAAGAATTAAAGATGAAAAAGTGAATATAATGGAACTTACAAAAAAAATTTATATTAACAGTTCTGAAATAAAAATAAATGGTTAAAAATTAATGAAATAAAATAATAAAAAAATAATAGGTGAGCCAAGTCTGAAAGGTAACATGTACCTTGTGTATGTTTATAGTAATTCCCAGTGTCTTCTGGTTGTAGATGGAAACAGGTGAAATGGTATTTCCAAGAACAAATTTTTTACTTGTTTGGACAAAACCGGGGCAAGAAAGGTCGTAGCAGCCGGTGCTCCTGTATCCATCACTCTGACATGCCACAGATGAAACTAAGTAAGATATATATATCTCACTGCGACAATTGAAATATATGAAGTACCATGAGCAGCATCCTATATATGTACACAAGTTCAAATTAGTTAATGACAATTACAAAATTTCAATGTACTGAATTAGATTTATTGTTATGAAGTTATATATATATATATATATATATATATATTAAAACCATATAAGTTTACTTAAAAACTTTCATGCATCAATCAAATAATCATAAAATATAATTTAACTATACAATAAAAAATTATAAATAACATATTAACATTGTTGAAATGTCTATTTTAATAAAAATCATAAAATAACTAGAGAATCTTCCAATAAATCATATACGAAGAGACTATATTCCCTTCCTCCATCCATTAAATAAATATGACATAGATAATTAGTCCTATCAATAGGTCAATTTTAGATCAAATCCATTAGATCTAAATTTGGTTTAGATCTAAAAGTACTTGAATTTGATATTACAAAATTCAGATCCGATTCATATTCCAAAATTTGACCTATTTAAAAATCATCATCTCATAAAATAAAATTTATATTTTATTCAATATATATATAAGCACAATAGCGTGTGTGCTTTATTTAAGCGGAATCAGATCTCTAACTTGAACAGAGAGAAGATAATTCCATCGTTTTATGCAGAAGAAAATGTAAGTTACGGTCATAGTCAGAATTACATGCCCAACTACTTTAGTTTCCGCCTTGGCAACTAATATAATAACATATATAAACAAATAAACTTATATGAGCTTCTCTTTGGACTTCGACGTTGGGAGATACAAGTTTTCTTTATAAAATATCTCATATAAATTTTTTTCAATACTTAATAGATTTTTTATATTTATTGGTATCTTTAAAAAAAAAAAATAGCTTAAAATAGAAATATTTACGCGGAAAAAAATGATAGTACAGTAAAATAGTGAAAATGATTGATTTTATTTACACGTAAAACTTTTTTATCTTTAAATAATATTTAAATTTTTATTTTTTAAATAATAAGTCTAGTAGATTAATTCTGATCCAAATTTATGAGTTATTGAATCTAACTATTTAGATCTATCGAGTCACAAATTTGATACGCCAGATTTGATCTAATATTACTGAATCTGATTAGATTGGAAATAAATTCGTGCTATTGACGTGCCTAAAGATAATAAGTTAAATTTCAAATTAAATTTTTTTATATAAAATTATTTATACCATATTCGAGTAATTAGTTGGAATGGGCCGATAAGGTATAGAACAAGAAAAGCGTACAATTGAATGAGAATTTAATCGAGGCAGAGTAATCAAGTCCCTCAAACAAATATAGATGGATGTTGAGATTTTATATTGCCATTGGTACACAAATTATATATATATATATATATATATACACCCATCCATAGTAACTTAATTAAGCATACTTACAGTCCAGAATATGAAGAACCTTGTCTTAAAATCAGCATATAGTGATGGATTAACCTAGAAATTCACATCGAGCAACATATTTATCAACAAACAATATATATATATATATAGTTTTTTTTTTCCAATCTTTTGTACGTAAATAAACAAGTAAGTTGAAATTTCACTTACCGTCCATCCAGCCTCTATCGTATTTAGGTTTTGTGTAGTATCCGATCCGACAGAATCCAAATTTGTGAAATGCTAAATTCTCCTATGACATCAGTTACTTTAGGGTTCCACACCTCAATTGTAGCTTGTGCTCCATAATATGTATCGCCAATTTCACTCACTTGAGCATACTAATAGAAATCAAATTAAATAAAATCAACCATATGTTTGGTTTGAGGAGAGGAGATGAGAGGCGTAAAATTGAATTTTTTCTATTTTTGCTTAGTTGTTGGGTTTGGAGAATAATAGTTTGGGTAGAAGAGAAGTGAATAGAAGCAAAAATTAAAATTTTGAGTAAAGTATTTATTGGCTCTTAACATTTGTCTAATTATATTTAATTGTTATTAATATTTGAAATTTACACTCAAGTCCCTTATTTTAAAATTTTTATTGCAATTAAAACATTTAGTTGATATGATTGTGATGTTAAATGAAAAATAGTGTGCTCGCATGAAAAAACATATGAAATGTTTCTTTTTCCCCCTTTCAACCATAAATTGTCCAAAATGCATGCCATTGAAATCTTTAGAAGTTGGAAAAAAAAAAACGTGTGAATGAAATAATTCATAATAGTTTTGCTATATTTTATCCCTTTCCATTTTTAAAAATTGAATTCAATTTTAGAGTTGGAAGTAATCCATAATTTGGAAAAAAAAAATTCTTGTTTTCTTTTAATGCTAGAAGTTTTCAACAACATTTTTTAATATTTTATAGTTTGAAAAAGTAAAAAAAGATATATCATACATTTCTTTTTATTTATTTATTTATTTTTATGTTGATCATAATACTTGATGGTTAATATTGATAGACAAATCGATAGAAAAACTTAATTGTTATTAACATTTTAAAATAAAAATTTTGATAAATTTCGAATGTTAAAAAGTAATTATTTGCAATTTGTCACTGTTACATCCCAGGATGTGAGTGTAATTTATCGTAAAATTTTTTTTCTTCTTATTTGATTGTTGAATTTGAGATGAGTTAACGAGAAAAAGATAAAATAAATTTATCTTAGGGCATTACTATGTAACTAAAATTTTTAATTAAAAATGTTAACTGGAATTGTGTGAATTTATCTGGTTAATATAAAATTTTGTGAATCATTATCACTTTACTTTACACACTTACTAAAAAAGTTTGGTGAAATAGCATTTTTCTTATGTCATGTTCTATCTGCCTTTTCTTTCGCTCTCTCCCCTTTATTTTCACTTTCTTTTCTCCTCAAACTAAACAGATCTTAAAAGGAATTAGAAAACACGAAACTATATATATAATCTTACAGTTTTTTCTTCACTTTTTTTTTTCTTTTTCCTTGTGTTTCGTTTCTTTTCTCTAGTTTTCAAAGAAACCTTAGATTTAGGTAATGCATGAGTATGCTAAATTAAAATCAAATGGAGATACTTAAAAAGAACAAAAAAAAATCAAATACGTTGAGCTTAAATTGATACCTCATGACCATTTTGTGGTTGAGGAGTTTCATCTAGTTCCCTTCCATGAAAGGGAGATGGAATTTTCGGGGAGGAAAATGACTTGAATTTCTTCTAATTGGGATTGTTCCTTCTGGACACTCTCCATTTTTGTGCCAGCCTTGAACAAGTTTCGGCAGAGGCTCATCTAATTTTATTCCAGCGGGATACGAACTAGGCTCCATCTAGCAGTTTCAATAAAAAATTATAAAATTAAAGTGAAATTTAATATAAAATGTAAGGATATACGATGTTTTTTTAAATAACACATACTTCCTGACAAACCCTAGTAAAAATGAAAAACAAGAAGAATTTACATTGGATGTATATGTTAATTTGCAGATAAATAAATCGAGAAGGAAATACCACTATATTTTTGATCAGTGGATGATCAAATGCAGGTTGTTTGTAAATGTCGACACAGTCAATTACATCTTCTTCGCTCTGTTGAAAAGAAAAAAAAGGAAGTAACTAATTAATTTCTTCAAAATTTTTAATATTATTTTAGCAGCCAAAAATAATAGGGAAGAAAGAGTAGAGTGACCTTTATTGTTTTGACTGTTCCTTGGTGCTTCGGGCCTAAATACTTTTTGGCCCCTCCGCCTTCAACACATCCGTGGTTTATCATGCTCGACAAAGCTCCTAGGAACATTATACTGAAACTACGTAGTTTTGACTGTCAGCCATATTTAATTTCTGAAACTCTCTCTTCGATTTCCGTTCTAGAAACACATACCAAGAATAATGAGGTGAATTATATAAATATTCAAACCCTTTTCTATTATATATGGAAAAAAAAAAAATTTCTCGACATAATTGGAATAGTATTTGGCACAAATTATATAACTTCATATATATATATATATATCGATAATGAAGTGATGACTTTTGTTTATTTTTTTATAATTCACCCAAAGATTAAAATATCTGAATTTAATGAGAATTATGAGAATCAGGGTGTGTAACTAATTGAATAATAACTTCTCCAAATGAAAAATAATTAATTGTCGTAAGACTAGTAGCCAATAAATTAATTAGTAATTCTATGTGAAATTTTTTAATTGTAAATTTTAATTAAATTTTGAGCATTTAGTCAAATTGTTGCATTCCGATTTATTTCTATTTTCAACAGATTGTTGTTGTCATGGATTTTATATAATAGGAAAAATTGCATAAAATGGTCAAAGACAAACATTAAATATGAATATGAGAGGGAGGGATTTTTCACTTTAATAGGAATAAGAAATAAATAAAATACTAACTTGAGTCCTGATTAGACTTATTTACTATAGAAGCAAAATCATTCATGTCATTCACGATTTCTCTTGTTTGTCTAAAATCATCAATACCAATGACAACTTTATTGAACATTTACAACTTTAATAGAAGTTTTGTATTAATAACTTCTGGCATGAAGTTATCAATTTCAATTTAGTTTAAAGTTAAAATTAGAATTAAAATAATTTATTTTATTGAACTAAAATTTTTTAATAGATAATAATTACATAATAAAATTTTATTTTATTAGAGGATTGAACTTAAGTACTCATTAACTAATTTGTTTATTTTATTCATATTAATATATGTTCGTGTATACATGTAAAAATATATATTTGATATATAAAAGTGTTAAAATAACTTTTTTTTTATTTTTAAAAATATCAATGCATCTTGGATAATGTATTTTTGAATTATTAATTTTGGATGATATATTTACAATTTATACTTTGAATTTAGGTGAAGGCTATTTAGCCTCGTTTGATAATATTCATGTTCTTTAATTTATGTTTAATTTTTTATTTTTTTTTTCAAATAAAAATTAGAATGTTATTTTAATATGAAAATGAAAATTTCCTGTGGAGTTACCAAAACCATCTCTAGTCATTCCATACCACTGAGAAAACTTTCATTCTCGAATTGACTTCTCTACCATTGGCATTGTGGAGAATATCCAAGGAAACACACGCACACACACTTATATATATATATATATATATGTAAATATGTAACATGAAGTGTATATATATATATATATGTATGTATACGTAAATAGTTAAAACTCTATACTTTTGATTATTAGCCATATATCCCAATTTTCAAAGAAAGACCATTTTTGAAGTCTCCCTATCTTCGGATTAATTTCTTTGTAGATTTGACACAATTTATATACCAAATAAAAGATGATAATTCTGCTTTTTTGTTTTATAATTTATTCAAGATTGAAAATATCTAAATTTAATAAGAAATTTGAGAGCTAATATGAGTAATTAAAATAAAATAATAAATTCACCTAAACGAATCTGTTTAATAGAAAAGGCAAGTAGACTAAAAGTTATAAATGCCTCGTTTTTAAATCCAATAAAAATAAAAAAGATACTAAAACTTTTAATATTCAAATTTCATTTAAAGCATTGCGGGTCAAATAAATTATAAATTTCAAATTGTGTTTTATTGGCCAAATTTGATTACAAAACATTCACTATTCAATGGCATTTGGCTGGTTGATAACTTAGGTAACTCAATTCTTGAGCTCATAAATTCCTAAGGCGGCATTTGGTTTATTTTTTTATTTTTTGTTTTTTATTTGTTGTTTTCTATTTTTATTTTATGTATTAAAACTCTTAAAAACGAAAAAACAAAAAATATTCTATTTTCTTTATTTTGAGATTTTTCTCATTTTGGTTAAAAACGCTCAAATCAACTTTTTGCTATTTTTCATTTCATGTGTAAAGTCATTTTCGGTTTTCAAAATAAATTTTAAAAATACAAGTAAACAATGAGTTTTAACCTGTTTCCTTTATTTTAAAAATACAAAATGAAAAATGAATTCAAAATAGAAAATAAAAAACAAAAATAGAAAATAGAAAAATAAACCAAATGAACTCTAGTTTATTCAAGATTGAAAATATCTAAATTTAATAAGGAATTTGAGAGTTAATCTGAGTAATTAATAAATTCCTAACTGTGAGTTTCATTTACTTTAAACTTAAAATTATTTTCCAATAGAAATTATGATTTTAA
>CM034240.1:3911533-4171533 GCA_019916065.1 Vitellaria paradoxa
AGGTGTGCGAGGAGCAACAATGATTAGCGATGAGCGGAGATGGGTAGAAGGCGAAGTTGATTGGATGTAAGCGGTCATTAATGAAATGTGGTGGTTGATAATGGTGACCGGTGATAGTTGTAAAAGAAAATAAAAATGTGAAACAATACTTTTTTATATTTAAATTTTTTTAAATTAAAAACAAATTTATTAAACGAGTTTTTATGTTCAGTTTTCAAAGAAGTGAAAACAAAAACTAAAAACTTTCACTTTTCTGAAACTTGAAAATTTTGTCAAATAAGGCCTAAAAAGTTAGTCTTTTGATCCCTTCCTAAACAAAAATAGTTAGCTTTTTATCTTCCCAAACACTACTTTAGTTTAGTAAGAAAAAAAGATACCATTTTTTTTATAGTTAACTACTAAAAAATTACCTTTTTGTGTTTGAAAAATAAAAAGAAAAAGGATAATTAATTTTTCAGGAGCCATTTGACAATGTTATCATTTTTTATTGTTGTTTTTCTGTTGCCATTTATTTTTTCTAAAATGAAAACTGAAACTGCGTTTGGAAATACAAGTTTGTTTATAATTATTAATTTTTTATTTTATAAAATATTTAATTCTATTAGTTTTAAAAAATTAATAGAACTTAATAAAATATATTTTATATTAATATAATTAATTAAATTAATACAGTAAATTATTTATTAAAATCATTTAATTCAATAAATATAAAATATAATAAATTATATTATTTATTAAAAATAATTGAATAAAATATATTTCATATTAAATAAATAATTAAATTAGATTAATTATTAAATTAAATTATTTATTTTTAAATTAATTAAATTCATTTAATTATTTATTAAAATAATTTAATAAAATATATTTTATATAAATTAAATTAATTAAATAATAAATAATTTAATTTAATTATGATATTTATTTAAAATAATTTAATAATTATTATTAAATTAAATTAAAATTTAATGTAATTTAACTATTTATAATTAATTATTTTATATAAATTAATTTAATTATTAAATTAAATAAATTAATTATGACATTTATTTCAAATAATTTAGCAATAATTAATTATTAAATTAAATTAATTTAGTTTTATTATTTATTAAAAATAATTTATATTAATTTATATAATTAATTTAATTTATTGAATTTAATTATATTATTTATTAAAATAACTCATTTTAATAAAATATTTAAATAAAATAATTTATTTTTATGTAATATAACAAAAATAGACAAAGTTTTAAAATTGACAAAATATTAGCAATAGAAAAGAAAATAAGAATGAAAATACTATTTTTTTTTTTACGTTTTTCTGTTTATGTTTTCATTTTTTTTTTAAAACAAAAAAAAAAAACGTAAACAGGTTTATCAAATATGTTTTTATTGCGAGTTTACAGAATTTTGAAAACATAAACAGAAAAACAAAAAACGAAAATGTTACCAAACAAGTCCTTAGTAACTAAGTTTTTAATTTTTTGTTACTTTAATAATTTTATCATGGTTCAAAAAAAATTTTAAATGTAATAGGTTGAATTTAATCATTTAAAAAAAATTCAAAATATTAAAAAACTGTGTTTCTAACCATTCTTTTCAAGGGAAGCCTAACACATATTTGGTGTGAACGATTTTTTTGAAGTTACCAACTAAAGAAATAATTAGCTAGTAAAACACAAAGGCTGTTCAAAATCATTTCCCTATATTGTCCATAAAATATATATTACTTCTGTTACCTCCTAATTAATGAGGAATTAATTGCAGACATAATAAGATAAGAAAAAAAAATCATTCTATCATTTATTTTATTTTTCTTTTTGTTTTTTTTTAATAAAAAATGATATAATTAGAAGGATGAAGTGGTCGAATTTTGTAATTTATTTTATCTGTTTTTCTTGATTACACTGCCTATAATAAAATGATTTGGATGTAAGAATTCGATTGCTGCTGTGGTCCGATCTCTGAGTTTGGACAACTTAACTGCAGATAAAATTTCATGCCTTATTCTAATTAAAGTGAGCACATTATATATATTTGAAAATTTTCGTAATTTCCTTCCTACGTACAGAAGCTAGAGCTAGCATCGATCAAGTCTTTCCTCACGATGTTGTGTCAAATTAATCAAGTTGACGAACTTGGCTTGCTAAAGAAGGAACATAAAACCCCATTATGGACCGAATCAAATAGACATATCAATGTGAGTGCACAGCAACGAGATCATCCGAGACGTGTGTACGTGGGTGGTCGTGCATGTGATAAGCATCAAATCTTATCTTGCCAAGTCATGATCTTAAACCAACCCCCGCCAACCTCACAGTGGAGCATTTATATTCCACCCTAAGGAAATATACAAGGCTACAACCATTAGCAAAGCTCCAAACCAAATCCGATCTACGCTCGCGCGGCCGCCGGGTCGAAGGAAGAAGTGTCTACTTCAAGACTATTTCTAATTAGTTTTATATGCATGTATATCTTCTATTTGTGCTATTTGAGATCCAAATCTATGTGACCACATTACAGTGTACGTGCTTGAACCTAGGAGCTTGCTGCCTCAAAGTTTAGGTCTACATGTTGCTAACAAGATCCATTCATAACGCATGTATATACGTAGGAGCTAAGAAGGAAAAGAAAAAGGGGAGAGAGGGCGAAAATTATGACCTATTGGTAGTTGTTTGATATCCGGTGTATTTGGAATGATAAAAAGTGAGATAAAATGAGATAAGTTGTGAATTCATAATTCGTACAGTGAGATAAAAAATAAATAACTTTAAAGTTTTTTAGTATTTTACAATATTTCTCAAAATTTTTTATCAGTTTAAACAGAACTATCATATGATTGGATGATATAGCATGACTTCTAGCTTGTGAAAAATATCTATACTCATCAATAATAATATAGACAACGAGCTGGCATTTCGATCTCTTGCCTTGCTAATCCATGCCAAGTGTAATCAATTAATTAAATAATTGCAGTCTGATTTGTAAATGCAGTTCTGATTACACCAGTACATTGATCAGAGACTTAGCAAGACAAGGGCTTAGCTGATAACTGCAGACAAAATTTTCGACTATTAAATTGATTTGTACATATATTTTGATTATTTTTTGAGAAGATCTGAAAATATTATGTTACTTCATGGTGTATTAATTTTGAATATTAAATTTAATTTTAATATACTGTTGGTTCAGTGGAAAGAATTTTTTATGTAAGAAGCTCAATATAATATGATTAATTGTTATTTTGTAATTTAATAAAATACGAGAAATAATAAGTATAAACATATAGTTTGAAACTAATTTGTATAAGAAAACAAAAAAGTATGTAATTTATACCTGGAAGGCATAAAATATACTTGCACAAAGATAATGACACTCCATATGTGTTATCCTAATCTTAGGCAGAACCTCTCATTTTTCTACTATATTCTGACTTCCTAAAATGAAAAATATGAAAAATTATATATACCTATTATATAAACAATGGTATCTCTAATATTTAAGAACCCTTTGATGATCTATTAACCCTTTGATGATCTTATTTAAGAACCCATTGCTAGGATTTCTAATGTCATTTATTTTATAAATAATCACAAAGAAACACAAGGAGGGGACTGGCAAGAGAAAGTGCACTATTTTAACTCATAAGGAAAGGGAAGGAAAAAAATATATTTAATACATTAAAGTACATCCACCAGAAACCCCTAATTAGCCTGGCTCTTGACTAAATGGATCCCAGAGAAAGCATGAGCATGCATGTGCAATCAATTATCAATATCATATACTTCTACACATTCCATTTCCATATAAGGCTACTTCAGTACTTTCACCTACGAAAGGTTGGCTTGTAGATTCCAAACAGATAAAATACCTACCTTTGATGGATCACACCAAGTGCGTGAAGTGAACATGGAAAATCAAGGGCGCGTAATAGCAACCGAAAAGCAGTAATGCACCTTCTCTTCTCCTTCTCCTCCATATATATATATATATATATATAAATCAACAAAAACATTTGAGATCTCAAACATACAGAGATTGTACATTCAACAATATATGGTCCTCTTTTGTTGTTCTTGATGCAGGTGGAGAGCTCCAAAGGGATCGCATTGATCCAATACTCATTTTTCAAGGTTATTCATTAATGTTTAGCTCTTGTATATTTGTATATAATTAATCATATATATATATATATATATGGTTTAATTTTGTTGATTGGATCATGCGATCCCTTGGGAATTTTCCATCTCGATCTGTAGCTCTATAGATGAAAAAGATGGCTTTAAGGTAAGCTTTTTCCATGTCTAAAACTTACGTGAGTTTGTTTTGGTATTTCCTTAGTAATTGATTTACAGTTATAGATGGTTTTTTTTGGCAGCTTTTTTTTCTTTTAATTTTATCTCAGGTGTTCGGGACAATTTACAATATCTTAACTAATTTGAAAACCTAAAGTTAATGATTGAACGAATCACCAGTCATTCTGAGGAGATTCAAATGAGTGACCACTAAAAAATAAATTTAAATTTTACCAGTTAAATTAAGTCTCACAATTATTTTGACAAGTGTAATTTGTTGCTCCTAATATTTAAGAATAATTAATTTATGTTAGCTGAAAAATTTTAAACCCACACAATCACACACACAGTGAAAGTAATCACACAAGAGAATAACGAGGAAACCCTATCACAGGGAGAAAAACCTCTATTTACAATCCCACTATCAACGGGTTACAAGACTCTACTCAGACTCTCTACGAATCACTCGCACGAATCCTTTCGTCACTCTTGCTCGAATCACTCGATAAACCCTACAAGTAGGCTTTCTGCCTCACACAGAAAGTGAAAAGAAAATACAAGATAAATTTAGAGAAAGAACATGAAAGCTCTCAATACCCAAAGACTCTTTCTCTAGGTCCCTATAATATGTTCTCCCACCTCTTTGCAATAACAGAGTTGGTTTCACATATATATATAGGATTACAAAGTTGCCCTAGTTTGGCAAAATAGGAAATTGAATCCGAACAAAATATTCATAGCTCGATCCCTCGCACTCCCATCCTCCAGCCTGCGACCTGCACTGGAATTTTTGCGCTTTAGGAAATAACACTGGCGCACCCTCGCGCTCCCATCCTCCAGCCTGCGGACCTCACTGGAATTTCTGAGACACCTTGGCGCACCCGCGCGCTCCCTTCGGGCTGCCTGCGTGCTTGGGGCGCACCCGCGCGCTCCCCGCGCCGTGCCTGCGAGGTACACTGGAATTCCATTCATGTTCCAGAAGGCTGCGTCCGAATTCCATTAGGTTTTGTAATCCTTCACACCAATTAGAATTCTTCAAAATCTTGGTCAACTTGATTCATTTTATCTCCTTAATTGTTTAGAATTTTTCAAATCTTCAATTTGCATCACTTTAGGAAACTTGAATAGCATTCCTAATTTAACTAATATTTTGATTGGATTTGCCACAAGACTTTACAATCTCCCCCTTGGCAATTCCATATCAAAACTTAAGTTAAATTTTAAATTTTGCTCAAATTCTGCACGTACTGAACACACACATCAAGGCACCATGTGGAATAATATAGAAATGATCAATGATATCATTACCAAAGCACATTATACATAAAATATCATGCCATAGCCGAAACACGTTCACATATTACATACATAACTTGAAATGACTCCCCCTTTTTGATATGGAAATGACAAGTGCACAAAAATAAGGCAAGATCAAACCGAAGACCCATGAGTATGGCATACATGACACGACCTCTTCTAAGTGTGACATCAGAATAATGTGAGGGAGGATCTCCTGCGCCCTGCCTACGAGGCTCTCAGGAAAATACGTGTAAGTGCAGATTTGGACACAGACAATCAAAACTAAAAAGAGATAGTAGAAGAATTCACTAAAAAATGTTAAAAAAAACTTTTAATTCCACTATACCAATACATGTACATCAATCTCTCACCCTTCATAAATTCAAAGATTCACATTTTGATTTTCCAAGAAAATTGTCAATTCTGTGTCGAGAGGTGAAATAAGTCATAAAATTGAACAAATGCTTGTGCACGTGTGAGTTTTTGACTATAATATACATATAGGCTCCCCCTCAAACAAATCATAGACTCAAAAAGTTAAATTTGATGTACCAAATGAATTGAGAGCCAATCTTCCTTTTTTTTTTTTTTGGTTTTTTAAACACTTAGCGGCTTTCACACGCTTATGGGCAGGTAGCTATTCCTTAACAATCAACGAGTCATTAAGGGGCTTCTCACTGGTCCCACCGGTAGCCCTTTCCAAGTTTATTTTTTTTGTTTGTTTTTTTTTTTTTTTTTTTTATATGATGCATAACTTTGATATGCACATATCAGGCTCCTCAACATTTTTTAAACACATCAAACAATAACCCTTGATTCATGGAAAAGAAGAGAAAGAGATATATGCATGTACAGTCAAGTGTAATAGGAAGCACTTCAAAATTATGACAAAAATAACCAAAACACTTCGTATCAATTTACAAGGAATGCGAAAATTATGAACTCATTGAAATCGATGAATTTGGAAGATTTAATGTACAGGTAACAGTATAGAAGTCATAAAATATTTTCAACTTAATCAATGAACTTCTAACTTATCTTTTAGATTTCAATGGTGTGTACAAATGCCTACAGATTTTCTTAGAGACTCAAAGCGAAGGGCATTTTGTGAAACAAAACAATTTAAATCTGACTTTCTAACCCAAATAGCTCTAGTTTTAATACCAGTTGTCTTGACAGGTTTTTCCTCACGTTTTTGACTTTTATGAAAATTCTTTTTCTCAACAAATTTGAAATTTGTACCTCTTCGAAATATTGGACTGTTTTGTTTTTGAAAAGGACGTGATTTTTTGTAATAATCTTCTGAAAATTTTGAAAACACTTGAAATTTATTCTTCACAGGGACTTTAGGCTCCGGGTTTTTTGAAAAATTTTTAACATGGTTTAAAGGAAGACCATAGAGTTTGTGACAGTTTGGGCGTATATGACCTTTGATGCCACAATGGTGACAAACAGGTACAAAGGATTGGGATCTAGCAAAATGCGTACCTTTCGCCATGTGAAGAGGATACTGATAGTGTTTATTCTTTTCAAAACTCTTCTTTGGTGGTGCAACAGACTTAGGGAAGGTCTTTGGATTGGCTGCAGGTTTTGAAACAACCTTTGCTACTACTGAAGGTGCTGCTGATGATGAAACAATTGTACTTTTCCCTCCAGTGTAGCCTAAGCCTGCTTTGTCTCCATGTGTTCGTTGTTGGTTCCAAATTTCTTCTAGCTTTTGAGAACTGTAGTTCATTCTTTCAATTATCTTCTCATCACTCTTGATCTTCTCTTTCAGTTTACTGACCTCATCCTGAAGTTCTTCAACAACTTTCTCCAATTCATCAATCTTTTTATTCTTTTCTTCAAGTTTTTCTTTGAACTTTTCTGCACTATGAGACTGAGAAGTTTTGTCAGATTCCAAAATAGATATTTTATCTGTGAGCTTTTCATTCTCTGTCTTCAAGGAATCTCGTTCACTTCGAAGTTTACAGTTTCGGGTATGTTGGGCTTGTCTTTGTTTCTTCACCCACTACTAGAGGTTGGGGAATTGGCGAATGGAAATCTCGGGCGACCGCTTGAAGCGGTCGCTACAACAATATTAGCGACCGCTTATGGCGGTCGCTTAAACGTCTGTCGCTAATCCCGTGCGGCAAGGCATCGACGACGAAAAAATTCGCGCGACCGCTCTAAGCGGTCGCTAATATGGTTGTAGCGACCGTATTAGCGACCGCTTAAAGCGGTCGCTGATTCTCTAATTATATTCGGCAGAAAGCCTCCCTCTTTTTCCTCTCCCTCCCTCCCTTTTTTTTTCCTCCCTCCCCCGCGCTCTCAGTTCTCTCCCCCCTCGGCCGTCTTCTCTCCTCCGTCTGCCGTGCCGCCGTGCCGTGCCGTGCCGTCGCCGGAGGTCGAGGTCTCTCTCTCTCTCTCTCTCTCTCTCTCTCTCTCTCTATCTCTCTCACTCATATACATGCATTAATATTTTTTTTTGTTTATTGTAGTTTATTTTGAGGTTAAGGCAACACTACACCGTACCAGGTTTGTATTTTATTTTTAGTTTGAAATTTTTTTTCTTTTTTTTGTATTTTTCATGTTTATTGTTGGATAAATGTAAATAATTTTTTTTTGTTTTTTGTGGTTGGGGGTTTGATGATTATCTATACATGCATGTATGTATTATTGTTTGTTTAATTTTTTTTATTTTAGTTACTCGTTAAATAGTTTATTTCATGTGCGTATTGTGTAATATTTTTATTTGTGTATGTTGCTGTTGTTTTTAATTTTTTTTAATTTGCTGTTTTTTTTTCTGTTTTTTTTTTGTTTGCTGTTTTTTTTTCTGTATTTTTTATTTGCTGTTTTTTTTTCTGTTTGTTTTTTGTTTGCTGTTTTTTTTTTTGTTTGCTGTTTTTTTTTCTGTATTTTTTATTTGCTGTTTTTTTTAATATTATGTTTTTTAATTTTATTTTATAAAAATTGGTATGTTGGAAGAAAGAAAAAAAGATTTTAGAAGTAAATTTTAGTTAGTGGAAAAAATTGTTGTGTTTTGTGCAGTGCGTAAAAAAAAATGTATAGAACTTTTTAATGGTTGCGTCGGCTTTGGTATGTGTTTGGATTGGGAAAAAGAATATTTAAAAATTTGACGTAAAAAAAATATGTGATGAGATTTAATCGAAAAAATTGATAATTTTTATAATTTGTGATAAAATTTAATAAACTAAATACCCCAATTGTATTTGTTATTTGGGTGAAAAAAAATAGACGAAATGCAAAAACTGAAATTAAAATTAATTAAATTCGATCAAAATAATTTAGGCTGCGTTTAATTTACTAAAAATAAAAAAAATTTAAATTTTTGAAAATTTCTAAAACTCTTTAATACATTTTATCCATATCCTAACAAATTTTTATAAATTTCAATACTTTTTTTACAAATCTCAATAACTTTTTAATAAATTTCAACAAAATTGACATAAATCCGTGAGAACGAACCCCAAAAACTCATTCTAACAGTTTCTCTCTCTAATATTTGACATAAAAGTCAAAATGTGACCACCAAAATGATTATTACTTTCTTTTTCTTTTAATTTTTTCATTAGATATTCAAAAGTAAATTACTTTTTATTCTTTTAAACATGAATTTAACGTGACGGGAAATATAGAGCCGTGTAACTTTTCATGCGAGAATGACAAAGTAATACTTTAGTTGGTAATTGATTGTTTGGTATAAATTTATAAAAATTAAAAGAAGTTATTAAAATTGGAAAAAATTTAAAAAATGACAAAAGTTATTTTTTTTTTGTATTTGTTAGTCTGCCATTTGCTCTCTAAAACGAATATCTAGCCCCCGTGGGCATAGTAACAAATTCTGGATAATAAAATTTTTTTGTATAGTTAACAATTCGTAATTTAAAAACTATTCGATCGGTAGAATTTGAAAAAAATTAATACAAATTACAATTTATTATTTGAATTCATTACAAAATTCAAAAAATTTTGTAAATTAATTGGAAAATAATAATTCATAAAAAGTGATAGATTTATATTTTAGAATCATAAAATAGCTAAAATGAAATTAGTTGAAATATTGAAGGGAAAAAATAAAAAATTTCCTACTCTTGACTATTTACTTCTTTAAGCTTGATGCCAGTAATATATCATTTGATTTTAATTATCAAATTATTCATATAAAATTCATCTTGTGGTACTTGAAAAATTTTTTTGGATACTTGGAAAATTATATGTGCTACTTGGAAAATTATGCATGTGACCTATTTTTTTGGAGCGTTAAACTTGGGCTTAAAAAATTATATTTAATGAATAAAAATAAAATAATATATATACAAATAGTATAATCAATTGAATTTTAAATTTTAGATTATATAGGAGTATTTAGTTTATTAAAAATATAAAAAATTTTTATTAACTATTTTTAATATCTTTCAATTAAATTTAGTAAAAATGTTAAAAAAAATTTCAAAATTTTTTAGTAACTTTTAAGGAGTTATCAAATGTCAAAAAAAAGTAAAAATTACTAAAAAATTTGTCTCCCACTATATATATATAGTTTTTGAAGCAATGCTAACATCTTCACTCAATATGGTCATTTTTATAAATAAATTGATTAACGTACCTTACGGAAATTAAATTATATTATGATATTTATAATGTTAGATAATACTACTAAAAATATGAGAATTAATATATAGTTTAATGTAAAAATAATATATAGTTTGAAAAAAGTATAAAAAGTTAGTAAAAGTTGATAGATTTTTTAATAAATTAAATACAATAAAGTTTGTAAACTTTTAAACATATTACTTTTTTTCATAAAAAGAATACTTTTAAATAAGAATCGATGCATAAGACAAAAAAAAAATTAATATCTATTGTTTGATTTATGTTATAATGAGTAAATATTGAATTGTTTATTGTTAATTTATTTAATTTGTATCGTATTATTTTATTTGTTGTATATTTGATCTTCGTATAATGTATTGAAGTGTTATTTTTTGGAATAACAATAATTAACTCCAATTAACTCTAATTAGAAGAAAACCCCTAATCTTGCCTGGGCCCAATCCAACATCTTGCTTGGGCCCAGTGTAATCCAATACGAATACGATAAGAAAATTAGGTCAAACAATAATATTATAATATTGTTTCTAGGTAATTTACCGAATAATATAGTAATTAATTACACAAGCAGCAGTAGTTAATTAGTAAGAGTTAATTAGTTCAATTAGTAACTACAATAAAACCCCTAATCTTGCCTGGGCCCAATCCAACATCTTGCTTGGGCCCAGTGTAATCCAATACGAATACGATAAGAAAATTAGGTCAAACAATAATATTATAATATTGTTTCTAGGTAATTTACCGAATACTATAGTAATTAATTACACAAGCAGCCGTAGTTAATTAGTAAGAGTTAATTAGTTCAATTAGTAACTACAATAAAATCCCTAATCTTTCCTGGGCCCAATGCAACATCTTGCTTGGGCCCAGTGTAGTTCAATACGAATACGATAAGAAAATTAGATCAAACAATAATATTAT
This sequence comes from Vitellaria paradoxa, assembly GCA_019916065.1. NCBI lineage: Eukaryota > Viridiplantae > Streptophyta > Magnoliopsida > Ericales > Sapotaceae > Vitellaria > Vitellaria paradoxa. The sequence goes on from CM034240.1 coordinate 3,922,663, forward strand.
AATATTGTTTCTAGGTAATTTACCGAATACTATAGTAATTAATTACACAAGCAGCAGTAGTTAATTAGTAAGAGTTAATTAGTTCAATTAGTAACTACAATAAAATCCCTAATCTTTCCTGGGCCCAATGCAACATCTAAATACTTTATTCTAAGTTAGAAAACAAACAGACATTGAGAACCACTTTATTTTATTCATTTGCATATATTAGTGAAACTTAGACCCGTTTAAGAATCTCGTACGCCACCTGTTTGGTCATCCTTAGGTAACGGATTAGGTCATTGACCAGGTTCGTTGTCCTCTCGATGAACGTGCGGGGATTGATGTACGCGAGTCTTGAATTGTCCAGTATGGACAGTTTGGGAATGCAATTATCCATCCTGTATTCAACAACTCATGTACTGTCCTGTGTTAGATGAAGTTTCGGTTGACGTCCTGTTGTTCTCCGGGTGCGTACACAGGGTACGACTAATGTCGTCTGTGTATCGTGTACTTGGAGAACCACGCGGACATGCTGCCGAAATTTTATCTAATTAGGGGACAACGGCATTGAGTTGTTGAGTGCAAGTTGGATCGTGTATTCTCGAATGGGATAGGACCAACCACCCTGTAATGAGGAGGTAAAGTTTAAGACTAGGTGTTTTGCATATGGCACTACATTTTATAGTAATGACATTTTTTTCCTCTTGGGACTCCACAGACACTCTCAGCGAGATGGATAAGAGTTGGATTGATTTGCCGAATAGGATGTCCCCGGAGTATGTGGAGGGGATTAATCAGTTTATTGCATTCACCAGTGGGTTTCCCAGTGGGTACATTAGTTGTCCTTGCAGGAAGTGTGCTAACCGGTATTACTATACACGGGAGGTTGTCAGAGAGCACCTGATCCGTAATGGGTTCCTGAAGCAGTATAAATTCTGGACTCTCCATGGGGAAGAGTATACCGCCTCTCGTCCGAAAGAAACCGTTGAGGTGGAGGCCGAGGTTGTAGAGGAAGCTGATCCAATGCTAGCGATGCTAGCTGATATCGCATGTGGATTGACACATGAAGACAACGGTGCCGGTATTAATCTGACGGGTGGAACTACTCCCCGCTCGGGTGCAGATGATGAGTCATTGAGATATTTTGAAATACTCGATGATGCGCAGACAGAATTATATCCTGGATGTCAGGAGTTCAGTAAATTGTCATTCACCGTTGAGTTGTTACATTTGAAGGCGTTGAATCACTGGTCAGATACGTCATTTGACATGCTACTACAGTTACTCCGTAGGGTTTTACCAGCGGGAGCTAAGCTTGCAGAATCGTACTACCAGGCACGCAAGTTAACTGAGAATCTGGGATTCACATACGAAACTCTGGATGCATGTCCCAATAGTTGCATGTTGTTTCGGAATGAGAATGGCAACCTCGATTCGTGTACCGTGTGTGGTGTTTCGAGATGGAAAAATGTTGGTACTATCCAAACTCGGCAGAATCGTTTGGGTAGTTCAAATCGTGGTAAGCTTGTGGCTGCAAAGCAAGTGCGCTACTTTCCACTTAAGCCACGATTGAAGAGATTTTTCATGTCATCTAAGATCTCTAAACTAATGACTTGGCATGCCGAGAACAGGGGGGATAATGGGAACTTATCCCATCCAACAAACTCTCCGGCGTGGAAGGATTTTGATAGAAGACACCCTGATTTCGCTGTCGATTCGCGCAGTGTACGGCTTGGTTTGGCGGCTGATGGATTTAACCCATTTTCAGGCATGACTGGGGCAACTCACAGTACGTGGCCTATACTGCTACTTCCATATAATCTTCCACCTTGGCTGTGCATGAGGCAACCTTTTGTCATCCTATCGACATTGATTGACGGACCTAAGGGTCCCGGGGATAAAATAGATGTTTATATGCAACCATTGATTGAAGAGCTTAATGAATTATGGACTGATGGTGTGATGACATTTGACTCAACAAGAAATGAAATGTTTAAACTACGGGCAGCATTACTATGGACAATTAACGACTTTCCGGCGTACGCCAACTTATCTGGTTGGAGCACGAAAGGAGAGTTCGCATGTCCTTGTTGCAATCAGAGCAAGAAGTCAACTTGGCTAAAGTATGGTAGAAAGTGGGCGTACATGGGTCATAGACGCTTCCTACCTCCGTTGCATAGGTTTAGGAAGGACAGAGTCTCGTTTGACGGCACTCGGGAGTTCGGTCCGGCACCACGAGCAATGACCGGGGTCGAATTGCTGGCCCAGATGGAGCGGGAGCAAATTCGAACAGTATATGACTTTCAGGATCTGTTAGCCCCCCCGCTACCATCTATTTCTGGTCCAAATAGGAACCGAACCCATAATTGGAAGAAGAAAAGTATTTTCTATGAGTTGCCCTACTGGAAAGACAACTTACTCAGGCACAACTTGGATGTCATGCACATTGAGAAGAATGTTTGCGATAATATATTGTGGACGATCCTTGGTGTTAAGGGGAAATCAAAGGATAATGCTAATGCTCGACGTGATTTGCAGGAGATGGGATTGAGAACTCTATTGCACTTGCAGCCGGGAGAGTCCAACAGGGCATACATGCCACCTGCACAGTACACCATGAGCAAGGAGGAGAAGGATGCGTTCTTATTAATTCTGAAAGACGTGAAGGTACCTGATGGATATTGCTCGAATATTTCGAAGCGAGTCAACATGAGCGAACGGACGTTACAGGGTTTGAAAAGTCATGACAACCACGTCCTGCTTCAACAGTTGTTGCCTATAGCAGTAAGGACATGTTTGCCTAACAATGTTGTGCAGCCGTTGATCGAGCTCAGTAATTTCTTCAGGCAGTTGTGTTACAGAGTAATCCGTACAGAAGATTTAAAGGGTCTGCAGGACAGGATTGCTTTGACACTGTGTCATCTAGAGAAAATTTTTCCGCCGGCATTTTTTGATGTAATGGTTCACTTGACTATACACCTAACTGAAGAAGCCCGGCTTGGTGGCCCTGTCCAATTTAGGTGGATGTATCCGATCGAGCGATATATGAACACATTGAAGAGGTATGTGCGGAACAAAGCTCGACCCGAGGCATCCATAGCGAAAGGATATTTGATGGATGAGTGCATAAATTTTTGTGCGGCATATCTAAACGATGATGTCCAAACGACTTTTAGCAAGTCGGAGCGGATAAATGAAGGCCCTATTGGGGAAGGCACGTCATTTGATCTCAACCATATCGAGTGGATCCAAGCTCATCGGTTCGTGCTCTTCAACACCCAATCAGTTGTGCCATTGACCCAGTAAGTCACGTTGTCGTAATAAAGAAAGTTAATTACATCATATTTGTAATAAAAATCGTGATTATTCTCAATCCTGTTTGATTTGCATTGCAGGAGACACATAAACGAGCTGAAACAGAACATGCCTCGTGCAACAGACAATCAAATTCGAATGTCCCATTATCAATGTTTTCATGACTGGTTTAAGAACTACGTACGTGTTAAATATTTTCATATGTTTTTATATGATTTTCACATCACAATTAATTTGTGTTTAATTAACTCATGATAATTTACATTTCATAGGTATACAATTTACGAAGTACTACGGATTCTATTTTGACCGATGAAATAAAACAGTTGGCTGATGGTCCTTACACGACAGCTCGACGTTTCACAGCTTGTGACATCAATGGGTTCCGATTTCGCATCAAGGAAGTAGATGATAGGCGAGCAACACAAATAGTGGCATCGGTTGTCCATCTATTGACGGTGGTTACTATTATGGCCAACTGAATGACATTATTGAAATCGTTTACAATCGTGGTTTAAGATATTTATTATTCAAGTGTGTTTGGGCTGATCCAATTCGCGGGGTTAAAGCTGATAAGTACCAATTTAAATTGGTCAATTTAAACAATTTGTTACATCGAGATGTACAAATAGAAGCTGAACCATACATACTGGCATCCATGGCAGAGCAAGTTTACTATGTTGGCGATCGAGCTGATCCCAACTGGCAAGTTGCAGTTAAAATGTCAAGGAGAGGGGCATACCAAATCGACTGCGATGAGCCTGATATTGATCCATTCGCCCAACAAGCTCTTGACCAAGATGCAATTGTCCAACGTGATGAAGATGTTAATTGGGTTAGGGACACGGTTGAAGGAGATACGGTTGATTTACATACTTAATACACGGTTGTGTACTTTTCTATCCGAACAAGGTAGAATTTAAATTTTTTTTTCCTTTATATTTGAAATTATAATAAGTTTAAATTGTGAACAGTTAGGTAGCCATGTTCGGACGTTCTAGGAAGAGGACTGGTCCTAGGACGATGGCTGAGCGTCTGGGGCTATCCTGTGCCGGGAGTAGCTCAGCAGATGCTGTCCCACCTTCACCCCCTATGTCCACGCGACCTTCAGTGGCTGACACAGATGCAGGTAAAGTTCTTTAATTTCGGAATGTATCTTATCCAACAACAGTAGATATATTCTGTTGTTTTATCATGTAACAATTTGTTTGAAACAGATTCTCCCACTCCGAGCAGGCTTTCGAGGTCTGGCAGAGGGCCCTCGAAGGGATTGCCGCAGTGGAACTGTGGATCTCAGTGGATGACCGTTCAGTGGGATGACACGCCCCATCCGGTTGGGAAAGATGGACGGTCTTTGATTTCACAGCTCGGACATTTGGTCCGGAATCCGATCAGATTCCCATTGACCACCCTCGAGTGGGATCGTTTTCCAGATTCTACGTTCGAGGGTCTATGGACCGAAGTACAGGTATGAAAATTTTATTTATCTAATTGTACGTTGTTTATGTGCTGAAACTTGTAACAAATAATATTCTACAATTTGTCATTTTTAGGCCAATGTAGTTGACGTTCCTCCAGACTTCCGGGACGTTATGTTCGCTAAGTGTCGGAAGATGTGGAAGGATCATAAAAATAAGATTAAAGATAAATACTGGAAAGGTCATGAGAATGACCCTGACATCCTCCAGCGGGTCCCACCGGGCGTTCTTCCCCACCAGTGGGCTGAGCTCGTCAGGTATTGGTCGAGTCCCGAGGCACAGGTGAGATGATTGCGATTTAATTATTTTTCCTTAAGTTTTGACGTTATCAAGCGTAAATTACAAAAAGTAATCGAAAATAACTTAAAATAGGCGGAGGCCCAAAGGAACTCGCGAAATCGAGGACTGCAAGGGCCGGGGCACAAGGAGGGGACTCGACACTTTTCTCAGGTTCGCCACGAGGTAAAAACGTGAGCTTATCACGCTAATAGCAACTTCTTTATTTATCTTTTTTAATGATAGTAAATTATTAACATATAATTTACCTTTCAACAGAGGACAGAGGAGGGCCTGAGGACAGATCGGATGTCCATGTGGTTGGCGACTCGACGTACTGATTCGCCGGAGGTTCAGGCTATACAGGTAACAAATTTTAATATTTTGTCCAATCAACATATAATTTATAATTTAATTTTTTCTTTAAATAATATAGTTAGTTATCTTGTTTTTTCTATTTCGGCTTGTTTGCATTAGGCGCAGTTTAATGCACGTTTAGACGAGCTGTCGCCAGATGAGAGGGAGTCCGAAGAGAGGAGGGACGAGATATTTTTCTCCATTATCGGACGCGATGGTCATGGATACACGCTTACGCGGGGTGCAGGTATTCCACGCCGATCCGTTGCACGAGCAGAATCATCTTCTCAGGCCAGACGTCGCGATCAAGATCTGCTGCAGACCTTTCGAGCTGAGATGGACGCGCGAGAGGCAGCTCTTCGGGCCGAGATGATGGCTGAGATGGAGCGGCGCCTCTCTCAGAGTCAGAGCCATCCACCTCCTCCTCCTCCTCAGGTTAAAAATTTTATTTCTCGTTACTATTACTCATTAAAATTATATAAATTTATTTATTCATGTCTTCTTAATTATCACGTTATAATTTCATTATTATTTCATTGTAGGACCCGGATGATGGCGGATGGCCCTCCTGGACTGATTAGGATCTATTTGTATATTTTTTGATCAGTACATTTATATATATATTTGTTTTTGTATTTTGAACATTTGTATATAATAAAATTTTATTTTAATTGTAATCTAATTTGATATTATGTTTGTATATATAATCATAATTAGGAGATACGTTTTTTGTTTTTTTACAAATTTTATGAAAAATTTCATTAATTCTATGCGTAATTTAATAAATTAAATATAATATAAATATTTATAGATAAGTAATTAAATATAATAGTTGTTATAAATAATTAATAACTATTAAATAAATAATAATTATAAATAAAAAATAAATTATTATTAAATTATTTGATTTGTAAAACAAATTATTGAGATCTTATTATAGTATAAATTAAATTATAATTATTGAGATTTGTAAATAATTTAAATTTTTTTTAAAAAAAAAATTACTTACAAATAGCGACCGCCTATGGCGGCCGCTAATAGTCGCTAATACAAATGGTCATGGCTCCCGAGCGACCGCATTTTGCGACCGCCGTTCCCTAATTAGCGACCGCTAACTACGGTCGCTATTTATTCGCGCCATCTTCGCGCCAAACAACTAGCGACCGCCTTTTGCAGTATTAGCGACCGTTATGAGCGGTCGCTAATATCCATACGTCTAAACTCGAGCGGTCGCAGGAGCGGTCGCAAATAATTTAGCGACCGTCCTAGCGGTCGCTAATAATTATTAGCGACGAAGCAAATGCGACTCGTTTGACGCGGTCGCTATGCCGTCGCTAATACTTTTAGCGACCGCTATTAGATATTTAGCGACCGTCTTAGGCGGTCGCTAGTTCCACACTTTCTACTAGTGTCCTTACTGTATTCAACAATTAAAGCATCATATGCTACTTGCAAATCATTGTTGAATTCATCCTCAGAGTCATCATCTTCATGATTTGATATATCAGTGTCGCTTTGAGATCCAGAAGCTGTTCCTGCAGACGAAGAGTGAGACGCCATAAAAGCAACAAAATTACCTTCATCGTTTGAGGATACTGCTGAAGATGATTCATCTGAACTGGATTTATCATCTAATGTAGCATTCATGACTTTGACTTGTTTCTTTTTCATCTTTTTGTTTGCACAGTCTTGAGCAAAGTGTCCATATCCATGACACTCAAAACACTTGATCTTGTTCTTCTTGTTTTCTTCCCCAGATTCAATCTTCTTGATCTTCTTTCCTTTTTCTTGAGATTGTGACTCATTCTTGTTGTTCTTATTAAATAAACCCTTCTTCCTCATATATCTTACGAATCTTTTAGCCACAAGTGCCATTTCTTTATCCGACTCATCTTCATCACTTTCTTCTTCCACTGTCTTTAGAGCAATACCTTTTGACGCTTTGCGAGGTTTCACCATATTTGCTTCAAACGTTTGCAAGGATCCCACAAGGTCTTCTATTCTCATGGAGTTCACATCTTTGACTTCTTCTATTGCTGTGACTTTAGAATCAAACACTCGTGGAAGAGAACGTAAAATTTTACGTACCACTTTGTATTCTGGAATAGGTTCTCCAAGGGTGTGGCATGAATTAACAATGTGACTGAGTCGGACATAAAAGTCATCAAACCTTTCATCTTCATTCATCCTTAGTCCCTCAAACTCAGAAGTGAGTTTTTGAAGCTTGCTGGTTTTGACTTGTTCGTTCCCTTCATGTGTACTTTGCAGAATTAACCACGCTTTTCGGGCACTCGTACAACTTGAGATGCGGCAGAATTCATTAGGGCAAACTGCAGAAAATATGGCACTCAAGGCTTTGAAGTTCCACTCCGAACTCTCTTGCTCAGTTTTAGTCCACGTCTGAATTGACTTTTGTTCGATTCTTCCGTCAACTTCATGGGTCGGTTCTTCCCGTCCTTTAACTATTGACATCCAGACTTTGTAATTAATTCCCAAAAGAAAAGCTTGCATTCGTACCTTCCAGTATGAATAGTTTGAGCCATCAAACCAAGGGGGTCTAGTGCTTGAACCTCCTTCACGTGGTGGATCCATTGGTTTGGACGAAGATCTTCACTCAAGAACTTAGAGTGACCTGCTCTGATACCAATTGAAAAATTTCAAACCCACACAATCACACACACAGTGAAAGTAATCACACAAGAGAATAACGAGGAAACCCTATCACAGGGAGAAAAACCTCTATTTACAATCCCACTATCAACGGGTTACAAGACTCTACTCAGACTCTCTACGAATCACTCGCACGAATCCTTTCGTCACTCTTGCTCGAATCACTCGATAAACCCTACAAGTAGGCTTTCTGCCTCACACAGAAAGTGAAAAGAAAATACAAGATAAATTTAGAGAAAGAACATGAAAGCTCTCAATACCCAAAGACTCTTTCTCTAGGTCCCTATAATATGTTCTCCCACCTCTTTGCAATAACAGAGTTGGTTTCACATATATATAGGATTACAAAGTTGCCCTAGTTTGGCAAAATAGGAAATTGAATCCGAACAAAATATTCATAGCTCGATCCCTCGCACTCCCATCCTCCAGCCTGCGACCTGCACTGGAATTTTTGCGCTTTAGGAAATAACACTGGCGCACCCTCGCGCTCCCATCCTCCAGCCTGCGGACCTCACTGGAATTTCTGAGACACCTTGGCGCACCCGCGCGCTCCCTTCGGGCTGCCTGCGTGCTTGGGGCGCACCCGCGCGCTCCCCGCGCCGTGCCTGCGAGGTACACTGGAATTTCATTCATGTTCCAGAAGGCTGCGTCCGAATTCCATTAGGTTTTGTAATCCTTCACACCAATTAGAATTCTTCAAAATCTTGGTCAACTTGATTCATTTTATCTCCTTAATTGTTTAGAATTTTTCAAATCTTCAATTTGCATCACTTTAGGAAACTTGAATAGCATTCCTAATTTAACTAATATTTTGATTGGATTTGCCACAAGACTTTACATTAGCTATTACATTGAGTTCTTGTAGCTATTGATTTTTTTACCCGATGCTATGAAAAAATGTATACGCATATACATACACACACATCACCTGCGTTGTCGTTTTGGATTTTAATTACATATATATTTTATTTGCTATAACTTATGATTTTTTTAATGACTTATTATATAAGAAAGTTATAAAAAAAGGGACAATAATGTAATATGCTTGCTAATTAAATTTGTGAAGACATGGTATCTGGGTCTTCATATTATATCTTGCGATACCACCTCCAAAACATGATGTACCACAAGGCTATTAACTCCCGCAATTTTGAGCCAGCCCTCTGCATCGAAAACCATGCCAGCAAGTACTCGCAAGGCAAGGATACGAGACTCACGGTGTGGGGGTAAGTCTTTTTACATCATTTAGAGCTCGATTGAATCGTACTAAAATTTTAGGGGATAAGTTTTAGAGAGAATATAAGATAAGAGAGGTACTATTTTTAAGAGGTTGGCCCACATAGATATGATGTTTATAGAAAAGAATAACTTTTAATTTGGTTTGGATGTTTCATAAATAAGAGAGGGTGAATGATGAAAAAAATAGTCAAATGACTCTTTTGCCTTTGTGGTGTTCCAAACTTGATCACCCATTAAATTAAATATTAAATTGTAAAACCCACTCCATTTAATTATTTTTAGATAATTTGAAGTTATATTATTTATTTCATTGAAAATTTAATTTTTTATAAATTTATTTAAACAATTTTTTTTAAATATGTACTTTTAAATGGTTGGTTATTGTCTAATTTTATTTTTAATTATGTTTATTTTGACTTGTTGGCTTATCTATTATTTTTTTACTAACATTATATTTATTTTGATCAAATTAATGAGGGTTAAAAATGCCAAAATAATACCCATTCCCCCAGATAACTTTCGGCCAGGGTCGAGCCTGCCCAAAAATTATCCAGGAGAAACCCGCACGAGAGGCAAAGTGTAGACCCGGGAGGGGGGTTGCAGTTGCCAAATATTGGCAAAGGTGGGACCCATTAATGATGGCTGGGTATTAATTTTGGCCTGGGGCTTTGCCCGCATCCAAGCACAGCCTTAGGGATGTTTGGAGGTATAATTTTTAGTAATTTTTAATATTTTTTGGTCAAAAGTTATTAATTATAATTTTTGGTATGTTTGGTAAAATAAGTCACAATTTTTAGTTATTTTTATTAATTTTTTACAATTTTTAAGTATTTAGTAAAATCTTTCAACAACTTTTGACAATTTTTAGTAACCTTATGCAACTCTTAGTAACTTTTGATAATTTTTAGTAATTTTTGAGTTAAAAAGTTACTGTAACAAAGTAGAAAAGTGACAAATTTTTATATTTAACACTCAATGAGTAAAATTTAATATTTTTTTTCTAAAATTTTCACTACCAAATGCAACATTAACTAATTAGAAGAATTAAAAAAAAAAAAAGAAAAGAAAAAAGAGTGATTAGATATAAAGGTACTGTTTGGAGTTAGAAAAATACAAAATTTTATAAATTTCTACAAATATGAATGACAAGACTGTAAAATTTAAATTTTTTACCTACTGCACAAAGTACGAGACACTAACTTTTACAAATTTATACAATCCCAAACACACCCAAAATTTTCTTTCCCTTAACTGTTTCCCATTTTCTTTTTACTTGAATCAACAGAAGCAACAAGTTAAGTCAAGATAGATTGGGGAATATAAGTTTCCCATTTTTCTTTTATATCACTTTTTACTGTCATCGAAGAATCATTTAGAAATATAGGGTTTGCTGATGCCCCCCACCATATATATATATATATATGTAAACACTCACATAAATTATAAAATTTAAGGAGTAAATTATAAATTCAATAATATTGAAAAAAAAAAGAAGTTTCATATACTCCACGCTGGAGAACCTTAATGTTACATTTAGCTGGAATATGAATTGGTGTAAGAAAAGAAAAAATGAAGGAAAAATTAAATTTATAATTTGTGCAATTTTTGTACATTTAATTAAGTATTAATTAAATTTTATTAATAAATGTCTATCTATTTTAATCTTTTTTCACTCAATAAAAAATAAAATAAATTTAATTTTTTCACTTCATTTTACATTTCTATCACTTTGTTTCACTATTTCTTTTCTTTCACAAATCCATGTTAACATATAGCCTAAGTTTACTTTTTCTTTTTCACTTTCAAACGGATTTTTCAAATCAACTTAACGTTACATGCTCCAAAAGTTTTGGACCAAGGGAAAGAAAAAGGAAAATTAGGGCACAAAGTCTAGCTGATTGTCCTCAGTCTTAGCAGTCTATTAAAGAATTCAAACTAAAGGTCCAGGGATTAACTAATGTATAATTTAATTCTTAGGTAGCCTTTCTTGATGCAGGGTTAAAAACTAAAGAAAAAATTGAGTTTTAGGGATTGCAATGAAAAATAATAGATCTCGATTTAACCAAAATTTATTTAATTGAATCAATAAATGTTGTTTGGCAAAATCAATAAATTTTGATTAAATTTAGACTTTTCATTTTTTCACTGCAATGCAAAATCCCTGGAACGCGGAGAAATTTTATAGGATTAATTATTAATTTGGTAACTTAAAAATTTTTCATTTGTTTTAGCCCTTTTTTGAAAAATTAATATTTATTTAATATCTAAATACAATAAAATGTTAATAGATATAAAGTTTTATAAAATGCAATTAGTATAAATAAAATGATTTTGTCCCTTCAACACGGAACGAAACGGGCCCTTGTTAGTTTATGCATGCGCCAGCAATAAATTAGTCATCCTTATGTTTGGGCGTGATTGACGGGTTGAGAAACAAAAGTCCATGGTCTCATGGAACTTTTAAGCAGTCCCACCCTTAACGAAATTCTCTAACCGTACATAGTTCATTAATCTAATTAATTAATAAAGTAACTAATGACAAGGACGACCATTCTGCTTTCTTCAATATTTTATTTTCCAATGGTCTTCTGGTAAAAAGGTTTTTTTTGGTTGGAAAAATAATTTTCTCCTTGAGGGGTGTTTGATTGGAAAAAAGTTAGCTAAAAAATATAGTAAAAGTACAAAGATTTGATGTAAAAGTGAGATGTGGCAAAATTTAATTGGAAGAAAGTACAGACTTTTTGTGACTTTTGGTAAGTTTTGGTATTTAGTTGGAGGCCAAACAGCCCCTAAGTATAATAGCGGGGTGATCCCATATTGTAGTTGGTGGGGTCAATTGATCCCATCAGCAAATAAAAAGTTTTCAAAATTTTTTATATTTAAAATATTTTAGAAATTTTGATCTCATTAAATTTTTTTTTTGAACCCATCAAAACAATTTTAAAGATACTACTGTTTACATATTTTTGTCGAAAACATTAGTGTCAATTTATTAAGATACTTATTTTACTTATTATCTTGTAATTACTACTTAAATTTTTATATGATTATATCGTCTAAAATTTTTGGAGCTGTCACTGCATAACAGGTCTTTTCTTGAATTTCTTCCGTTCCAAACACCGCCAAAAAAAATCATTTGATTTTTTTTCACTTCTCATTTACTTGTTATCTTTAAAGCCTCCAGTGGCAGTAAAATTTTATTTCAGTGTAGTGGACTAGTTTTCCGTGTCTCTGTGTGTGCAGCTAGTAAACAGTAAATTCCCCATAACTTTGGATGTACTGGCACGAAATTACTGGAGAGTCCAGAAATAAGTAGCGATGAAACGCGGAAGATCAGAGGACGCCAAGGGTGAGATATTCAGGATGTGTTAAACTTAGAGAACAAAGTAGGGTGATTTTTTGACCTTTTGAGCAGCTTAAACAAGCAAGGAAAATGATACGTGGTCTTTTTCTCAAGCTGGAATTATTGTCTATAACCTAGTGCTTGAATGGAAAATTTTGGTTTCAAATGTTAGGCGGCCCAGACTGACGTCCCTTGCATCTATTCAAACCTCTACTTACTAGCTAATTGGAGTACTTAGTTAATCAGGCTGCTAATTGGAATCACAAAAGGCATTCAATCATACCTCCAACACCCATTATATATATATATATATATATATAGGCCGAGCGTAGGAGATGGTTAACTTCAGGCTCCATTTGAGAAGTCAGTTGACTTTTCAACTTCTTATTATCCATCTTTTTAACTTTTTATTAAATAATTAAATTTACTCTCTTAAATTTTAAGTTATTATTATTATTTTTTTGTGTTTGGTAAAAAAAAGTTAGGTGTCATTTGGTTTATTTTTTTATTTTTTATTTTTATTTTATATTTTTAAAATCTCAAAATAAAGAAGAAAAATACTCTGTTTTCATTATTTTAAAATTTTTTTATTTTGGATTAAAAATACTCAAAATAACTTTTTATTTTTTTTTTTATTTTATGTGTAAGCTCCTTTTTTATTTTTTAAAACAAATTTTGAAAACACAAGTGATCAAATGCGTTTTAAGTTTTTTTTTTTATTTTCAAAAACGTAAAATAGAAAATAAGTTTAAAATAGAATATAAAAACACAAAAACAAAAAAATAAGAAAACAAACCAAACGAGTCCTTAGTTTTTTGAAATTTTTTGTAAAAAAAAAAATAAAATATAAAAGAGTAAATTTAGTAATTTAAAAAAAAAAAGTTAAAATACAAAATGAAACTTCCCGAATAAAAAGCCTTAATGTGAACGGATCACTGTCAAATGCACCGAATTTTTATGACTTAAAGCGTGATTAATCAACAAGGTGCTCAAAATATACAATAATTTGCAAAAATATTCCACAATTCAAGCAGCCGAAAGAGGGCGGAGGCCGAGCCTGCATAATTGTCGAAACAACAGTACTGTTCGTTTGTTTATATATTTCAAAGGCAAGTTCTTGAATTCATATTCAACCAAACGTAAGATGGACACGTTAGCATGAAGGACAAGGCCCGGGGTCTCACTCGTCCATTATTGGCGGAGTTTTTGACGGGCAATCTTCCGGACTTCAACTCTGGACCAGACCTTAATGCCAAACACGCAGTCCATCAACCATACCATCTTATTAATTACTCTACGCTCCCCATGAAATTAAACTAGTATAAATAGCCCTGCCTCCCCCCACAGAGTTTAATCGTCTCAAGTACAAAATCCTTAGCCCCTCCCCCGTTTCATTAGCTAGGCATCTTCTCTTCCCCAGTTCAGTTGTCTTCATTTTCTTTCACAGTATATCTCTGTCAATGGCTTCTCATATAATTAGCTCCAAGAACCTAACAATCCTAGCTCTTGCATTAGCCCTCTGTGTGCAAGGCATTGCAGGTGAGTGAATGACATTCTCCTTATAAAATTCTGAACGACTTTACCTTATATCTGCAGTTTTAAAGTTAAGTTCTACTCATGGTTCTAATAACATGTTTGTATATACAATATGTATATGTATGTATGTAGGTGGAGGAATAGAATGTGAGAATCTGAACAAGGACTCGTGTGCATTTGCGGTGTCATCATCTGGGAAGCGGTGCGTGCTCGAGAAGCAGGTGAAGAGGAGCGGGGAGGAAGCGTACACATGCCGAGCCTCGGAGATAGAGGCTGATAAGTTGAAGGACTGGATTGAGACCGACCAGTGCATTGAAGCCTGCGGGCTCGACAGGACCTCTCTCGGAATCTCGTCCGACTCTCTTCTGGAGTCTCACTTCGCACACAAGCTTTGCTCCCCTCAGTGCTACGATAGCTGCCCCAACATTGTCGACCTCTACTTCAATCTTGCTGCTGGTGAAGGTATCGCCATTTCTTTAATTCTTTCTTTTCTTTTTTTTTTTTTTATGCAATCTCATGTTGTATATTCTGATCATTTGTCACAGCCCTGATGGCTTCTTTAGCATGCTATATGAGTTGGATGCCTTTTTTTTAATACGTGATATGAGTTGACTACTCTAATATAAAATCGAATATAAAAATTAATTTTACGCGTTTTAGACTTAAGTCTTTTACTGTATTAGTCAAAATTCTAACATCAGCCAAGTTGGTTTGTGTTACAAAATAACAATGTTGTATATTAATTCGTGATTTCTACACGTGGCAGGTGTATTTCTTCCCAAATTATGTGAAGTACAAGGGAAAAACGCGCGGAGAGCGTTGGCCGAGATGAGAAGCTCTGGATTTGTTGCACCTGGACCTGAATCTAAAGGGACCCACCCAGCCAAGTTGATGCACATGATTGCCCCAGCAATGGCCCCTTACTGATCCATTTTCATCACCATATAATATATATATATATATACATATATATATTATGGATCCATCATGTACATTAGGTTTTAATTAAGCTTTGGTTTGCAATAAATAGTTCATAGACATCCAAAGTCGATCTTGGAGCGTGGCCAGGCTCGACGACTCCACTTGAATCACCAAGTCCTGTGATTGGTGTTGGTTTTTGTCTCTCTTATGTGATATGCAAGTAAGAAGACATTTTTTTGTTAGGTGGATGGATCCAAAGGTGTTTAGCAGAGATTGTACTATTAATATATCTGGGTGAAATATAAGCGAGTTCGTTTTTACAATTCTCTTGCCATAAGTAAATATGTAAAGTTAGCGATACTATCATTACAAATACTTGTCTCGTTCTTTTATTTTAGTAGATTCATTTTTTTATTTTATAATATTTTTTTATACCGCAAGAAAATATTCTTTTATTTCAGTAGATTCATTTTTTTATTTTATAATATTTTTTTATACTGCAAGAAAATTTATATTTCATTTAAAAAAAAAAAGAAAAGAAAAAAGAAAAAGGAAAGAAAAAGCAAAAGGGAAAACAGGACGGAGTCACCAACAGATTTTTTTCAAACCCAATGGACATATAGGCCACTAGATTGGTCCGTCATTCACTTTAGCCCAAAAACTTTATTGAGCCCATGATGGTCCAAAATGCATGCATCACCAAATGGGCAGAATTGATTTTTATTGGATTTTTTTTTAAATCATAAAATTATATATCAATGATATTTTTGTCATAAAATATACTTTATTTTCATCTAAATAAAAAAAATCACTTTTTTTCTTGTACCTTTTTTTTTTTTAACAAAAAGTTTTGATTGCACAGCGCTAGTCTCAAATGAAAAGTAGGTGGTTTAGAATTAAATCAAATTGAACTGCTAATCATAATATTTATATACAGTGGGTGTATTATTTCACGTCATCAACTTACATATTGGATAATATCTAATAACATCACGCCAATTATATTAGTGGTTAACAAATTTGTTAGCCTTCAAATTCAAAAAAACTGATCAAAATTTAAATCAAATATTTTTACAAATAATACCAATATTTTTTTTTAATTAATGGACACGATATTAATTGATTTTTCATACCACAAAAATTAATGGCGTTGAATATATTTAGGGTGTTTTTGAAATTATAAAAAGTAAGATAAAATGAGATAAAGTGAGATAAAATGAGGTAAAATGAAATGAGTTGTGAGTTTGTAATTCGTGTAATAAGATAAAAAAAATAATTTTTAAAATTTTTTTTATATTTTTATCATTTTTTAGAATCTTTTTGTCACTCGAAACGGAGTGACGGCTGAAATTTAACATTACAATCTACGGACTTTTAGGACCGGTGTTAATTAACCTCTTGCAATGAGCGATGACTAGTTGATGTTCATCGAGGCACCCGACTTAGGGATGGTTTTCTGGACCGGTGTTACTTGTTTTTAGACACAACAGGGGTAGTCTGAATATAATATAATATATAATAAGGTTCAATGGGAGTCGCTATCACAGAGACGAATCCGCTGTCAATCTCGTGGACAATTTTCCTGATCATGCCCTCAATTATGGTCGGGGAGACCACAAATCATCTAATGCCCATTTTTTCAGAAACTACAAAAAAATGGTTATTCTTAGATTTCCGGCTCCCCCAAGGAGAACTAATTACTGATTAATATTGTCTTTTAAGTCAAATTATCATCATTCATTAACGAGAGTCGTCTTCCTGATTTCAAAGCCTTTTTCTTATTTATTTATTTCTTTTCTTTTAGGGGCATTTGGTGAAAAGACAAATAACGAAAAATATAGTTTAGATAATTTTTTAATGTTTGGTTTTGGTGTAGAGCCACCAAATTATATTTTTTAGAGATGAATAATGAAAATTTTTAACATTTTCGTTAGTTTTTAAGATAGAAAAACTATTCAAATGGTTTTTTTTTGCTCTGTCAAAATTGTTTTATGCCAAATTTATTGAAAATGTGAAATGTTTTTGGAAGTTGTAAAAAAGTTATTGGGATTTGTAAAAAATTTATTGAGATTTATAAAAAAAAAGTTATTGGGATATATTAATATATATATATATAAATTTATTACGTTTAGAGTGACAAAAAGTGAAGTAAAATGAGATAAATTATGTTTCGTAATTCGTGTATTGAGATAAAAAATAAATAAATTTTAGAATTTTTTAATATTTTTACTATTTTTTAAAATTTTTTGCCACTCCAAATAGGGTCATAGTTATTTCATGAAGTATAAAGAGTACAAAATATGTTATAAAATTTTAAAGATTTTGAGATATTTTCAGAATTTTTCATTCAACAATAGGTGGACCTCTTTTGTTGTCCTTGATGCAGGTGGAGAGCTCCAAAGGGATCGCATTGATCCAAAACTCAATTTTCAAGGTTATACATTAATGTTCAGCTCTTGTATATATGTATGATTAATCATATATATATATATATATGGTTTTGTTGATTGGATCATGCGATCCCTTGGGAATTTTCCATCTCGATCTGTAGCTCTATAGATCAAAAAGATGGCTTTAAGGTAAGCTTTTTCCATGTTTAAAACTTATGCGAGTTTATTTTGGTGTTTTATTAGTAATTGATATATACTTACATATCTTTTTTTGGTAATTGTTTTTTTTTTTAATTTTACCTCAGAGTGTCCGAAATAATTTGTACACACTTTAACTAATCCCAGAAGCTTAAAGTTAAGGATCAGACAAATCGTCAGTGACTCTAAAGAGATTCGAACTAATAATCACTAGAGAGTAAATTTAACTTTTACCTATTGAACAAAATCTTGGAATTGTTTTGACAAGTGAAATTTGTTGCTCATAATATTTAAGAATAGTTAATTTATGTTAGCTATTAAGGGGTTGTTTGGAGTAAGAAAAATTGAGATAAATTGAGATAAAATGAGATAAATTGTGGTTTGGGGAGAGTTCGTAATACGTGCAGTGAAAGAAAAAGTTGATGTGATATAAAGATAACAGAAATTTATAGAATTTTTTAGAAATTTTCAGCAAACCAAACGACCCCTAAATCTGGGTTCTCGTAGCTATTGATTTTTTTAGCCGATGCTATGAAAAAATGTATATATGTACACACACGCAGACATCACATACGTTGTCGTTTGGAATTTTAATTATACATATATTTTATTGGCTATAATTTATGATGTTTTTAATGGCTTGTACGGATAAGAAAGTAAAAAAATGAGATTTATTTAAGATGCTTGCTAATTAAATTTGTGAAGACATGGTGTCTGGGTCTTCATATTACATCTTGCGATATCACGTCCAAAACATGAGGTACCATTTGAAGTATATTTTTTTTTTCAAATTTCTATAAATCTTTTTAAAATTAAAATTTTTTTATTCACTCTACAAATTACGAAAATATTTTTTACTAACAGTATAAAATACAAAATAGTAATTTTTACAAATTTTTATAAATTTAAATAACTTCCAACACCACACTATTTACTCCCGCAATATTGAGCCTCCCCTCTGCATTGAAAACTTTGCCAGCACGTACTCGCAAGGCAATATACGAGACTCACGGTGCGGGGGTAAATCTTTTTATATCATTTAATTAGAGGAATTTGAAAAAAAAAAAAGGGTAAAGAAAGAAAGGGGGTTAGATATAAAGCCACTGTTTGGAGTTAAAAAAATATGAAATTTTATAAATTTTTATAAACACGAATTGCAAGATTCTAAAATTAAAATTTTTTACTCACTGTATAAAGTACGAGACATTAACTTTTACAAATTTATACAACTTCAAACACACTCAAAATTTTCATTTCCTTAATTGTTTCCCATTTTCTTTTTATTTATATCAACAGAAGCAACAAGTTGAGTCAAGATAGATTGGGGAATATAAATTTCCCATTTTTCTTTTATATTAATTTTCACTGTCATTAAAGAATCATTTAGAAATGAAGTGTTTGCTGATGCCCCCCACCATATATATATATATATATATATAGACACGCACATAAATTATAAAAAATTTAAGCAGTAAATTATAAATTCAATAATATTAAAAAAAAAGAAGAAGTTACATATACTCCACGCTGGAGAACCTTAATGCTATATTTAATTGAAAATATGAATTCGTGTAGGAAAAAAAAATGAAGGGAAAATTAAATTTATACTTTGTAAAATTTTTGTTCGTTTAACCAAGTATAAATTAAATTTTATTTGATAAATATCTATTTATTTTAATTTTTTTAACTCAATAAAAAATGAAATAAATTTAATTTTTTTACTTTATTTTATATTTCTAAGACTTTATTTCACTTTTTCCTTTTCATCAACGAATTCATGTTTTCATCCTCACGGGCGTAGCACGGTTGGTACTCGGACAGCAGATTGTACTCAAGGATGCATGTTCGAGTCCTGAAGTCGTAGTGTAGGAGTTTCATCCTCTTGTGGGGGTGGCTCTTTGTAGGTAACAGGCACTGATTCTCCTGTCTAGGAAGCCGCCATGTACTGCGATTTACTTCCTCCACCATTTCCTTGAGCCCGAGCGATGGAGGCCCTGAGAGTGAGGGTATCACGTTTTGCACCAAAGAGCCTTATGTTTACTTTTTCTTCCACTTTCAAACCGATTTTTCAAATCAACTTAAAGTTAACGTGTTCCAAAAGTTTCGGACCACGGGAAAGTAAAAGGAAAATTAGAGCACAAAGACTAGCTGATTGTCCTCGGTCTTAGCAGTCTATTAAAGATGTCAAACTAAAGGTCCAGTGATTAATTAATATATAATTTAATTCTTAGGTAGCTTTTCATGATGTAAGGTTACAAATTAAAGGAAAAAAAATTAAAGTTTTAGGAGCTGTAATGAAAAACTTATTTAACTAAATTAATAAATACTGTTTAAATGCTGTTTAAATGCTATTTGACAAAATCAATACATTTTGATTAAATTCAAATCCTTCATTTTTTTAGTGCAATGTAAAATCCCCGAAATGTAGAAAAATTTTGTAGGATTAATTATTAACTTTTTACTTTCATAATTTTTCATTTATTTTAGCCCTTTTTTGAAAAACTAAGGGCTTATTTGGTTTATTTTTCCATTTTTTGTTTTCCATTTTTATTTTATATTTTTTATTTTGAACTTATTTTCTATTTTACGTTTTTGAAAACAAGAAAAAAGTTCAAAACGCATTTGATCACTTGTGTTTTCAAAATTTATTTTAGAAAACAGAAAATAAGTTTGCACATAAAATAAAAAATAACAAAAAGTCATTTTGAGCATTTTTAATCCAAAATAAAAAAATTTGAAAATAATGAAAACA
This sequence comes from Vitellaria paradoxa, assembly GCA_019916065.1. Classification (NCBI taxonomy): domain Eukaryota; kingdom Viridiplantae; phylum Streptophyta; class Magnoliopsida; order Ericales; family Sapotaceae; genus Vitellaria; species Vitellaria paradoxa. The sequence goes on from CM034240.1 coordinate 3,943,120, forward strand.
GAGCATTTTTTGTTTCTTTATTTTGAGATTTTTAAAACATAAAATAAAAACAAAAAAATAAACCAAATACCACCTAATTTTTATTTAATATCTAAATGCAATAAAATATTAATAAATTTAAAATTTTATAGACTACAATTAATATAATTAAAATAATTTTGTTCTTCCAACCCATGACCAAACGGACCCTTCGTAGTTTATGCATGCGCTAGCGATAAATTAGTCAGCCTTTTGTTTGGCCGTGATTGACGCGGTGAGACACAAAGTCCAGTGTCTCTTGGAACGTTTAAGCAGTCCCACTTCTCACGAAAATTCTCTAACATTACGCATAGTTGATTAATCTAATTAATTAATAAATTAACTAATGACAAGGACGAACATTCTGCTTTCTTTAATATTTTTTCTTCAGTGGTCTTCTGGTAAAAAGATTTTTTATTTGAAAAAGTGATCTTCTGCTCAAGTACAACAGCTGGAGCGAAATTATTGGAGAGTCCAGAAATAGATAGAGATAAAATGTAGAAGATCAGGGCACACCAAGGTTGAGACATACAAAATGTGTTGTGGTTAGACCACAAAGTAAGTTGATTTTTCTACCTTCTGAGCACCTTAAAATAATAAAGGAAAATGATACATGGTCTTTTTCTCAAGATGGAATTATTATCTATTGCCTAGTGCTTGAATGGAAAATTCTGGTTTCAAGTGTTAGACGGCCTAGATTGAAGTCCCTCGTATCTATTCAAACCTCCACTTACCAGCTAATTGGAGTTCTCAGTTAATTAGGCTGCTAATTGAAATCACCAAAGGCATTTAATCATACCTCCAAGACCCCTTGTATATAAATATATGTGTGTACATATATAGGCACAACTTTAGGCTCTATTTAAGAAATTAGCTGTCTTTTCAACTTCTGATTACTCATTTTTTTAATTTTTTTTTAAATAATTAAATTTATTCTCTTAAATTGTAAGTTATTTTTTTTGTCTTTTTTTTTGTGCTTGGCAAGAGAAAAAAAAATTAGCTTTTCGAAGTTTTTTTTGTTAATTAACAATTTTACTCTTTATAATTAAAAAAAAATTAGAATGTAAGAGGGTAAATTTAACAATATAAAAAAAAAAAAAGTTAAAAAACTGAGCAGGGACAAAATGAGACTTCCCGAACAGAGAGCTTTGATGTGAACGGATCACTGTCAAATGCACCGAATTTTTATGACTTAAAGCGTGATTAAACAACAAGGTGTTCAAAATATACAATAATTTGCAAAAATATTCCACAATTCAAGCAGCCGAAAGCGGGCGGAGGCGGAGCCGACATAATTGCCGAAACAACAGTACTGTTCGTTTGTTTACACATTTCAAAGGCAAGTTCTTGAATGCAGATTCAACCAAACGTGAGATGGACACGTTAGCATGAATCACGAGGCCCGGGGTCTCACTCGTCCATTATTGGCGGAGTCTTTGGCGGGCAATCTTTCCGGACTTCCAACTCTGGACCAGACCTTAATGCCAAACACGCAGTCGAACAACCATACCATCTTATTAATTACTCTACGGTCCCCATGAAATTAAACTAGTATAAATAGCCCTGCCTCCCCCCACTGAGTTTAATCGTCCCAAGTTCAAAATCCTTAGCCCCTCCCCCGTTTCATTAGCTAGGCATCTTCTCTTCCCCAGTTCAGTTGTCTTCATTTTCTTTCACAGTATATCTCTGTCAATGGCTTCTCATATAATTAGCTCCAAGAGCCTAACAATCCTAGCTCTTGCATTAGCCCTCTGTGTGCAAGGCATTGCAGGTGAGTGAATGACATTCTCCTTATAAAATTCTGAACAGCTTTACCTTATGTCTGCAGTTTTAAAGTTAAGTTCTACTCATGGTTCTAATAACATGTTTGTATGTATAATATGTGTATGTATGTATGTAGGTGGAGGAATAGAATGTGAGAATCTGAACAAGGACTCGTGTGCATTTGCGGTGTCATCATCTGGGAAGCGGTGCGTGCTCGAGAAGCAGGTGAAGAGGAGCGGGGAGGAAGCGTACACATGCCGGGCCTCGGAGATAGAGGCTGATAAGTTGAAGGACTGGATTGAGACCGACCAGTGCATTGAAGCCTGCGGGCTCGACAGGACCTCTCTCGGAATCTCGTCCGACTCTCTTCTGGAGTCTCACTTCGCACACAAGCTTTGCTCCCCTCAGTGCTACGATAGCTGCCCCAACATTGTCGACCTCTACTTCAATCTTGCTGCTGGTGAAGGTATCGCCATTTCTTTCTTTCTTTTTTCATGCAATCTAATGTTGTATATTCTGATCAATTGTCACGGGCCTGATGGCTTCACCTTTAGTATCTGATATCAGTTGACTACTCCAATATGAAATTGAACATAAAAATTAATTTTACGTGTTCGTGTTCCTTCAGATCTAGATCTTTTACTGTATTGGTCAAGTTTCTAACATTAACCAAGTTGGCTTGAGCTAAAAATTATAAAATAATAATTTTGTTTATTAATTCATGATTTATACACGTGACAGGTGTATTTCTTCCCAAATTATGTGAAGTACAGGGGAAAAACGCACGGAGAGAGTTGGCTGAGATGAGAAGCTCCGGATTTGTTGCGCCTGGACCTGAATCTCGGGGGACCCACCCAGCCAAGTTGATGGACATGATTGCCCCAGCAATGGCCCCTTACTGATCCATTTTCATCACCATATAATATATATATATATATATATATATATATATATATTATGGATCCATCATGTTCATTAGGTTTTAATTAAGCTTTGGTTTGCAATAAATAGTTCACATATGTCCAAAGTTTATCTTAGAGCGTGGCCAGACTAGACGACTCCGCTTCGAGTCATCAAGTGCCGTGCTTGGTGTTGCTTTTTGTCTCTCTTATGTGATATGCAAGTAAGAAGACATATTTTTGTTAGGCGGATGGATCCAGAGGTGTTTAGCAGAAATTGTACTGTTGATAAATTTGGGTGAAATATAAACGAATTCGTTTTTACAATTCTCTTGCTATAAGCAAATATGAAAAGTTAGCGATCCTGTCATTACAAATAATTGTCTCGTTCTCTTGTTTCAATAGATTTTTTTTTTATTTCATAACATTTTTTTATATTACATGAAATTTTATATTTCATCTTAAAAAGAAAAAAAAAAAAAGAAAAAAAGAAACAAAAAGCAAAGGGGAAACAGGAAGGAGTCACCAACAGATTTTTTCAAACCCAATGGACATGTTGGCTACTAGTTCGGTCCATCAGTCACGTTAGCCCAAAAGCCTTTTAGTGGGCCCGTGATGGTCCAAAATACATGCATCACCAAATGAGTAGAATTGATTTTCATTGGATTTAAAAGAAATCATAAAATTATATATCAACGATACTTTTGTCATAAAATATACTTTGTTTTCATCTAAATAAAAATCATCACTTTTTTCTAGTACTTCTTTTTTTTTTTTTTAACAAAAGGTTTTGATTGTACAGCGTTAGTCCCAAATGAAAAGTAGGTGGTTAACAATTAAATCAAATTGAACCGTTAATCATAATATTTATATATAGTGGGTGTATTATTTCATGTCATCAATTTACACAGTGGATAATGTCTAATAACAGCATGCCAATTATGTTAGAGTAAGTGCACCAATGGATAGCCAAATTATCTAATAAACAGTACATATTTTAGGTTTGACTAGTAACTTTTCTTTTTCAAACCACATTAATGTTAGGCATTTTACCAATTATCTATTAAAAAATTAATTTTTCAAAATTGGAGCCCATTATCTTCTTCAATATAAAGGCTATTGTCTTCTTCAACAAATAATAAACAATTGTTTAACTAGTGAACAGTAACTCAGCAGAAATGAAGAGTTACTGTAGCAAGAGTAAAAATAGCTGTGATTTTGAAGAGTCTGGTGCAGATGGTTTTCTTCCTTACTAGCTAACAAAAATACATAAAATGCTTATTTACCTATTCTGCTGCACATGCTCTTAGTGGGTAACGAATTTGTTAGCCCTTCAAATTTAAAAAACTGGTCAAAATTTAAATCATATATTTTTAAACATAATACCAATATTTTTTTTTAATTAATAGACACGATATTAATCAATGTTTCATATCACAAAAATTAATGGTGTTGAATGTATTTAGTGTGCGTTTGTAGTAACAAAAAGTGAGAAAAGTTATGGTTTCGTAATTCGTACAGTGAGATAAAAAGTAAAATGACTATTAAAATTTTTCAGTATTTTTACTTTTTTTTTTTATTTTTTATTACTCCAAACAAAACTTTTTACGGGGGCTGAAATTTAACATTACAATCTACGCATAATTTTTAGGACCGGTGTTAACCAACCTCCTGTAATGAGTAATGACTAATTGATGTTCATCGAGGCACCCCCTGAATTAGGGATGGTTTTCTGGACCGTTGTTACTTGTTTTTAGACACTACTGGGTTAGTCTGGATAATACATATGATAAGATTCTGTATGGTAGTCAGTGTCACGGAGATGAATCTGCACCCAATCTCGTGGACAATTTTCCGGGAAATCATGCCCTCTCAATTATGGTCGGGGAGATCACAAATGATCTAATGCTCATTTTTTCAGAAACTACAACAACTGGTTATTCTTAGATTTCCGGCTCCCCCAAGTTGAACTAATTTCTAATTAATTTTGTCTTTTAAGTCAAATTATCACCATTCATTAATGAGAGTCGTCTTCCTGATTTCAAAATCTTTTTCTTATTTCTTTCTTTCTTTTCTTTTAAGGGGCATTTAGTATGAGAAAAAATAATAAAAAATGCATTTTTAATAATTTTTTAATGTTTAACATAAAATTATTAAATCACGTTTTTCAGATATGAATAATGAAATTTGTTAACTTTTTTGATAACTTTTTAAAGAAAAAAAAAACCCTCTGAATAGTTTTTTTTAATCTATCGAAATTGTTTTATGTTAGAATTTATTAAATTTTGTGAAAGGTTCCAAGAATTTGTAAAAAAATTGTTGGTATTTGTGGAGTATTATTGGGGTTTATAATAAATTTTTTAGGGTTTGTAAAAAAGTTGTTAGGATATATAAATATATATAAATTTATAATTATTTTACGAAATACAAAAAGTGCAAAATGTGTTAGAGAATTTTAGATTTTTTCAGAATTTTTTCAACGATTTTCATCGCACCAAACAGATATATATATATATATATATATATTTTGACAATCTCCTATTCATTGACACCTAGATCATGTGTATATTTCCAAGGTTTGGTTTGATTAGAAAATTTGGTTCTAGATTTTTTTTTTTGGTAGTTTTTCATCTTATATGTCTTTTTTTAATCAAAATTTAGTTTTTACTTTAGAAGTTATAGTTTTTAGGTGTGTTAATCATATTCACACAAAAAAAAAAAAAAATCAAAAAATTTGTATCCATTTGAATAAAAAAGTAACAAAAAAATTAATATTTTTATTTTTTAACTTTTACCTAAATAGACGTGATTTTTTTAATTTTTTTATAAATACAATTAACACATTTAAAAATTACTGTTTCTTTAAAAAATTAAATTTTCTTAAAAATTTCATATAAGATGAAAAAATTATAAAAACAACTAAAATTAATTTTGTAGTGCCAAAAGGAGCCTAAATAAACGAATAAACACGCAAGGAGAGAGATGGTTCTATTAGTATAATCATATTAGAAAATTAAATAATGCAATTAATGAGCAAGCCGCGAACGACTCTCAAATATCCCAAGAGCTGCTTTCCTTTTTCTTTCGTGTCCCAGCAGCAAAGGTAATGGCCGCGATTAAGAGTACAATTTTTAGTACTTTTTGATAGTTTTTTTTATTAAAAATTATTAGTTATAAATTTTAGTAAATTAGGTAAAAATAAATAGTAATTTTTATCAACTTTTGTAAGTGTTGAGTGGTTGATAAAATTTTTGATAATTTTTAATAATTTTTAATAACTTTTAAGTTGAGAAAAGTTACTGTAATAGAAGAAAAAAAAAAGGTAAAAATTGATAGTTTGTCAAATATTTAAAAAATAAAAGTTAATTATTTTTTGTTAAAAATTTTGTTATCTAACGCCCTAATATACCATTTTTTTTAAAGAGAAAAAAAACACAAAATAATAAATAAATTTTAAAAAAGGGAGGAGATATCGCTTTCAAACGGGTGAGCCTTTTTTCGTTTCCACTTGCAAAGAAGCCAAGTACAAGTTGGCTACCACCAATGGTCGTCCTTCTGACCAACCAACAACCGCCACGTGAGATATTGGTCACAAATGTCAGTTTGTCCTTTCAACGAATCAACCGATGCCACGTAAGCAGTCGGGTCATGTCCTTCCCTCGTCTGGCTTCCTCAGGCTGCAACCATGCAAAACAAAAAGCAGAATGAATCATACCTAATTATATATGGAAATGATAAATATATTAATTTTTACTATTTTTTCTTATAAATTATTTTTTTCATCTAATTGTTTTTATTATATTTTTACTTTTATTTTTATTTATCTTAAAATAAATTTTACTCCAACGGATAATAAATTTTTAAGGCCACATCGATCTTTAATACCTATATTATAATATTAGGGATATTTAATTGATCAAAATTAATTAAAATTTATAAATTTTTATTAATTTTTTATATTTTTTCAATCAAAATTTACTATATATCATTTTTATATCAAATTTTTATATTTTTATTGTACTTTTTAACTAGTCAAACACATCCTTAATAGTACATGTCCACAGGGTATAATGAAATTTTTAATAAATAATTTTAAGTGAAAATAAGTGGAGAATCGAATAAAAATTACATTTTATATATATTGCGGTTGTGCTAGATTGATACTGTTAATGTTGTCGAATTAATTTTATTCTTAAGATGCAACGTAATGAATTTTTATAATAAAATAATAATTAAAAATTTTTAAGTCATTAAATTAAATTTAACGGCCGAATATCCTCGGTTATGGCTTATTAGGAAAACCAATATCAAACTTCTCAATTTTTGTGACTGTAATGGTGGTCCAATGAAGTGTGCATGCGTGTCACGATTTCTAAAGACGTGGAAAAGCAATAATTGCTCGGAGTCGGGAGGATTTCCCACGACATGGAGCACCAAATAATTGTTTGAAACACGTTTCGGTAAAAGTATCAGTTTTTAATTTTTACATTTAATTTTTATATTTAATTTTTATATTTAATATTTAATTTCCATTTTCATAATAAAAAGGAAAAACAAAAAATTGAAAATATATTTTATAACGATAATTGTTAGTTGATAGTTATAATTATTTATTAATTAAATTCAATAAATTTAATTATTTTAATTATTAAAAATAATTTAATCTAATAAAAATAAATATAGTAAACGTAATTTATTATAATTATTTTTTAAAATAATTTAATAAAATATATTTCACGCCAATTAAATTAATTAATTTAATTAACTTAAATTAATTAGATTTTACTGATTAATTATATTAATTAAATTTAATTATTTTGATTATATTTTTTAAAATAATTTAATTCAATAAAAATAAAATATATTCAATATAATTTAATTATATTATCTGTTAAAAATAATTTATATTAAATTATTTCTATATTAATTCAATTAATCAAATTTAATTAAATAATTAATTTTTTAAGTTAATTAAATATGTTTATTTTAATTATATTTTTATTAAAAATAATTTAATTGAATAAAAATAAAATATATTAAATATAATTTATTATATTATTTATTAAAAATAATACAATAAAATTTTTTTATATTAATTTAACTAATTAAATTCATTCATAACTAATATAATTTAGTTAATTAATATATTCAATACATAATTTAATATATTAAATTAGTTTTGATAAAATTAATTGTTAATTAAATCATATTTAATATATTTTTATATAAATAAAAATAATATACTAAAAATAAATTTACCAACGAGTTATTAAGTCCAGTTTTCAAAAAAATAAAAAATAAAAATAAAAACAGACACGTAAAACTGAAGGGGGCCTTGGAATCGAGGAGAGGATAGGAAGTGTCGTTCCCGAGGAGAGACTGCAACGAGTATTGCTCCGTTCCATGTGGCAACAAAAACCTCCCCCAATTCTCGCCTTCCCCGATGAATCCGTCCACCGTCGCTATATACACGTAATCCAACATATATGCATACTGCGTGTGCGTGTGTATATATATGTACAAATCGGATACGGCTGCATTCGACATCATTCTCGATCTTCTCCTCTGTTATCTGCTGTAATCCTCTATTCCCCACCGTTTCTGTCTCCCAAAATTGAAGTAATGGAAGCTTTGACGCTCACCGGATTGTTAAAGCAGGTTGCCGGAGAATTCCCTTCCCGGCGAGCGATCTCTGTTTCCGGCAAGTTCGATCTCACGCATGCTCGCCTGCAAGAACATATCGAGAAAGCCGCTTGTCAGCTCGTCTCTGCCGGCGTTAAACCCGGTGACGTTGTCGCTCTCACCTTCCCGAATACCGTTGAGGTTTGAATTTGATTCATCCAGTTAGATTATTCTTCCGTTTATTTTTATTTTTTTAATTTTATGATTCTTTTTTCCATAGGCAGGCGAGAAAATGTTTGACGTTGTTTTTCGATTTTGAAAATTGAAGGACAGAAAATCACTTTTACGTATTTAATTGATTGTATAAGTAATTTAGTAGGGACTGTTAACTAATAAAGCGATTCAGGTTTGAAATTTTTATTTTGATTTTCTTTGCCTTCATTTTCTCAATAGCCAAACAGGAGGTTTCGTTGTTTTTCGATTGCGAAAATTGAAAAACTGAAAATCACTTTTTAATTATTTAATTGATTGTATTAGTAATTTATAAATCGATTCTGGTTTGAAAATTCGTTTTGACTTTTTTTTTCTTTTCCTTCCTTTTCTCATTAGCCCAAACTGAGGTTTTCTTGACGCAAATTTATCGGAGTTTTTTGTTTAATGGAATTGCAGTTCGTAATCATGTTTTTGGCCGTAATCCGCGTACGGGCCACGGCCGCGCCTCTCAACTCGGCTTACACCTCTGACGAGTTCGAGTTCTACCTCTCCGACTCAGAGTCGAAACTCCTCTTAGTTTCAAAAGAAGGAAACGAGTCGGCTCAAGCCGCCGCCTCGAAGCTTAAAATCCCCCATGTCACTGTCGCTCTCCCTCAAGCCGACTCGGACATCACTCTCTCTTCGGCTCACTCCGTGTGTGACCTTGAATCGATCTCCAAAATCGTCAATGAACCCTCCGACGTCATGTTGTTCCTCCATACTTCGGGTACCACGAGTCGACCCAAAGGCGTGCCGCTGACTCAGCTCAACTTAGCTTCCTCTGTACAAAATATCAAATCGGTATACAAACTCACTGAGTCAGACTCAACTGTTATTGTCCTCCCATTATTTCACGTTCACGGACTACTCGCCGGATTACTGAGCTCACTCGGCGCCGGAGCCGCGGTGACTCTCCCAGCCGCTGGACGGTTCTCGGCTTCAACGTTCTGGTCAGACATGAACAAATACAACGCCACCTGGTACACTGCCGTTCCTACGATACACCAGATCGTACTAGATCGCCACTTCAGCAAACCGGAGCCAATGTACCCGAAACTCCGGTTCATTCGGAGCTGCAGTGCGTCGCTGGCGCCTGCCATACTGACCCGGCTCGAAGAGGCGTTTGGCGCGCCGGTCTTGGAGGCTTACGCTATGACAGAGGCGTCCCATCTTATGTCATCAAACCCGTTACCAGAGGATGGCCCGCATAAAGCCGGGTCGGTCGGGAAACCCGTGGGTCAAGAGATGGCCATTTTGGACGAAAATGGGGTTCCACAAGAGGCTGGTAAAAGTGGGGAGGTATGTATTAGGGGAACTAATTTGACCAAAGGGTACAAAAACAACCCAGAGGCGAATAAATCCGCTTTTCGGTTCGGGTGGTTCCACACTGAAGACCTTGGGTATTTTGATTCGGACGGTTATCTTCATCTTGTTGGCCGGATCAAGGAGCTGATCAACCGTGGAGGTAAGATATGAATTATTTTCTAAACTTTTCGTGTATTAAAGCAATTGAAGTTGATAAATGGTAGTTAATCGCAACGCTGCTCAATTTCTGTGAATTTTAGAGCGTTTTATAAGTTACTGCAAATCAAGGCAATACTCCATTCTAACCATCTTAGACATGAAAGCGAAAAAAAAATTCCAAAATCCTACTGCGCATCAGATACTCTCGTCAAATATGATAAAAAGGATAGCTGCTGCAGTGCCTCCAAATTTAAAGAATTACTATTGTTCATAACTTTTTAATAGTAAAATTTTCTTTTAGTTTTTCTATTATAATGCCTCTTTCTCTTATCTATTTCTCTCTTATCAGTCGCATATTTTATGTAAAAAAAAAATGTATTTTACAAAATTTTGATGAAATATAATTTAAAAAATTTGATACGATAAAGTTAAATGGAGTCCATAAAATGTAAAAATTATATTTTTTATTATCTTTAAAAAAAAAATCTACTAAAATAAATTAGTGTGGATAACCTCAGGTGAATGCCATGTAAATCAAGAATCTAAATTCATCTGTGTCGTAGTCTGAGCGACGGATGATAGCATTCCTCGTTAGGCGGGTGGGTCACTTTAGGCCAGTTTGGTGGATTAGGCATCTTGTGGGTTTATGTCCCAATTGCTCATTGATTGGTACCCATTTCACCTATTTTAATTTCTGGCAGCTAAATGGGTTGGAAAGTTATTGCCACAATATATTTTGTCATTATTATTATTATTATTAGATCTCCCTTTCCTTAGTCTAGTTGGAAGGATAATTTGTTATTTTGATGTGTTTAAAGTAATAAAAAATGAAGTATATTGTGAATTTGTAATTCGTACAATAAGATAAAAATAAATAATTTTTAAAAATTTTCAAAAATTTTTATAAATTGACAACAAAACAAATGGATCCTAAATATTAACACAAATTTTTATATATTGATGCTAACATTCGCATTCATTTATTATTTATATTCTTTCAGGGGAGAAGATCTCACCAATTGAAGTGGACGCGGTGCTGCTGTCTCATCCAGAGATTGCTCAAGCGGTTGCATTTGGTGTCCCCGATGACAAGTATGGTGAAGAGGTAAGGCCGTATCAAATTCTACCACCAATCGTTTTCAATTTTTTTTTTTTTTCTTTTAAAGTGCTAGTGATCCCTTGGTGGCCGGGTGGCACATTGTGACGGGACCAAATTCCTACGAGACAGAGGAACTATTTGGAACTTCTCCCTTGGGAAGGATTTGGATTCTCCCAAGCTGGCCCTTTGTCCATAAAATTTTGTTTACAATTAAACTCCTTTTCAACCTGTCCAAGTCCTTACTAGATGCCCGACGCCTAAATCCAAAATATAACTGAAGGCAGTAGCGTAGTTCAAATTATGACCACTCATATGTGTAGATCTCACAAAAATAGAAAAAAGAAAAGATGGGCTCCAAGGTTGTTAATATTAACGTTTCATTAAAAAAAGGATTATTTTTTTAAATATAAATGTATTTTCCTAAAAAAAATTATTTTAGAGCCTCGAATAAATTCTAACAGTTTTCGCCTTTCTCTACTCTTCACAGATAAACTGTGCTATCATTCCTAAGGAAGGATCAAACGTTGATGAAGCAGAAGTTTTGAGGTTCTGCAAGACAAATCTTGCAGCTTTTAAGGTTCCTAAGAAGGTTTTTGTCACCGACTCTCTCCCACAGACAGCAACTGGAAAAATTCAGAGGCGATTTGTAGCAGAGCACTTCCTTGCTCAAATCTCAACCGCTAAAGTTCCCAAGTTTGGAGCCTAAGCACAAGTCTGCCATTCCTTGGTGTCACATTGGTGGTCCCCACAAAAAATAAATAAATTATAAAAAAAAAATTAGTTTTTCTACCCACATGGTAACGTTAGGCGGCCATAATTCAAAGCTTATGGTTTATTTTTAGTCGTTCTCCTGCATATTTTGTCACAGTCGTTCTCCTGCATATTCAATACATGTGTTTTTCTATTATATGACATTTACTGACATGAATCAAAAGCATCAGACTTGTATATGTCTTTTCCTTTTTTTTTTTTGTTTTGGCTAATACATGTGTTTTTTATGATATACTTTGGGCACCAAGGTTTTTTTTATATGTTATTTTTGTTTTATATAATTTTTTGCTAAAATTTATTTTTTTATTTGATATTTTTTAGATGTATTAATTATATTTATAAAGCAATAAAAATTTTATGTCCGTTTTAAAAAAGTTAAAACTTTTTTTTTTTAATTTTTTCAAATTGGATGTAAAAATTTTTGCTTTTTTTTTTCCTTTTTTTTAATGAAAATTACCAAAAAAATTAAATTTTAGTAAAAAACATTAAAATAGCAAGCTCCTTTGGCGAAAATGATTTTATCAAGTTGGTCTTACCTCACCTCTTACAACTTACAGATAATGGGGTCTGTTTGGCCACAGCAAAATTCACTAATTTTAACTAATTTTTGTACTTTTCTTCAATCAAAAATTTTCATATATTATTTTATGTCATATTTTTTTATTTTTATTGTACTTTTTTTTTTATTTTTTGTCTATCAAACAAGCCTAATGAAAGGAACATACCGACGTATAAGTCCCCCAAAACAACAAAAAACAAAAAAAGAAAAAAAAATTACAGCTCACACCTAAGGATGGAAGTGTGGTGCATCCGGTCCGATTTTATTTTAATGGAACAAGATGAGAGAGAAAAAAAAATTAAAATTTGATAAAGTTTAAAAATCAAGTTAGGACAAAATTCTTCTACGCGCTCCAATAAGTTTTAGAATTACATCTATTGCTTGACCTTTTTGTTGTACGTACAATAAACACAGAAAATGATTTCAATAGCTTGAAAGACGGAGGAGCAGAATAGGCACTGCGATTAGCAACTTTGAGTGTCGTTAATACCCTGCTAATATACGAGGCAAAATAAATTGACAGTTGCCATAACATGAAAAGCTATCATCAAGCCCATGGCACGCATTCTCCAAGGTATAATTTTTACTGTAACTCACCGCCAATAGTATCTTTAAATTTGAACAAGTAGGTAAATAGGTACTTCCTAATGACAACAAAGCAAACAAGAAGTGCCAGGAAAATGGCAAAATGGGAAGAATCCAAACACTAGGTAAATTGTATTGAAGAACACGACATATATCCAGCAACACATCTGCTACCACTGAAAGATGCCAGAGACCCAGAGCTCCTTTAGGCTTCCTGAGGTTCCTCCTCTTCATCTTCATAATCATACCCTTCCTCATCTGCTGTTGCATCTTGGTACTGCTGGTACTCAGAGACCAAATCATTCATGTTGCTCTCCGCCTCAGTAAACTCCATCTCATCCATTCCTTCTCCGGTATACCAATGTAAGAAAGCCTTCCTTCGGAACATAGCTGTGAACTGCTCACTCACCCTTCGGAACATCTCCTGAATTGAAGTGGAGTTTCCAATGAAAGTCGATGCCATCTTCAAGCCCGTTGGAGGGATATCGCAAACGGTAGACTTCACATTGTTGGGGATCCACTCCACAAAGTAGGATGAGTTCTTGTTCTGTACGTTAATCATTTGCTCATCAACTTCTTTGGTGCTCATCTTGCCACGGAACATAGCTGAAGCTGTCAAATATCTTCCATGGCGAGGATCAGCAGCACACATCATGTTTTTGGCGTCCCACATTTGCTGAGTGAGCTCAGGAACAGTTAGTGCCCGATATTGCTGTGACCCACGAGATGTGAGCGGAGCAAATCCAACCATGAAGAAATGCAGCCGAGGGAATGGGATGAGGTTGACAGCAAGCTTGCGGAGATCAGAATTGAGTTGACCAGGGAAACGAAGACAGCAAGTTACTCCACTCATGGTCGCGGATATGAGGTGATTTAGGTCTCCAACTGAAAAAACCAAAAAAAAAAAAAAAAAAAACTTTATCTGGGTATGGATAAAATAGTAAACTTCAGAAAAAACAAAGGAACGTAAAATTACTAATGTTACTTATGAAAGCATGCCCCAACCTTCTTCCTCCAGAATCAGCATTGAAACACAAGTGAACGGCTAGAATCATACAGATAGAATCATGCAACTTTGGCTTTGGATATCATTGTAAAAGACAGACATGACAGATTTCGGCAGACCACCTTGTAGTGTCCAACTAATTTAGGATATACCATGAGTTCACAGCTATATATGTCCCCCCAGTTACTTATAACAAGAAACTTATCCTTTATAACAGAAGGGTGCTCTGCACCACCCTTTCATCGAGAAGCAAACTAATCTACCTTCAAGGGAGAAGATCAGTTTCACTCAGATGATGTTTCAACTCTTGATGTGTGTCACAGAAGAACATTCTTTGGAGTGGTTACCGTAAATTATATGCACATAGAATGAGAAACATGGCCAGATATACAAAATGAAAATCAACAAAAATCTAGAGTACGACCATGAAAGAGAATAAAATCTTATGACCACGAAAGAGAGAATAAAATCTTACAGCTTGGAGTAGTAAGCTTTAGGGTTCGGAAGCAAATGTCATACAGGGCCTCGTTGTCCAGAACCATACATTCATCTGCATTCTCAACAAGCTGGTGAACAGAGAGGGTTGCATTGTAAGGTTCAACAACAGTGTCAGACACCTTTGGTGATGGAAAAACAGAGAAAGTGAGCATCATCCTATCTGGATACTCTTCTCTTATCTTCGAAATAAGAAGTGTTCCCATGCCTGACCCAGTTCCACCTCCCAAGGAGTGGCAAACCTGGAAACCTGAAAAATTTTGAACAAACAATTTATGCACTAGGTATTTGAAGACACAAGTCCTTGCAAGAACAACAGTGAAGCGCACAACATCAAAATCATGAAATGAAATTCTCAGCTAAAGCCCTATTAACTTTGCTGATTAGAGCATGTAAGGAAAAACCTCCCCAAATCTGATCCTAATACCACTAAGCAAAGTTAATTAAGATGATATTTTCACAGTAGATCAGAGAACAACACACTAGCATTCAACATTGCTTTGTCTGGTAACCAAACAGAATATATGGGAAATCAGGAGTAACTATTTTCAGCATTGCAAGGCAGAGGAAGCAAATAAAAAAGCAAACAATAAACCATCAGAACATGTAAAATAGACATTAGATCATTCAATCCAAATTTCATAAATTGACATTTAAAAGCATAAATGAGATAAGCAAGCCACCATTATAGATCATATAGAAAGATCAGAAGGTTCACTGCACACTACATAAGAAATCCTGAAAGCAACCATTATGATAGAGACAAAGTGAACAAATTACAATCTACTACACGATTAACCCATAAAATTGTGTTATCATGGTCAATCAAATCATTCTGCACGCAAAAAGTATACTACAAAATCATACCAACGCCTAATCTCAGGGAAGATACAAACATGCACTTAGGACGAGTTTGGAGTGAGATAAAGTGAGATAAATTGAGAGTTCGTAATGCGTGCAGTAAAAAAAAAAATTGAAATAATATAAAATTAACGGATATTTATAGAATTTTTTAGAGTTTGTTTACAAACCAAACGGAACCTTAATAGCACCATGAATAAAAAATTTTCATTTTCAGTATGTAATATGTGAACGTGTTTCGGCTATGGCATGATATTTTATGTATAATGTACTTTGGTAATGATATCATTGATCATTTCTATATTATTCCACATGGTGCCTTGATGTGTGTGTTCAGTATGTGCAGAATTTGAGTAGAATTTAAAATTTAACTTAAGTTTTGATATGGAATTGCCAAGGGGGAGATTGTAAAGTCTTGTGGCAAATCCAATCAAAATATTAGTTAAATTAGGGATGCTATTAAAGTTTCCTAAAGTGATGCAAATTGAAGATTTGAAAAATTCTGAACAATTAAGGAGATAAAGTTAATCAAGTTGACCAAGATTTTGAAGAATTCTAATTGGTGTGAAGGATTACAAAACCTAATGGAATTCGGACGTAGATTTCTGGAACGTGAATGAAATTCCAGTGTACCTCGCAGGCACGGCGCGGGGAGCTCGCGGATACGCTCCATGCACGCAAGCATCCCGCAGGGAGCGCGTGAGTGCGCCAAGGTGTCTCAGAAATTCCAGTGAGGTCCGCAGGCAAGAGGATGGGAGACCGAGGGTGCGCCAGTGTTATTTCCTAAAGCGTAAAAATTCCAGTGCAGGTCGCAGGCTGGAGGATGGGAGCGCAAGGGATCGAGCTTTGAATATTTTGTTCAGATTCAATTTTCTATTTTGCCAAACTAGGGCAACTTTGTAAACCTATATATATGTGAAACCAACTCTGTAATGGTAAGAGGTGGGAGAACATATTATAGGGACCTAGAGAAAGAGTCTTTGAGTATTGAGAGCTTTCATGTTCTTTCTCTAAATTCGTCTTGTATTTTCTTTTGACATTCTGTGTGAGGCAGAAAGCCTGCTTGTAGGGTTTATCGAGTGATTCGAGCAAGAGTGACGAAAGGATTCGTGCGAGTGATTCGTAGAGAGTCTGAGTAGAGTCTTGTAACCCGTTGATAGTGGGATTGTAAATAAATATTTTTCTCCCTGTGATAGGGTTTCCTCGTTATTCTCTTGTGTGATTACTTTCACTGTGTGTGTGATTGTGTAGGTTTGGAATTTTCAGAGATCAACAGTTTCGAAACGGCAAACAAGGAAAAACTAAAGGGGATGAAAAAATAAAATATTAAACCAGCAAATTGATTGATCTGCAATAGACACTGAAAATACAATTCGATAGTTCAAATAATAAAAATAAAATAAAATTCAAATTAATCGAACAATCAACACATTTACAGCACATAAAACAACATTAAATTAGAAAAAAAAAATTCCAAGAAGCGCATAACCGCAAAGAATACCTTGGAGACAGTCACAGTTCTCAGCCTCCTTGCGAACAACATCGAGAACTGAGTCGATGAGCTCAGCACCCTCAGTGTAGTGGCCTTTGGCCCAGTTGTTCCCGGCGCCGGACTGCCCGAATACAAAGTTATCGGGCCGGAAGATCTGGCCGTAGGGTCCGGATCTGACGCTGTCCATGGTCCCGGGCTCGAGGTCCATCAGGACGGCGCGTGGAACAAACCGCCCACAGCTAGCCTCATTGTAGTACACATTGACTCGCTCCAGCTGGAGGTCGTTGTCGCCGCTGTACCGGCCGGTGGAGTCGATGCC
Source organism: Vitellaria paradoxa (assembly GCA_019916065.1). NCBI lineage: Eukaryota > Viridiplantae > Streptophyta > Magnoliopsida > Ericales > Sapotaceae > Vitellaria > Vitellaria paradoxa. The sequence continues at coordinate 3,960,326 of CM034240.1, forward strand.
GTGCTCCGCGCACACCACCTCCCAGAACTTGGCTCCGATCTGATTGCCGCATTGGCCACCTTGAATGTGCAAGATCTCACGCATTTTCTAGAGAGGGAAAGTGAAGATGGAGATTGGAGGCTTATACAGTGAGACGGAGACGAGAGAGAGAGAGAGAGAAAGAGAGAGAGAGAGAGGTTCTGGCTTCGGTTTTGGGGAAATGAGGGAGGAGAGGTGTGGTTTTATGGGGTGAGTTAGCCGTTCTTGGTTCGCCGTCACGGGGATGGAAAGAGAATCAAAAGGAGGTTGACGGATCCGTTGACTTAATTGGGGGAATTTAAATTTTAAAATTAGGAAACACCGTTTTTGACATTTTTGTGTATATCGATTTGAAACCGGTGCCTTGAGAGCGTCTGTACGTCAAGGTCCCATTTGAATATTCAATTTTCAGTTAAATATTGATATATTTTTGGCAAAAGTTGGTGAATGAAATTTTTGATGTCTTTGGTAAAATAAAAAAAATGATAATTTTTAGTAACTTTTTATATGTTTAATAAAATTTTTGATAATATTTGAGTTGAATTAAAATGAAATAATTATTATATTTCTAACCAACTTAATAAAAATTGAAATATTAACAACTTATTACATAGAATTATTGGTCACTTTGATATTTTATCAAATATCGAAAACATCAAAAGTTTGTAATTTTTTAATATTTTTTGCTCCTTCAAACTTTCAAACCAAATTTAAATGAGTAACTAATGTCACTATTGATGTTAGTCATGTAATATCGAGATTGTAAACCGTCTAATTAAAATAGTACGATTTACAATAAAAATAAGTTTAAAATTTTTTTACCTAAATTTATTTATAATCCGACATTAAATGATTAATATAAAAAATAATATTAACCTCCTCAAATTGACATGGAGGTGAGTGATGTAATTAGCACTACGTACAAAAATAAATAAATAAATAAATGGTTGTTGGTGGATAAGGCCCAGGCTTGGCCCAAATTTGGTCTGGCCCATATTAAACTTACCTTCTACTCCAAATCTGGATATATGTGGAGTGACCTATAAGGGAACACAGAAGAGGAACGATATTATAAGCTGAGAGAGGCTGAAACTACATCACATGATGTGATCATGAAAGCTTTGTAGCAAAGCAAAGAATGTCAAATTCCAGTGTAGCAAAACGTGGGGGCCCAATGCAGCCCAACTGTTAAATCCAACCTTCAATTTAACCAATTTGATTAGGACTATCATTATCATTTTCAATTAGCTAGTTAGAGGGTCCTTTGAACAAAAAAAAAAAAAAAAAATCCGTGGCGATGGAAGAGAGTAAAAAGTTTGGAAAAGAAAAAAAAAGTCCATAAAGTTCTTCATCTGCGTCAACAATGGGTGTATTTGGAGTTGTATAAAATAATATAAAATTATAAAAGTAAATATTTCGCAATTCGCATAATGAGTAAAAATTTTAAATTTTATTATCTCGTAATTTATGTTTATAAAAATTTGTAAAATTTTATTTTATTTTGGAGAGGTCTAAACAGAACTAATATTAATAATCTAAACAATGCAATAATAGAGGATGAGAAATCATGACAAAGAATGATTTTTTTTGGGGGGGGGGGAGTGTGGAATAAATTAACCAAAAAAGAAACCTAGAAAAATAAAATGTGGAGAACTGCTCATGCAGAGGAGAGGAGAAAAGCAAGAATGCTCATGCAGAGCCAAGGTTTGTGGACATGAATCATGCCCAAGAGGCTAAGACAATTCCCAACCCTTACTTGCTCCCTAAAGATTCTCTTATTCCCCGCAATTTTCTCATCTCCTAAAAATTGCCCAGCTCTCTCGTGTCTTCCCAAATTGAAGGATCTCTCCTCCCCAATACCCCCCCCCCCAATCTCTCTTTCTCCTCTTTGTTCTTTCTCATTTCGCAGAGCTGCTACCTCACATCAAAAGTTCAACATGGTATGTCTCTCCCTCCCTCTCTCCCTCCCTCTCTCTCTCTCTCTCCCCCCACCGTCGTTTTCCTTGAAATCTTATTGTAATGGCTTGAAAGGAAATAAGAGAAAAGAAATGAGTCAAAATTTATTTAGATATAATAACAACCATGCTCATATCTGAATTTTGTTTGCTTTAGATGGTTTTTGTTCTTCCCTTGTTCTTCAAATGAATTTCCTCACACACACACATGCAGAATATCAAGTGATATTGGAGCTGCTGCGCATTGTATTTGAGAATGGTGAATCCTAGAAATGGTTTCAAAATCTATTTTATTTCCTTTACAGCACACATCATAAAAAACAGCGTTGATAATATAGCAACATTTGCATGTTAAGAAAATGTTATTCTTTTATAAATTAGAATTGTTTGCAAATAAAATGTAGGTTAATAATTATTATTTTTTATTTAAAGTGAATTATTTTCGTTTTAGGCAGCATTGAATTAACCCTTTTAGTTTCATGACTTGGTTTTCCAGAATTGATTTCAAATTACAGAGAGGAAAGAGTTACCCAAACCCAATGGCTCTTTCTTTGTTATCATAAGATACTTTATTACCATTCCCACTTTAGAGTTTGTATTTTAAAATTGTTTCATTTTGTCCTTAATATATGTTAGTCACTCCATTTTTATCATTTTCTGTTAAATATATAGATGAAAAATGCCACGTGAAAAACAAAGAACGTGTGGTTATCCGCCATATTTTTTAAAACAATAACTATCAAAAGGGACAAAATGAAATTGAGTTGAATGCATAAGAGCAAAATGGAGCAATTTAAAGCACAAGTTAGGAGATGAGATTGATGATAAAGTAAAAGATGTCGAGTGTAATGTACTCTGGTCAATATCAATTAAACGCTGTTCTTGTTGCTTCTGCGCTTCATCTGTTCTTTTCTTGTCCCGTGAATTAATTAATTTTCTTGGTGGATAGGCGAATGCGGCCTCCGGAATGGCTGTGGAAGATGAATGTAAGCTCAAATTCTACGAATTGAAAGCCAAGAGGAACTACCGTTTCATCATCTTCAAGATTGAGGGGCAACATGTGGTTGTGGAGAAGCTTGGGAGCCCTGAAGAAAGCTACGATGATTTCACTGCCTCGCTCCCTGCTGACGAGTGCCGCTATGCTGTCTTTGATTTTGATTTTACTACTTCTGAAAATTGCCAGAAGAGCAAAATTTTCTTTATTGCTTGGTAATTAATATGGAGTTGGCGACCTATTATATTCTCATCACCTTCTAGAATTAATTAACTAATTCATATACATTAAAAAAAAAAAAAAATAGAAGTTGGAAAATAGATCACATATGTTTGGATTACATCTGAAGAATATAAGTTGGTTTTTTTTTTTTTTTTTTTGGGTTGGTTTTTAGGTCACCAGACACATCGAAGGTAAGAATGAAGATGGTCTACGCAAGCTCCAAGGACAAATTCAAGACGGAGCTGGATGGAATACAAGTGGAGCTGCAAGCAACGGATCCGAGTGAAATGAGCATGGACATTATAAAAGGACGAGCACTCTGAGCACCCTCTTTCCATCTCTTCCTTGGTGTCTAGAGCCCTTTTCTCTACTTGTTAATTTGTTATGAAGTTTACATTAAATTGTTGTTTTGATTCTTTGATCAATACTAAATACTACCGAACCATTTAGTGTAATGCAATTTTCTTCAATTCATTCCCCCGTCAAGTTAATTTAAATTTCCAATAAATTGCAATTAATTTTGTCAATACTGCATTTTCTCTGTATGTCTATATACGCTGCTGCATGTATGTGACTTGATGATCACCTGTATTTGAAATTTTTCGTGAAATTATATGCATGTGCACAAAAGATGAGATTACTTGAACTTTTTGAAAATTTTATGAAATTCTTGATTGTGTATATATTAACATCAAATATCAGACGAGTCATCCCATTGTTTAATATTAAATAAAGGTAATAATGATATTACTCGAAATATCGATGCTTTTAACATGGGTAATAATGTTTTCATAGTCTTATTCCCTCCTGTTTATGCCCACCCCTTGAGCATCAATGCAAGGGGCAAGTTCAAAGACATACAAGTAAAAAGATTTTCAATTGCAATATCATTGAATCATCCATAGCAGCCACGATCGTAATAGTACTCAAGATTTTGGTACAGTAGTTTCTAAAAGATTTTCGATTGTTGACAGATGAGACGAAGATAGTACTAATATAAGTGAAAAAAGCATTTATTTTTGCGGCTTTCAATTGCGCAAGTACCTAGAACATGAAAGGTACGCAGAACAGCAGAGCATGTTCTCCATTACAAAATAAAAGCATAGACAGAATAATACCAAGCCAATCTGTTTAATCTAGAGCAGTTTCCAAAACAACCACAGCTTATGTCCTATGTTATCTAGAAACTGGAAATAAACATATCTCAAGAACCTGTTGAATAGTAAAGCACCAATTACTCCCCAAAACCCCACCACAAATCCCAGGGCCATGCTCACGTAAAACCAATCAATCTCGAGTCGTTTGTCTTCTTCAACTACCGTTCCGCATCAGGACTTTCAGTGCTTGGACTGCAGTTCACGAGAAGTGGAACTCCACAGAGGTGGTTCCCAAAGAAGGAAGAAGGATCCAGGCTCTGCAGCTGGGTGCTCAAGGGAATTTTTCCCCACAAGTCGTTACAAGACACATTTAAATGACTCAAGAAAGACAAAGCAGACATGCTTGGGGTTATTTCACCTGAAAGTTGGTTTCTTGATAAATCAAGAGATTCTAGTGACTCCATGTCACCAATCTCCTTTGGGATCAATCCAGTCAAATGATTTCTTGACAAATTCAGTGACTGTAATCCGAAAAGGCTCGTTAACTCCCCAGGTATTTCTCCCTATATATTGTTATCGGATAGATCCATGTTTGTTACGAGTGGAAGTATGGTGTCATATTAAACCTCTCGACCTTTTGTTACCACCCACGCTTCTTCCAAAACCGCTCCATAATAAAGTGAGTAATAGATACGATCACGTGAGTTTCGTTTTAGAGTTAGCGCTGTGAAATTTTTGAAACAACGTGGAATTGATCCGAAGAAACGATTGTTTGCTAGATCCAAGATTTGAAGAGAAGCCAAGTAACAGAGTCCAGAAGGAATTTTTCCAGAAAACCTATTTGAACGGAGATTGAGTATCATTAACTGTGAAAGGCTTCTTCCTAACCATATTGGTATGCTTCCAACGAACTGATTCCAAGAAAGGTCAATTGCCACCAACTTTGTGCAATTCCTCAGATTCAAAGGTATTTCTCCTGAGAAGCTGTTGTTGCGTAAGTGCAATGAACGCAATTCTTTTAATTGCCCCAAGGAGCTTGGAATGTTTCCACTCAGACGGTTGCTTCCTAGGTTAATGACTTGCAAAAATGGCCAATTCATCCAACAGTCGGGAATTTCTCCTGACAAAAAATTTCTCCCAAGATGAAGGATTTTCAGATAATTTCGTTCATCTTTCTTATCACAGAGGAAAGAAAAAATATCTCCTGAAAATGCATTGTTGGAAAGGTCTAGCTCATCTACATTTGAGGAGATTCGGGGTAATGAACCACTAAAATTGTTGGAACCCAAGTAAATGGCTGACAAAAATGCATCAATTTTAACAATATTTTTTTGAATTTCACCCTGGAGTTGGTTGTGAGAAAGGTTTAAATAATAGAAGTTGGAAGATAAATTCCAAAACCAATTGGGAATTCTACCGAAAATTCCCGTAGAGGAAAGGTCCAGAGCCCGAAGGTCCTTTTGTGAATGGAGCCACGAAGGAAATCGTGGACCCAAATGCCATGATGTAAGGCACATTTCACTGAGTTGGAAGGGAGGAATCCAATTTGGACCCACTTTTAAGACTAACTGGTTTCCAGATGCATAGAAAAATCTGAGACTTGTGAGATTGGAAAAATGAACTTCAGACACAACCCCTTCCAACAAATTGTCTGATGCATCAAAATTCACTAACCTTGCAAGGTGTCCAAGACTTTCAGGAAGAGAACCGGATACTGAATTATGATGGAGAGAAAAGGTTTGCAGACTTTTAAATAGTCCAAGTTGATCATTTAAATGACCAGAAAATCGATTGCCATCCAACTTTAAACTCTCCAAAGTATACGAAACACATCCAGACAAACTTCCAAATAAAATCAATACATCTCCCCCAAATTTGTTAAATGAAAGAAAAAGGTGCCTCAAGTTGCAAAGCATTCCCACCTCTATCGGCACTTGCTCTACCAATTCATTGAATGACAGATCAAGATGGACAACAGAAGTTAGATTTCCAATGGAAGATGAGATTGTACCTTGCAACTGATTGCCCCGAAGGTTGAGGAATTCAAGATGCCTAAAACCGTACAGCCCATTAGGTATGCTAGAATTTAGAGAGTTCCAAGATAGATCAAGGGATCTGAGGTTGGTCATGTTTTGGTGTATTCGACCTCGAAAATTGTTTGCAGCCAAATTAAGAGACTCAAGACTACGAAGACTGAATATCCACCCGGGAAATGAGGATTTAAGGTGATCATATGAGAGATCTAGGACCAGCAGAGAAGTAAAATTAACATTTGGTAGAAGAGGATTAATGTAATCAAGTTGACAGGATTTCAAGTGTAACTCTACCAAAGAAGGGAGCATGTTAATTACCTGGAACCAGTTAGTTCCTTGCTGAGGTTCACTCGGCTTAGTTCCAGGTGTTCCAAATTGGAAAGACCAGAAAGCCAATCAAGGTTCTCAATCTGTAATTCGGATGAGTAAAGACCTTCAAGACTCAGGAAACGTAAACTGGAGAGGTTTCCAAGTTGGTGAGGAACTGTTCCAACTAATCCTGCTCTTGATAAATCAAGATACTGAAGACTTCCCAGAGATCCAAGAAAATCTGGAACTGGAATTCCCTGAAAGTTATTATCGCTTAGATTCAGGTAACCCAGATGCTTTAACTTGAGCAAAGAAGGATCCAATTCACCATGCAACATCGAGTTCTGGTAAGCTTCATATTCAGCAGAACCAAACCTAATTTCAAAGGGATTATAAGGATTTTGAAGGTGGAGCTGACGGACATGGACGGTGAAGTTGTTGCAAATGACCCCTGCCCATTTGCAGCAATCCTCTTCCACGTCCCAAGAGGAAAGCCTGTTTGAATTATCTTGTAGACCTTGCTTGAATTTGAGGAGAGCTTATTTCTCAGTCTCTACACAGGTCACACCATCAAGCTTACCATGGCAGGAGCTCAAACTAATCGTCACTATAATTAGGAGTAACTCAGGAAAAAGAATTGCAGCCGCCCGATTAGTGGATGCATCCATCATAATGATAATGCAACAGCACTAATCAACGGCACAAGTATTAGACTTGCATGGTGGGGAGCAATTTATAACGTCCTAGCCTTCACTGAAATTTTCAAATTAGTTTCATCGAAATTTTCAAATTAGTTTCATCACTGCCAACTGTAACATTTATAGAGATTTTTGATTAAGTTATTGTACGTTTTGTAATGATTTGTTATATTTAAAATTAAACTATTGCATATATAATATATATATATATATATCTGCGTGTGTAGCAGTTTTAAGTGTCATTATAAATAAAAGGGATAGCACCCATTCTATTTCAGCCGGCCTCAAGACGGTACTTGGTCTGAGTGAATTCAACCTGCAATTGAAATTTAGGCTTATATATACACACACAGACACGTGTCTCTGTGTTTTCATCTGAGAATGAGAGCGAGAAACCAACCCTAGTAAGCTGGCATGTTCTTTACTATCTATATATTAATTCAATTGATTAAAATTTTATCAATCTTAAATATTCTTTAATTATCTCAGCTATTATTTTATGTAGAAAAGGGGGATATGTTGAACTGGTTATTTAAAAAAATAAATAAATAAATGGGCCGGCACAGATTATTCCAACCAGAAAACTTCCACAACCACAATTGCAAGTTTGGTAATTAGCAAAAGTCAATGGACGACCTTATAAATCTGCTCTCACATCTAACTACTTACGTCGAAAGTTTACGATGCTAACAAACATACGAAACTGAAACTATGGGTCCGTTTGGTGCAATAAAAATTACTAAAAAATTCTGAAAATCTATAAAAATTTTTAATACATTTTGTACTCTTCGTATTTTGTGAAACAACTATGAATTTATATATATCTACATATCTTAATAATTTTTTATAAATTCCAATAAATTTTTTACAAGTCACAATAACATTTCACAAATCCCAATAACTTTTCACGTCTTTAATAAATTTTGACATAAAACCGTTCTGACAAATCTCAAAATCTGTTCAAACGATTTTTCTCTTCAAAAAACTGACGCAAAAAGTTGAAAATTTTCATTATTTATCTCTAAAAACGGGGTTTAGTGATTGTGCATTAAAAAATTACCAAAATCATATTTTTGATTACTTTTCATCGCACCAAACACCCTCTACATATATATATATATGTACATCTCATGCCCGCCAATTGTAAGAAGTGCCACTGATCACAGCTCTGCGCCTTTTCGAGGATATTCCGAGGTTTTAATCCTTAATTTCAAGGAAAGCGCCATTTGCAGCGTTTGTGTTACAAAGTGGGTTTTATGCGGGGAGGTAAACCAATGGTAAAATTTTAATAGTCTCATTCTCGTAACTCCAGTTCTTAATCAAGAAAATTTTGATATTTTTTTTTCTATATAAATTCAACAAAATTAGGTTTACACCTCGAATCTCAAAAGACACACCAATGTATTGTAATAATATACGTAATAAAAATATAATATAATATAAAATATCTATCACATAATTGACGGATACTCCATGGCAATAAATGGTACTTTACAAACAAATCCCAAGCTCACTCACATTTTTATTTTAATCCTAATCCCAATAATTTAGAATACTTCTAAACAGATTTGTGGGTTACATATTCTTAAATATCCATCTCATAACCATTCATAGATGTGTATATATCCCCCCCCCCCCCAAAAAAGGAAATTTGGGAAAGAGATTTTTCAAAATATCTTTCATGATAGGCAATATAATTACATGCCAATGGAGCCGCCCAAGCCCCCCCCTCCCCAAAAAATAAATTACAAATATGCTATTAAATATATAATTTTTTTAAATAAAGTTTTATTTATGTATATATATATGATCCCATATTCTCAAATTATTCATCTTTTATTACTTCAATAAATTATTTAGAACTTTTGATCCCTTATAATAAATTTCTAACAGTCGTCATTTGAAATATATATTACTAAAAAAAAAAAAAAATTCCGACTTTGAAAATTTAAAATCCAACAACATAGAAAAACAGTTAAATTACGTAAAAGAATTATCGATATCATTAAACACCTCAAACACTGCAGCTGCTCCTCCCTCCTCCCTCCAAAAAATAATAATACTAAAATAACATAAAATCGATGTCATTGCATTCGGTCAATAATTGACCAATACAAATTTGAATAACAAACCTCCAAATCCAAATGGAGAGTAGAATTCAATTTTTGAAATCCATTCAAAGAAATGTAACAATAAAGTTTATAAAAAATCAGTCCTTGTAGCAACTTGACATTATCTAAGAGAACCTTCACAAGGCCCGTGAATTAAATTACTTGATATGTCTTCCCCATCTATCACACCATTTTCATCTGTTCTGTTAAAGTCAATTTCGTATTTCATCCTAAATGGTTTCTCATCAAGAAGAAAGGCATTGGCGACAAATTGGGTTTTAATACATTTTTCCCCTAGATGAAGGATTCTTAAAAATTTTGATTCATATTTCTTATCACAGAGGAAATGGAAAATATCTATAGAAAATTTATTGTTGGAAAGGTCTAACTCATATACATTTGTGGGGATACTAGATAATGGATCACTAAAATTATTGGAACCCAAGAAAATTGTACACATTCAATAAGCCCTTACAAAACTGCTATTAAGATATGTACACATTCAACTCACAATGGAACGGACACAAAACTATGACCATCAAATAAGACCACGTTCCTCATTTGACATGTTCTTAATTTATTAGTACTTATACGGTCTATTCTTAAATCATCTCCACCAATCTATCTCTCAGCTCGCTTATTTTCCTGATCAGTATTTTTATTTCATTACATAATGTCCAACAACATCTTGTTATATAGGAATGCTTGCGACCTGTTTTGTTTTCTTGCCTTGCATGAGTACCATGAAATTTGTTAGGACACCTCCATGAGGAGAATTGAATTCTTCTTGCTTGAATAGGACACCGAGCAACTTCCAAGACAAATTCAATGCAAGGGAAGTCTCCGTGTTTTGATAGGAAAAAACAAGAAAAAGAAAAAAAGGAGGAAACTAATGATGATGGATTGGCCTAATCTATAGTGCTTTAATAAAGCCAAAACCACTAAAAAAATCTCCATTAGAAAACTTCCTCACTCGATAAATTGTGTAAATTCTGTGACTCTTCTGATTGCCGTCTTTGCAACTCAGATCACTTCTCTTAAAATCCTGCAAAATGGATCTAAATATTTTTTATTGGTGTCAAAAAGAAGAAAAGGAGAGAATCTTCTTAGAGCCGGACTTGGACACCAATAAAACTTGATCCCTTCAACTTCAATTTGGTTTCACATGAACTTAATAACTAATACTAAGGCTCCGTTTGATTTGTTGTAAAACTTTAAAAATCTCTGAAAATTTCTAAAAACTTCTAAAAATTATTCACTTTTTATCTCAATTTGATTTCACATGAACATAATAAGTAATACTAATGCTCCGTTTGATTTGTCGTAAAACTTTAAAAATCTCTGAAAAAATCTAGAAATTTTTAAAAGTTATTCACTTTTTATCTCATGGCACGAATTACGAACCCACAACTTATTTAATTTTATCTCACTTTTTATTACTTCAAAAACACCCTGAATAAGCAAATAATGTCAGTAAGTAATTCACTAGACTGTCAAGTGCTTCTCTTTAGTGGCCTCTGAGGATGTCCTGAGTAGAGTCCACTCTCATAAATTCCACACATCACATTCAACTCAAAACTTCATTTTCATTTTGACCTAAGGCCCTGCTTGGATGCAATAATAGTCCCACCCAAAACTAGTACCCATGGATCCCACACGTTTGGCATGGTTTGGCAGCTCCAAACAACCCACACTTTTCCCTCCCTCTCCGCTTATTTGTTGCCATGGGTCCACATTCCCCCCCCTCCGCGTATAACTTTTGGGCAGGATCAGGGCTAGCCAAAAATTTTCAACCCTTCTTAGCTTATTTTTGACGTTTTTAGTTCTCGTTAATAGTATTGTTAACTTGATCAAAATAAATATAATGCTAGTAAAAAAATAATAGACAGGCCAACAAATCAAAATAAATATAATTAAAAATTTGAATAATAACCAACCATTCAAAAATACATTGGATAATTAAAAAAAAAGTTCATTAAATAAATTTATAAAAAATTAAATTTTTAATGAAATAAATAATATAACTTCAAATTGTCTAAAAATAATTAAATAGAGTACGTTTTGTAATTTAATATTTAATTTAATGGATAACCAAGTTTAGGACACCACAAGGACAAAAAAGTCATTTGACTGCTTTTTCCATTATTCACTCCCTCTTATTTATAAAACATCCAAATCAAATAAAAAATTATCCCTCTCCACAAATATCACATCAATGTGGGCCAACTCTCTAAAAATAATACATTTTCTTATCTTATACTCCTTCTAAAACTTATTTCCCTGAAATTTTAGCACCATCCAATCAGGCTCTAACTGTCATGCAACCATGCCTGGTGCTATGATTGATCATGTGTTCAAAGATAAAAGATGAGTTCTAGATTTTTCTGAGGCCGACTCTCCCTATTAAGCATCTCATGATATATTTTCAAGAAAAATAATTGCAAGGTCAAATCTTCCTTACCGTTAGTCTCAATTTCCAGTTTACCAATCAGAACAAGATATTCTGGCCCAAAGGGGGAGTAGAAAATTTAGTAAAGAGAAACCAGGTCTCTGTACATCATTCTTCTTCAGATTACTATTTGAACATCATGTGTTAGCAAGCAATTATTAGCTAAGTTCTATACTCATCATTTACAATGCAAATAATTTAATCTATGATTTAGACAATACAAAGAATTTTACATAACTAAATATAGTTTTGCAGGTTCGTTTAGATGATTAACATTGGTAACCAGTAGATATTTTTTATTTTCGCCATTTGGTGCCTACCAACTTCTTCTACATTTACATTGCAGCTCTTAACAAGAAAGGCAAAACAAAACTTTTAAGCCGAGAGTTTAAAGGGATTTTCCCAGTCAAATGGTTATAAAACAAAGCTCATATAAATCATAAACATCAAAACAGAAATTGAAAGAAAATCACATGCAGAATGATGTCAGGGATCGATTAATTCTCTACCATCTCTAATAAATACAAACATAAAAAGTAGAGACCACCAACCGTACAATAATCTCAAAAGTTACAATGTTTTTCTACGATTTTAATCTTTTGTAATCAAGAATATCCTTCAGATTCTAAACACATGTGGTTAAGTTCAAAGAATTACTGGAAATTTCTAGATATAAAACACAGATACATTATGAATTTCCTTTTGTTTTTATTCCTCCGATGGGTACGTAGATGATCTAATAATTGAGATAAAAACTAAATCCAAACAATATTGTACGTGACACAGCTTTTATGCTGTTTTTGACTTGTAGTAATTTTAACTAGCTTTTATAGGCTCTCGGCTGTGGCTTTTTTTATTGGCCTCCCAGGAAAAAAATCCAAAATCCCATAAAAACAAGGCCCATCCAAACAAGTAATTCTCTCTTAGCTATGTGTAATTTGAGTATCCAATAATTTCTTCTCCCATAACTCTACTTGCCTTATTGAATTTGATTTTCGTTTGAGAAGTGAATGAAGAGCAAGAGGATCGTAGGGAGGAAGCATAGTGCATGGGCTCACATCGGCAGGGCACTTCACAATGGATTCTATCATGAACTTCTTCTGTAATCCTTTTGCAGAACAAGCCATTGTATCCGAACAGAGTTCAATTGCTTTTCGTGGTACAGTAGGCTTGTATCTCATGAGTTTAGCATATTCATTTAAGAGATGAAACATGTAGTCATACACATAATCCATCTTCAATTCCTTCTGAATGAAGTCACTTGCTGCCTTTCCAATAGATTGTGCCTGGTAAAATCCACGAGTATAAGAGAAGATTTACCCCCCGGAAAAGAAAAAGGATGGGTATTGCTTGACTATTGGTTGCCATAAAGCCTATACTACTAGAATTTATCTTTTGTGGAATTGGTGTATGAGCAAACTGAGACAACCAAAATATTTTTCCTAAGTAGAAAGAAGGCCGCATCATGTAAATTTGGGGCCTTACGTGAGAATTTGAAATGGGCTTAATTTACATTTCACTCAATTAGAGAGTTTATTTGATCCTTCTAGCCTTTTGAGCAACAAAATTACTTTTTAAATTTTAATTCAAGATGTTTTACAATATTATTTTCAATTGATAATATATCTAATATATTTAGGGGGCATTTGGAATGCAAAAATTTAGTAAAATTTGATAACAATTGCAGGTTCGTAATTCATGCAATGAGAAAAAAAAATGGGTAACTTTTAGAAAATTTTGGGATTTTTCAGTGAAATTCAGAACTCCAAACGGAGCCTTAGTCTATCTTGTAACACACTCAATCTTAAACAAAATTTTAATAATTTTAATTTTGAAAAATTTCTTCCAACAAAAGCAACTGTTATAGGTACTGTCAATAATTTCTTCAATGAGCAATGAATGCATTTGGGAAAAAAAAAAAAAATCTAATTTTTTCATATAGTTTAATATTTCAATTGGAGTATGATTTTCTCTTCTTAAAACTTCTTTCAACACATTCAATGTTGAAAATAAGTTGAGATCATCAATATTAGAATGTTCACCAACTTTCAAGAAACATTTAAGGTTAAGGCAATATTTTCTCAAATTCATTTAAAACTTTTAATTTTTTTGAATTGAATAAAAAATGAAAAATATTTACATACTCTAAGAATTGTTCAAACCTATTATCAATAGAAGAAACAGAATGATTTATTATGTATTTTTTACATACTCCTAAGAATTGTTCAAACCTATTTTCAATAAACCTACAGCCCCGAAAGAAAGCTAAATATTTTTTTTTCCTTCTAATCACTCAATATTTGAGAGAGCTTCTTCCTGATTTTTCTTTGTTTTTGTTTCTTTTTTGTCCCCCCCCCCCCCCCCTTTTTAACTCGTGACAATCTAAAACAAAGCCTATAATTATTCATCAATTTACATCTGAGCATTAAAATTCCAACAAGGGCGCTTTTCAGCTCCTAACACAAATGCATAATATTTCCTAGTTTCCAGTTAAAAGAGAATAAAACAATAGGTATAGTGTGAAGTTCTTTATTTATTTATTTTTTATGTGAAGTTCAAGAATTGATTATGCAAAGAACACAAAATAAGAGGATTACCTTTTGCTGGTGGCTGTTGCCCCAGTCCACAGCAAACTTAATGGATCTGCACTTGTCATCATCTCTTATGGGCCAATAGTGGCGCATGGGCATCAAACTTCTTGAGAAAAAATCATAGTAATGAGGCTTTACCAGTAAGGTAACAGAATCACAAGCAAGTATATATTTCTCACTCACAGACCATGCAGTGCCTTCAATATATATTTTGTATCTGCATGAATATGTAGAACAGGGACAAAAAATAATAATAATAAAACTTCTTGATAAAAAACACAGAAGTTAAGAAATAAAACCAAAATTTTTAATATTTTTACCTGTGAATACACTGGCTTGCCAAGTCGGATTGCTTATACCCTTGCTGTGATTCTCGAAACCAATCCTGCAAATGTTACCAAAATTGTTAATTGCTTCGACTTTTTTTCCAAATTATGCTGAGAGCCCATTTATAAAATTTCTATAACAGAATAATTACTTTGTGTTGAAATGAAGACTAGGAATGATGATCTCACCTGGGTAAAGACGCGAGCACCCCAGTCAATGTCATGCTTCTCGGAGACATTGCACTTGAGGAGATCCAGCCTATTGGCAGCAACCATTGGATTGCCCTTCCAGTATGCATAAGACTCTCTGTCAATCCATCTCTTCCTTTTGTTCCCTTCTTTTAGTTCCTCTAACAATCCCTCCCATGGATTTATATTCACCTCAGGCCTACAAAAAATAAAAAATAAAAAATAAAAAATAAAATAAAATAAAAAATAAAAAAATAAAATTACATAAAACCAAACGAAAATAATATTCAATCTCAAGACTGTCAGAAAGATTTCATATTATATAATTGTCACAACTACTGAAATGGACTGAATTCCACACACCCAACTGGGTTCTTGTGTGTCTTTATATATATAGCTAACATTTACATTGGTGACTCTTTACATTACCTATGACTAGATACATTGGATGAATATAGACTAGATACATTAACTGAATTAATGCTTCTATTAATGTACATCAACACTCCCCCTCAAGCTGGAGCATATATCATATGTTCCAAGCTTATTATAAAGATATCTCACCCTAGTTCCCCCTAGAGCTTTAGTAAACAAATCAGCCAATTGATCTTCAGACTTTACATGACTAGTCTTGATAACATTCTGAAGAATTTTCTCCCTAATGAAGTGACAATCAACCTCAATGTGTTTGGTTCTTTCATGAAACACCGGATTAGAAGCTATATGAACAGCAGCTTGATTATCACAAAACAATTCCATTGGCTGTGATCCAGAAACTCCCAATTCATCTAACATATGGCTCATCCAAATCAATTCATAAGATGTATAGGCCATAGCCCTATACTCTGACTCTGCACTCGATCTTGCCACCACAGTTTGCTTCTTACTCTTCCAGGATACTAGATTTCCTCCCACAAAGATACAATATCCAGTAGTGGACCTTCTATCTAATGGAGAACCGGCCCAATCAGCATCTGTATATCCTTGGACAAGAGTGTGACCATTATCTCGATACAATAAACCCTGTCCTGGTGCACCTTTTAGATATCTCAGAATACGAACCACTGCATCCCAGTGACTAGAGCGAGGTGCATCAAGAAATTGGCTGACTACACTTGTGGCAAAGGAGATATCTGGTCGTGTGACTGTCAAGTAATTGAGCTTCCCAACTAATCTGCGATATCGACCAGGATCATCTAGTAATTCTCCCTTATCTGCAAGAAGCTTTACATTAGGATTCATTGGAGTATCAATAAGTTTGGATCCTAACATTCCCGTCTCAGCTAGCAGGTCAAGAACATGTTTTCTTTGAGAAAGAGCAATACCCTCATGTGACCGTGCAATCTCAATGCCCAAGAAGTATTTCAGTGAACCCAAATCCTTAGTGTTGAACTTGGCTTGAAGGAATATCTTCAGATCATTAATTCCTTGTGTGTCATCTCCTGTGATTACAATATCGTCCACATAAACCAATAGCCATATCTTTCCCTGATCAGAGTGGCGGTAGAAGATAGAATGGTCAACACCACAACGTATCAACCCAAATTCTATCACCACATCACTAAATCGACCAAACCATGCACGAGGAGATTGCTTCAAGCCATATAGTGACTTCTTTAACTTGCACACTAGTCCAGACTCCCCCTGAGTAACAAATCCAGGAGGTTGCTCCATATACACTTCTTCGGTGAGATCACCATGGAGAAACGCATTTTTAACATCAAGCTGATGAAAAGACCAGTGAAAAATAGCTGTAAGAGAGATAAGGAGGCGCACGGATGAAATCTTGGCCACAGGAGAAAAAGTTTCCGAAAAATCCAGCCCATATACTTGAGTGTATCCTTTAGCAACAAGTCGTGCTTTCAACCGATCAACAGAACCATCAGGATGAACTTTGACATTGTACACCCATCGACATCCAACGGTTGACTTGTCAGGAGGAAGAGTGACCAGTTCCCATGTATCATTGGCTCGAAGAGCTAACATCTCTTCTTCCATGGTATTACGCCACCCAGAATGAGAAAGTGCTTCAGATACAGAGTTAGGAATGGATAAAGAAGACAATGAGGTAACAAAAGCAGAATAAGTGGGAGACAAGGCTGTATAAGATACAAAATTAGAAATAGGGTGAGTAGTGCAAGTGCGTTTACCTTTTCGAAGGGCAACAGGAAGGTCAAGGTCACTAAGATTTGACTCAGGAACATGATCTGAAGACGGAGGTAGAAAAGATGGAGTGCCTGAAGCAGTAGAGGACTCGGTAGCTGGCTGCCGTCGGGTATAAACCTGCAAATCAAGACGTGAAAGACGAAGAGGAGAAATAATAGGCAAAGGAAGACTCTCATTCAAATCAGTTAAAGAAGAATTATCAGAGAAGAAAGAAGTATTCTCAAAGAATGAAACATCAGCACATACAAAATATCGATGAAGTGATGGACTGTAACATCGATATCCTTTCTGTAACCGAGAGTACCCCAAAAAGACACACTTAATAGCATGAGGATCAAGCTTGTCAACACTACTATCAAGTTGATGAACAAAAGCAACACATCCAAAGATTCGTGGAGGAAGAGAAAACAAAGGTGTGTTAGGAAACATCACAGAATAAGGAGAGCGACCTTGCAGAACAGATGAAGGCATTCTATTAATTAAATAGCATGCAGTAAGAATAACATCCCCCCCAAAAAACCTTTGGAACTTTCATGTGAAACATAAGGCAACGAGCAGTCTCAATAAGATGCAAGTTCTTGCGTTCAGCAACTCCATTTTGTTGTGGAGTACGAGAACAAGAAGACTGATGAATCATGCCAAATGAGGACATAAAGTCAGTAAAAGGTTTTGAAAAATATTCTTTGGCATTATCACTGCGCAGAACTTTGATAGTCACACCAAATTGAGTTTTAATTTCAGCACAAAAAGATTGAAAAATGGATAACAACTCAGAACGATCTTTCATTAGATAAATCTATGTAAGACGGGAGAAGTCATCAATAAAAGTAATAAAATACTTAAAGCCCAATTTTGAAACAACACGACTTGAGCCCCATACATCAGAATGGACCAAATCAAAAAGACTAGACGAACGATTATTGACTCTAGGACTAAAGGAAGCACGGTGATGCTTTCCTAACTGACAAAACTCACAATTTAAAGACTGAACTTGACTCAAACTGGGAACCATGAACTTTAGCTTATCAAAGGACGGATGACCAAGACGACAGTGAACTTCAATGGGAGCAGCAACAGCAGAACAAGAGGTAGATGGAGGTGAAGACGAATTAGCCAGATAATAGAGTCCCTGAGCTTCATGCCCTTCTCCAATCTTCTTCCTCGTCTTTAAATCCTGAATAACCACAGAGTTAGGAAAGAAAATCATTGAACAATTCAGTTGTTTGGTGAGTTTACTAACAGACAGAAGATTGAAAGACAAGGAAGGAACATATAAAACAGAGGATAATGGTAAAGATGTACAAACTTTACCGATACCCTTAACTGGATTAGATGACCCATTAGCTGTAGTAACACTAGGAATGGTAGAACACTGAATATTAGAGAATAATGACGAAGAACTAGACATATGATCTGAAGCACCAGAATCAATGACCCAAGGCACACAAGTGGTAGAATTACCTTGATGGGCTAGTGAAGCTATGGGAAGAGAGGCCTGGTGAGCTGTCTGAAACTGAAAGAATCTAGCATACTCTTCTCCTGAAAGAGTCACCGTTGGTGATTCACTCGTACTGGGCTTATCTGTAGAAGGATCAGAGGAAACTGTATGAACCATACGAGCCGGCTTGCCATGAAGATTCCAGCAAGTTTCCTTAGCATGTCCAGTACGACCACAGTTAGAACATTTTGGTCTAACACCACGACCTCCACATCCACGACCATGACCACGACCGCCACGAGTCCCTTGATCCCAATTTTGAGATGAGATCATGTGACTGGAGTTCTTACTTTCGGTAGTTATCTGACTGGCTAGGGCGGTTCGTGTGGCATCAACAGTATTGGATTGATCCATAGATGCAGCTCTCACAACTCGAGAGTAGGTTTCAGCGAATGAGGGAAGTGAAGCTCCACTAAGAATTTGAGCCTTAATAGGTTCAAACTCAGGATCTAACCCAGCAAGGAAACGAAGTACAACCATCTGTTCCCTTTGTTTTTGCATCACATTGACATCAGTTGATAAGGGCTGGAGAGAATTTAACTCCTCATGAACACGCTTCAAGGAGGCAAAGTATTCAGTGACTGGTCTGCCGGATTGTTGAAGTTGAAAGAATTCTTGGGATAGATCATACATACGAGTAAGATCACTAGAAAACAGTAGGCGAACATATTCCCAAATATCCTTACAGGTGTCAAGGTGTGTACACATGTCGGCGATGTTGGGTTCCATTGAATTCCATAGTAAACTAACAAGATGAGCATCCCCTTGGATCCAAGCATCATGCTTAGAATCAGTCTCTGGTGGAGCAGACTCAGTCAAGTGTTTCTGTTTTCCAAACCCCGTCACTGCAACCTTGATGGCCTTAGACCATTGAATGTAATTAGTACCATTCAATTTCCTGGTAGTCAGCTGCTGAGGCATGGAAATGGGACTGAAAAACTTCTGCTCAGCTGGTGAATCTGAGGAGGCCATTAGAACAGAATGACCTTGCTGGATTTAAGAAGAACAGCAAATTTGACAACTGGAGGGCAGCGGAACTGAAGAACTTCGAGAAACAGGTTCATAACTCAAACAAAGGCCACAAATAGGCTCGCTGGAGCAGGACAATTTCACCGAAGAAAGCACAGAAGGCGACGATAGCCCACGCGCGTTCACGTGCTGTCAAAGCTACTGCGCGTGGGACTCACGCGCCGGCGACGGAGGGCGCGTGTGGGCGCGTGAGCTGCTTTCCGGCGATGGGATCTCGACGGCTAGACTCGTCGGCGGTAGGCGACTCCGACAGCTAATAAACTTTGATCCAAACAGTAGCGGAGAGGAGAAACTTGTGCTTTGTACCACCAACGGTGGTTCCAAACTGCATTGCTGCACTGATCAGATGAGTGCCAGGAGCATAACTTGCTCTGATACCATGTCACAACTACTGAAATGGACTGAATTCCACACACCCAACTGGGTTCTTGTGTGTCTTTATATACATAGCTAACATTTACATTGGTGACTCTTTACATTACCTAGGACTAGATACATTGGATGAATACAGACTAGATACATTAACTGAATTAATGCTTCTATTAATGTACATCAACAACTCCTTACTACTGTGTTCCAATCGCACATGTATTCATTGCCACAACCGAGATCCCGGACACCTACATCATCATTATCCCAAGAAGCTGCTTGACTTTCGCACCAATGGGTCTCATGACCGCAACTAGCAACATTCTAAGTCCATGAAGCCTACGTAGTCTACTGCTGCCTCCACTGTACCTGAGTCTGATAAACCATTATCTTCATCCAATCTAACCACAACTGATATTGCTGATATCATTTGTCAGCTCAGCTCTATTTTTGGTAATCTTTCTACAACCATGTCTGCTACTACAAATACTTCTTAGTTTTTTGACTCTGCTTGCTCCAATCATATTATACCAAATCCTAAATTTTTCACTACTACATCATTTGCCTCACACGTACCTATTATACAAATGGCTAATGGTTCTCATATGCATGCTCAGCATATTGGTTATGTCTCTACTTCGCAGCTTTCACTCCCTCAAACCTATTATTTACCTGACCTATCTTTTAACCTTATTTCTGTTGGCCAATTATGTGATCTTAGACTTACTGTTACATTTTCTTACTTTTGATTGTCTTGTGCAGGATCCATAGTCAAGATAGATCCTTGATAGGCCGTAAGCATGGTTGCTTGTTTGAGCTAGTTCATCTCCACCTTCTGCCTACTACTCAACACTTTGCTACAACTACCTCTACCTCCGCCTCTGCCTTCCGCCTACTACTCAACACTCTGTTGCAACTACCTCTGCTGTTCCCTCCCCCCCCCCCCAAAAAAAAATCATTCTAGTTTGAGTCATCCTTCAGTTAGTTATTTACAATTTTTAATTTCTACTGGTCAGTCAGGTTAAGTTCTAAGTGAGCCTTTTGATTGTTTGTCATGTCAAATTGCAAAACAACCTGCTTTATCATTTAATAAAAGTAACAGTCTTTCTTCATCCGTTTTTTATGTTGTTCATTCAGATGTTTGGGAACCTTATTCCACTACTACTATAGGAAGAGCTCACTATTTTGTTATATTTCTAGATGATTACACTCGTTTCACTTGACTTTATTTGATACACAGTCAATCCCAACTTCCCTAAATTTATATTAAGTTTGCTACCATGGTTAAAACACAGTTCTTTCGTACTATTAAAATTTTTCGCTCTAACAATGCCATGGAATATTAGAAATCTGATTTTCTTGCCTTCTTCGACAACAAGGCACTCTCCCTCATCGTTCTTGTCCTCACACTACCCAATAAAATGGTCAAACTGAACGCAAATATCACCACATTCTTGACACTTTTTCTGTTATTCTCATTCTACCTCTTGTCTTGAAAAATTTTCCAGGGTAACTACTCTTACTACTGTCTATACTATCAATCTGATCCCCACTCTCCTCCTTCATAACCAAAACTCCCAATGAACGGTTGTATAAGTGTTGTATAAGTCTACCCCTCCATATGAATTCCTTCGTGTCTTTGGATGTATTTGTTTAGTTTTACTTCTCTCTCGTGAAAAAATCAAAGTGCAACCCCGATCTCGTCTGTATTGCTTCTTGTGCTATGGAATTGAACATAAGGGCTATTGTTGTTGGGATCCCATATCTAATCATCTTCGTGTCTCTCATCATGTAGTTTTTTGGGAACACAAAATGTTCTCAGGCCAAGTATGCTTCTGATCTTCTCTTCCGAGCCGGACTCACTGATAGCAAGACTGCACCAACTCCACTTGAGCTTGCCATTCGCCTCGTACCCCTTGACAGCACTCATCTATCTGATGCTACTCTTTACCGTCAGTTGGTTAGGAGTCTCATCTATCTTATTATTACCAGACCTGATATTGCATATGTTGTCTACATTGTCAGTCAATTCATGTCAGCTCCTTACTCAATTCATTATGCTGCAGTCCTCCATATTCTACGATATATTAAGGGCACACTATTCTATAGACTCTATCATTCTTCTCAGACATCTCTTGATCTTCAGACCTGCAGTGATGCTGATTAGGGCAGTGATACTTCTGATCAACGCTTTACTACTGGGTTTTGCTCTTTTCTAGGTGACTCTCTCATCTTTTGGCATAGTAAAAAACAGACTGTCACTGCTTGATCTAGCACTGAAGCAGAATACCATGCTCTTGTTGACACTATACAGGAGCAATTTTAGCTTTGCTGGCTACTTTTTGACATAGGTGTGTCCCATTCTGCTGTCACTGTTATTTATTGTGACAATCGGAATGCCATCCAAATTGCTCACAATGGTATTTTTCATGATTGTACCAAATACATAGAGATCGATTGTCATTTTGTACGCTAACATGTGGCACAGAGTACTATACAACTTATTCATGTGACTTCTACTACTTGGATTGTTAATTTGCTTACTAAAGCACTATCTCCTGGACAGTTTCATGAATTGGTTTTCAAACTTAAGTTGGTTTCTCCTATATCTCCTTGAATTTGAGAGGCATGTTAGAAATACTCCATATTATTTAATATTTTTTAATATATATTTCATTATCTATATTAACATATACAGTATATTCTATTACCTTATATAAACAATTTTTAGGTCTATATATTTATACATACTCTGCATATCAATACAAGACAATCATTATTCTCCCTGCAGAATTTCTGTTTCTCCTATTATTCTACCAAAGTCAATTAATTATTACTCCTACCATGTATGGAATGGATTTCATCTATAACTACTGAGAATCCATTTGATTGTGAAACACTTTTCAAATAAATTTTTTCCCGTCATTTGAAAGTTTGGTGAATTTAAAAAGAAAAATTATATTACCTATAATTAAAAAAAAAAAGAATAAAGGGAAAAAAAACAATACATAATCATGATTTAGTGCAAAGATCACTCTAATTTTAGAAATAACAAATGACTTTTGCTTACCATCCCCAGAATGTCCAGTCCGGAAAAGCAATGTCCAACGTGGCATCGTCCCCACAATATCGGAACAACGGAGGTGGGGCCGTGGCGTTAGGCCCACTGTAGTCGGTTGATCGGACGACTGGCCTGTCGAAACAATCGAACATCAGCTCCAAATCAGGGACCTTCCCAGGATACCTCCGTAACAACTGTAGGATCCCCCACAGCGTAAAAACGTCCCTCGTCTGGAATGCCCTCCTGTATTTCATCATGTAAGCCCTCCCATCCACGATCACCAGCCGGAAGTTGGCCGTCCTTCGGGCCCTCTCCACCATCTCCGTCGTGATCCCCGTCTGTCTCCACGGCCGGAGATCCTCGTGGATCCAACGGAAGTAATCGGGACACGTGGACGGTGAGGAACGGCCCTGATCATCCCGTAAGGGCCGTAACCCTAACCCGAACCCCGCTGGATTGCGGTTTCTGGATGAGCAGTTCAGCGGAATTTCGAGGGGCTTTTGGGAGATTTTGCTATTAGGGGACACGTCAGCTGTTGCTCTGGCTGATAGCATCGCCTTTGGTGGGGTATTCACAGAAATAGACTGCAAAAAGCAAACAAAAATTTATATCCAACTGTAAAGTTATTTTCTGTGGCACGTTTGGAGTTAAAAAAAATTAATAAAAATTATAATATCATAATTTGTAAAATGCGTAAAAAAAATTAAGATTTTATAAAAAAAAATTCCTGTGTTTCAATGGAGCTTTGTTAGGTTACATAAGGGTTTTGGGCATAAAATTGTTAATTAAAAATTTTATTAATTTAATTGGAAGTTAGCCTATTTCACTCAAGCCAAATAGATCCGAGCTAACCCAGTTTATTATTTGTCTTTTTTTTATGTAAAATTATTATCATGCATTCATGCTACTGACCCAAACTAAATGGGGAAAAAAAAAAATGGACCCTGCTCAAATCGATTCTATTGGACCGTCCGCCTAATTTTGAGCCCAACATTTTAACATTAAAAAAAATTTATTCCACTTTGGATACGTAATATCCACCCAAACCGACTCGATACCGTGCAGCCACTAGGCATGGAGCTCGTTTAAACACATACACAGGCCGAGAGTAGAATCACTAGTTAAAAGTTCATTTTTTAAAACATCAAATTTATCTTTTTATATTTTAATTCTTTTAATTATGAAAAATAAAAATGTTAAATAAACAAAGTTAGCTTTTCTTTCTTCTTAAATACACAAAAAAAAAAAAAAAAAAAAACCTTTTAGTAGTTAGTTACATAAAAAAATTAGTTTTTCATTTTCTTTTTTTTTTTATTTCTCAAACTCGAAAAGAGGATTGACTCGATTTAGTTCATGTTCATACTTAACCTAAAAATCAAATTGATTTTTTTCAATTCCTAAAATATGAACCTAAAACTAAACCACTTTTATATTAGAACTGAACTAAACTGTACCAAAAATATTAAGTTAGCTTGATTTTGTAACTTCTGTTTTTAGTTCAAGCCAGTTCAAGCTGGGTCGGATCAATTTTTTGTTTATACCAATTCGGGTCCAAATTTTAGAATTATAAATATATATATTATATTATTATTTGGTTTATAATATTACATAAATATTAATATATATTATAAATTATATATTTTATATTATATTATATTTTTTGGGGTTAATTTAGGTTGGATTATTTTTTATTTGGTTTCAAATTGGTTTGTGTTGAATGCCTTCTAACTCGAGAATCGAACCGAAAATATCAGTTTGCTAATTTTTTAACTTAGAACCAAATAAAAAAAGGTAAAGACCGAAACTAACCTAAATCAAAGTGATTGAATTAGTTCAATTTTTAGATTATTTAATTTTTTTGTGCATCCCTAATGTCAGCTTCGTGGCATTAGGTTAGTAATCATTAATTAAAACAGTTTAAATATATTCATATTATTTTAATTTAAAATAATTGTGAACGCATTTGAAACGATGAATTAAAAATCAACGGCCTAAATTACAAGTTGCGGAGCTCAAGACTCTATCCCAGTGAGCCAGTAAGATGTTGACATTCTTTTTCCCATAAAGACCTGCAACCACCGCGGGCCCCTCCACCGCACCCCCACCGAACCGACACGGACACTCACCTCTGCATACCGACACAGACACTCACCTGGACATCTTATCAAATAATTGGTTTTTACTTTCTTCTTACCCAATCAGATCAGCGTGTAATAATAGGTGATCAGTCCGATTCTAACAGGAGTGATCCACACAAAAATCATAATCCAACACTATGCTTTGCACCATCTGTCATTCTCTTCAGTTTCCTTTTATGTTAAGGAGAAACCAAAAGAATAAATAAATAAACCAATAAATTATTTCAGACAGTGTAAATTCGAATTAATTGAACTAATAATAAAATAAATAAATTTAAAAAAAAAAAAGAACTAATGCAAACTCTTGAATGTCAAAAATGGAATTTGTGGAGGTAAAGTAGAAAATTTTGGCATATGCAAAAATCAAATTAAAAAAAAAAAAACTAATGCAAAAATAAAAACAGTAATAAAAAGAAATTATGCAGGATGAGCTTTGTAAAGTTTAGGATAGGAATTGAACTTACAGTTACAGCTGTGTCGAGGAAGCGACTGGCAAATAATCCGCCTCCGAGGAAGAAGAGAAGAAGGAAGAAGAGAAATGATGATCTGGCAAGGTATTTCTTGGCTATTATTGAAGATGGAGGAGAAATGGTGTCCCTTAACTGCCTTTGGATACCTCCTGTTCCGCACCACATAATCCTCAGAAATCCCTGCATGCTTTCTGAGTCTCTCTGACGGAGGAATCAGCTGCAACGCTTTCTGTCTTCTAGAAATGAATTGCCTTAATTTTACGGCAATTTGTCGGAGCTTTGATCAGAGCCACATATGTATCTATAGATAAATGATTAGCTTCCAAGAGATCGGTCCAATCACTTTCAAACGGTACAAGTGAGCAAACATGAAAGTCGGTGAAACAGTAAAAGTAAAGCTAGGTTTCTGCACATTGGAGGGGAGGCAACAATAGAGAGAGAAGAAGAAGAAGAAGAATTTCTCAGACAAGACGCACCGGAAAATACAGGGAAGCGGACACCGATTATCAATATCTTGATCGTGATGCCATTTTATTTTTTAACTCGTACTGTAGAGCACAGTGGAGTATTTTTGACGCAGATTTGTAGGCATGTAAAATGGAAGAAGAAACCGAGATAGTGCGTGTATATTATATAATATACAAATATGGAGTCAACACTTCCCCTGGGGAGCAGAAAATAAAAGAAAAGGAACCCAAAAGCTTACGAGCTAAAGGCGTTCGATAGTGGATGTGTAGTTGTCCACAATCTTTAAATATAAATTATGAAATGTAATGACTAAGTCCAACAATCTCTGTTAATCTATCTATCAATATATATATATAGATGCAAAAATAATCATGGACACGTAATATTCTCCCGAACATAATAGAAATATGCTCGGCCTTGATTTAATATTCATTAATTCACTATTGCTGAGCCCTATCATTTTGTGAAATTATATTAGTATGATTCTAACCATAAATGTGAAGTGATAATAAATAAACTAGATTTGTTACTTCATAGTTAACCTGGTTCATTCTTTTACAAGTGACAGACAGATATAATATCTGGACATTCCTCAAAATTGTATTCTGTCTATTACAGTAATCTCTCTCACGCACATTTAATACTAAATGAGAAATATTAAATATGGAATGAAAGACATTTAATGTAAAGTATACCATCATATACTTGATATATATATATATATATATATATAAGGTATATAATCATTACAACTCAATTATTTACATATTAATTTATTTATTCTATCTCACTATAAATACAAAACTTAACTCCAAAATTTAAGTACGCTCACTATTGATAGCTATTTACTTTACTCTTTTAATTGTAATTCTCTAAAGCATATTCTACCTTTACCATTGGAAGGTTTTCTAGTCGGAAACTCTCTCTAGCCATCTTCTCCAATTTCTTCTGCTCTGTAAGCTTGAATTTCACATTTCCAGTTGATTCGGTAAGCAGGTCTAACAGTATTTTTTTTTTGTTACTGAACAATATATATATATATATATATATATATATTCAACTTACAAAAAATATGAATTAAATTCTCACCACTCAAAGGAAATTTCTACACCTGAAAAATACAAAAAGTAACGATACAAAGTAAATTTCCTTTTGTAACTATTACTCAATTGGGAATATATATATGTATGTCACCTAGCAATTGTGGAAGGAAGTAAATCTAAGTACATTCATACGTAATCAAAAATTGACTAAAGAACCTCTCAAGTTAACTGTAGTTTGATTCTCCCAGTATTTCTTCTCCCATGACTCTACTTGTCCGATTGAATTTTCCTTTGTTTTGAGAAGTGATTGAAGAGCAACAGGGTCATAGGGAGGGGGCAAGCTGCAGGGTCTAGCATCGGCCGGACCTCTCACCATGGATTCCATCATAAACTTCTTCTCTAATCCTTGTGCAGGACAAGCCATTGTTTCCGAACAGAGTTCAATTGCCTTTCCAGGTATGGTGGGCTTGTACCTCATGAGTTTACCATATTCATTTAAAAGATGAAACATATAGTCATACACGTAGTCCATCTTCAATTCTTCTTGAATGAAGTCGCTTGCTGCCTTCCCAATAGCTTGTGCCTAGAAAATCCATAAGAAGATGAGAAGATTAAAGAGGAACATGAGAAAAGCTTTGAGTATATATTGACTATTTGCTAGAAGAAAATCTCTCTCTTAGTACCAATTCATTGTCACATATATGCGCACGTGTGTGAACTTGATATATGAAAACTGACTATTAAAAAAAAGAAAAAAGATTCTAGAACTTTTTGATCATGCTAACTTCAAGGCATTAACAATACCCCTGAGTAGCCATTTAGTAACAAAAATTCACTATTGTATGCATGCCATGCTTAACTATGATGCAATATATGCTCAATAATGCACCTTTTAGGTTCTCAAGAAGTGCAGTGCATCACATTTGGTAGTTTTTAGTTTCCAAGAATGAATAATAAAAACGTAGCTATAGTGAATTGAAGTTACACTCATTGATCATGTACCAAGAAGATCTACTAAATAAGAGTACTACCTACCTTTTCATTGTTGTTGTTGCCCCAGTCAACAGCAAACTTGATAGATCTGCACTTGTCATCCTCTTTTATGGGCCAGTAATGGTGCAACGGTATCAGACTTCTAGTGAAGAAATCATAGTAATGTGGCTTCACCAGTAAGGTAAGAGAATTACAGGCAAGAATGTATTTTTCGCTCACAGACCATGCAGAACCTTCAATATATATTTTGTATCTGTTCGAATGGCACAACATCGATGTAATAAAATATGTTGGTGATTAGTATATATATATATATATATGAAGAGAGAGAGAGCCAGAGAAATTAAGTGAATGAATTAAAAAGAAAAGAGACGTAATTTCAAAAACTACGTTTTGTGAAAACACTTCATCTACGGGATATATTATATAGAATGAGTATCGGTACGGATACGTGACTGAAAATTGGATCCATCTATTCTCTTATTTATGGACATGGAGACATTTGATAATAATCATATATATTTGATATATTATTTTATTTTAAAAGATGATGTGATATTTATGAGACATCATTGGATTATTTCACGTAAATAAAAATTTTACGCATAATTATGTGCTAAATATATTTGTATAGATGTGCAATTACACATGTGGACACATATACTATATACACTTAGTCAAGCATCAAGTATGCAACAATTATACCTCATATATTTAGTAAAATCCATGTAACATACTCACAGGGGAAAAAAAAAAAAAAAGAAAAGAAAATTCTTGATACCTATTAATACATTGGCTTGCCAAGTCTGAATGCTTGTATCCTTGCTGTATTTCCTTACCCCAGTCCTGCAAATGCCACCAAAATTATTAACCACTTTGATTTTTGTTATTTTGATTTGGAACAAGTAACTGGGATCATAGCAACCACGTCGAATGTATTCGCTAGTTCGCGTGATGATGACTACTTGGTGTGTCACCAACCAAAAAGGTTTCTAGAGTCAATTTATTACACCGATGGTTCCAAAAAGTTTTTATTTTTATTTATTTTTTATTTTTTTATTGACAGAAAATCATACACTAATATCCTTATAAGGTAACAGCCATTCCCAAATAGTTAAAGATGTTGTAACCAATATATATATAGCAATCTAATACACAATTTGTTTGAAGGGTTCCTATGAAAGCAGGAGATTGGTCCAAGACTAGCCAATTGATCACCATCCCCTCCTTTCAAAGATCAATTATGACAACCGTAATGATCACTTTTAACTTCCATTTATTATTCTTGTGGACTCGAAACAATTCCATTACACGGCAATAACGCTTCTATAACAAATGCCAATTAAACCATCTAAAAACTAGTAAGTAGTATATATAGAACTTCAAACATTAATAGAGCATTGAAAACAGTTTGAGAAAGAGAGAGAGAGAGAGAGAGAGAGAGAGAGAGAGAGAAGAGGATTGAAGGAATTGTAATGAGGTAATTAAATTGAATTTACCAGAGCATAGAGGCGAGCACCCCAATCCTGCTTGTCAGAGATATTACATTTGAGGAGATCCATCCTTGTTTCAGCAACCTTTGGGTTGCCCTTCCAGTATGCATAAGCCTCCCTTTCCATCCATTTCTTCCTCTCATTCCCTTCTTTCAACTCCTCTTTCAATCCCACCCATGGCTTTATATTTACCTCTGGCCTATTATAACAAAAACACATACACACCCAAAAATAATAATAATAATAATAAATAATGTGAGGTATAAAAATAGCTTGCCCGACCATAAGAGTGGTATGCCGACCATGAATTGCACCCCCCGAACAGGGAGGTATATTATGGTTAAATTGAGACTAAATAGTTTGCTAGTTACGTTATATAGTCTCTTTATGTACTACACTTTCACACGGCTCCCGAAGCTTACATCATCCGGCATTTAATATTAGCCACCCACTTCCACTTTAAGTCACATCAAGATAAAGTGATAGTCAAATCAACAAAAAGTAAGACAAACACTCTATCTATAAATACCAAAAATCAAGACTGTGTAAGGGCTCTCGCTCTCTCTCTTTTCGGCTCCTTTTTCTCTGATCTTCTTCTCTCTCTCTCTCTTTATTTACATGAGCTTATATCTATACAAGAGACTGACTTAAGCATCGGAGTGTCCTTGGTCGGGGACCAACTCCGACCGCTTTATTTTACTATATTCTTGCTTACAGGCCGCCGGGAGGAGATTTCAATGAACAAGGGAGAGAAGGGGTCTACGGAGAAGAAGGTAAAATTCATTGCCGAACATTTGGCGCCCACCGTGGGGCACGAATTTGCGCCCATCGAGTACTATTTCACCACCGGAATATTATCTCGTTGCGAATATTTCTCTGTTGAAAGCATATGTTTACTATCGCTGGGGGCATTATCACACAGTCAGAACGTTATCTTACCACTAGGGATGTGGTACCTACACAGATTCGCTCTTTCTATTTATTTACTTGCTTTTTTTTTTCAAATAATTAATTCTTGTCAAAGTTTATGTTATTACTGTTGGAAAAGTTGTGGTTGCTATATTACCCCTAACACATGGTTTTTGTCAAAGCATCAACCTTCGTAAGCCTGAGTAAAATTCTAACAGAGTAAAGTTCGTCAAACGTATATATATATATATATATATGTATCTATTCATCCAAACGACACTACTGATACATTATTTTTACTTCATACTCATGTGGTTCAAAGTCGTATTTATCTAAGCAAGAATTGTCATAGAATAGAACACACATTTGAAGGTGGAGCCGAGCAAAACACTGGAGAAGCATATTTGCTCCCGAGCAATAGCAATTCCATTATAGAAGGACTTCATCCGAACAACTTAATTTCCAAGCAGTTTGTTAGCTATTTGGAAGGTTGAAAGGTTGAAAGGTTGAAAGGTTGGCTTCTTGATTGATCAGTGAGAAATTAACTACTTGGCCGAGTTATAAATCACGTCTTAGTGGAGCGGCGAACCGTACTCGACCAGAAACACGTTCTGTCCGAGCTTTCTGCTTGGTTTATTCTGTCAACCATGGGAGAGTTATTTGTACCTCATGAAAGTTGAGCCGAGGAAAAGAGTTGAGCCCAGGAAAATGGTTAAATAATTATCATCCTTGGTTGAAAATTTATGGAACTCATCCTCACGAGAATACGACCCTTATTAATACTGAAGCTATATCTATTCTTTCATGCAAATTCCTCAATGACCCGAGCTTCACAAGCAAATGTCGAGCTACATCCTGAGTCTCCTGAGCTTCACAAGCAGCTACCAAACTATGTTCCATGCTTCCCAAGCTTCTAAGCTTTCCAAAAAGCTTAAGCATCTGCACCGTGTTCCCGGGCTCTCTAAGCAACCTTCAAACTGATTTCCCGAGTTGCCCGAGTAGTATCCTGAGCCTTATCAAGCACTTTAATGCTACCCCTGACCGAGGACGAGCCGAGCTTGTCACTTCCGAGCAGTGTTGTTATTACTTTCCCGAGCTAATTCAGAGTTTGCCGAGCTTCTAAGCTTCCCGAAATTGCCGAGCTGCGGACAAGTGTATTTCCGGGTATTATTTATCCGAAAGTATTTGTGCCCGAACAAGGTTATTTGCTTACCGCGCAACAACAGTTGCTTTCCAGAGCAAAGCAACATTATTTCCAAGCAAGGATTAAGATTAAGCGTGTTCTGAGCTTGCCGAGCGATGTTTCTCTATATATTTCTAAAGAGGAATATGGGTAGTGTATTTATTATATACATATATATATATATATATATTTTAATTAATATATTGTTAACTGATTCATTTTATACCCACGGAAAGCTTGATCCCGGCAAGTTCGCATTCTCTCGAGCATGCATAAATAGATAATGATGCGGCAATATGACCGAGGATAGCTGGATTCCATAATCTGCCATCCCACTGAATTTTCGAGCAGCAAATTCATTGCCGAACAACTTCGCCAAAACCACCTGCTGATGCTTAAGTGGGTGCTGTACATCAATTTCACATAGGCTCTCTCTCCTACTGAACATATTATATATGTTTATGTTTAAGTAAGTAAGACTCGGGAATGGGCCCCCAAACAAGGTATGACTTAAATTTTTCTTACCGAACATAATTTTCTTGGCCGAACAAGCTATGATTACCCGAGAATCAACTATACAGCATATCCTTAATTTCGGTTATGGGTTTCATCGTGTGTACTTTGAGGTAACAAGTGTTAATAATCATAGCTGAGTGGAGGCACTCTTATCCGAGTACTTTGGCTTACTGACTGGTATATAAAAGTCTTTGATATACAATTTGAGTATTGCAGAGCATGGTTGAGTCATTGAGCATAACTTGAATCGGTATCAAACATTTAATTGTTGTTCGAACTATTTATACGAGGTTATTCTTATTTATTTTATTTTATTGCCCAGCAAAAGGATATCTAATGCTTACTTTAATATATGTATTCTTATCAAGCAAACATATAATTTGGTTGCTTATGCCGAGCAAGAGCGGAGCATGGCCGAACGTCAATCCAACTGGGCAACATACAAAAATTCATAAAAATATCTATATCTATGGTTATTGGCGTTGGAAGAGCAAAAAAGGATTGTTCAAATCTTCAACCTTGGCTCGGCCCATTTACTGAGTTTGTTTCCTAAAAGCTCGTATGATAAATATTTATTTAAATGTTTTATGATGGACTGACACGCAGCATATTTCATCTCACTACCAAGTTTGAATCAACCTAAGCGGAGTGAAATATTTCATCTCGAAGAGGAGCTCTACAACTTTATATTTTTGAAAATGTATCATCTCGAGCATGCCTATGATGTCCCCAGATTTATTTTTCATTATTCAATTGATTGCCTCAGTTTGTAAGCATTATTCAATTATTTGTTATTGCTGAAAGTTTTTGCAGAAAAGCATTACAGATAAGGCATTTCAATGAAAGAAATTGCTCTAGCTTCAGAGACATGCACAAAATTAAAGAATTATCAAAAGGAGCCACGTTCGGCTTGCCGAACGTTGGTACAGAAAGATGCCACATCCCTTTGGATGTCGGTCCAATCCTGGTTTATTTATTGACCAGGTATTCTCTTTAAACTGGAATTCAATTCCCAGTTTTCTGAAAAGGATTATCAAAAGCGCATCCAACTGGCTTGCCCCAGTTGCGACAACCCCGGTTTATTAACTGACCGGGTTTCTCTTTAAATCAAGACTCAGTTCCTTGGTTTATTGAAAAGAATTATCAAAAGCGCGTCCAACTGGCTTGTCCCAGTTGCGACAACCCCGGTTTATTAACTGACCGGGTTTCTCTTTAAATCAAGATTCAGTTCCTTGGTTTATTGAAAAGAATTATCAAAAGCGCGTCCAACTGGTTTGTCCCAGTTGCGACAACCCCGGTTTATTAACTGACCGGGTTTCTCTTTAAATCAAGACTCAGTTCCTTGGTTTATTGAAAAGAATTATCAAAAGCGCGTCCAACTGGCTTGTCCCAGTTGCGACAACCCCGGTTTATTAACTGACCGGGTTTCTCTTTAAATCAGGATTCAGTTCCTTGGTTTATTGAAAAGAATTATCAAAAGTGCGTCCAACTGGCTTGTCCCAGTTGCGACAACCCCGGTTTTTTGACTGACCGGGTTTCTCTTTAAACCAAGTTTCGGTTCCTTGGTTCATTGGAAAGTATTACACAGAAAGCGAAAGCCCCCAGAAAGCAAAAGCACACAGAAAGCAAAAGCACACAGAAAGCAAAAGCTCCCAAATAGCAAGAGCTCCCAAATAGCAAGAGCTCTTTATGAAAGCACAACATCGGTTCGAAAAGCGAAAGCTTTGAATGAAAGCCTAACATCGGTTTGGAAAGCCAAAGCTCTCTATGAAAGCACAACTTTGGCATAGAAAGCAAAAGCTCCAAAAAAGGCAAAGCTCTCAAGAAACCAAAGCTATCATTAAGGAAGCTTGCCATTGCACAAAAAGCAAAGCTAAGTTTATCTCGGAAAGCTATTCCCGAGCATAGCATATTTTGGCTCGGTTTATCTCAGAAAGCTAGTTCCCGAGCATATTTTGGCTCGGTTTATCTCAGAAAGCTAGTTCGCGAGCATATTTTTGGCTCGGTTTACCTCAGGAATCTGGTTCCCGAGCATATTTCTGGCTCGGTTTACCTCAGGAAGCTGGTTCCCGAGCATATTTTTGGCTCGGTTCATTATATTCTAAAGTTTGCTCCCGAGCAAATTCTGGTCGGGTTATTAACAAAAGCATGTCTCAACCAAATTCTAGTTGGGTTATTTACGAAAGCCAGTTCACCAGTCTATTTTGGTTAACTTCACTACAAAAAGTATACTCTTTTGGCGCGGTTCATTTCAAAAAGCTAATTTTCGAGCATATTTTGGCTCGGGTCATCTCAAAAGCATTTTCCTGAGGTTGTTTAACTCAGTTTATATTAGAAAGGTATGTCTCGACCTTATTCAGGTATGGTTAGCATTTTCCTGAGATCATTTCTGAAAGCTATTGCTCAAGCATATTCGAAAAGTATATTGTGATGACTGGATTCAATTTGAAAGCATATTATCAAGCGCTTTATGGTGGGATCCAATTCAAAAGCTTATCTACGAGTATAAGCATATTCCCGAGCATATTTCCCATGCCGAGCATATTTCTGTAAAGTTTATTGCAAAAGGCTAATTCCCAATCAGGGGGAAATCCCATGCCGAGCATATTTCTGTAAAGTTTATTGCAAAAGGCTAATTCCCAATCAGGGGGAAATCCCATGCCGAGCATGTCTACAGTATGCCGAGCATGTCCACAGTATGCCGAGCATGTCCACAGTATGCCGAGCATGTTGAAAGGCATAAAGCTATATAGAGCATATTCTTCCTCAAGCATTGTTCAAGCAAGTTCTTCCCCCGAGGAAAGTTATCCCCAGCAAATGAGCAAAGGTACTAATGAGCAAGTGTATCTCCTAAACAAAGCTAGTCCAGAGCATGCTAAAAATACTCTCGAGCAAAGTCTAAGGTATGTCATGTCTTTTGCTCGGCCTTCTCTCTCCAACTAAGTCTAATGCTCCCTCGAGCTCGGCTGTTTCCCTCGAGTAACATATAAAGCATATACCAAAGCATGATCTTCCCGAGCAAAGTTTAAAGCACGTTAAGAGCTCGGCTTCCTTTCCCGAGCATGGTTTAAGGCACATCATGAGGTCGGCTGCATCCTCCCTGAGCAGAGCATCACTGAGTAAGTTAAAACACATCTCTAAGCAATGTAACAACTATGTAAAACTAGCCCCGAGCAATGTTATCTGTCATTAAAAGTATCCTGAACAAGGTGAAGGTATTCCTAGATGAGGTTATTACTCTGCAAAAGTATTCCCGAGCAAAATTTTCAAAGTTTAAACACTTATTCATGCTAAAACGAAGCCACAGTAAGTGCGCCCAAGGAAAAAAAAGTCCAAAAAAGTGATGAAGATGAACTTATTTTAGAATTCTGACCATCACAAACCACCATAGGTGGTTTGGTCACATAGATCTCAAAAAAATACATGAAATAGACACCAAGATTACCTAAATCGGACACCCGAGCAAAAAGTTATGATCTTCTAAAGTTTTCATGAAATAAAGCTCAATTTAGTTTGGTTTTCTTTCTTTTTCTACCCCTGTGAGTGCATTGAAAGGATTTGCAACCCAGTAGATCATACTTCACTGGTTTCTCTCATCTTTTTGATGACCGTCTAAAGGTTTCTCTTATCTTATTTTGGCTCTTTAATCGGGCAAACAATGGATTCAAAGTTACATCTTTATTTATGGATGCTCGGGTTCTTTCACACGACTTTTAGCAAAGTATTCTCAATACACTTGTCATCCTCAGCGACATCTAAAATTGATGAAGAACAACAACCGAGTGACTTTGTTCCCGAGCAGCTTGGAAGAAACTTGTGCTGTATGGCCGAACAACTTGTGGCCGAGCATCTTGAAAGAAACCTGTGCCGAGCAACTTTTTGTGGCCAAACAGCTTTTTGCCGAGCAACTTGCATGCCGAGCATCGTATATGCAAATTTTACATGTAAAGTAAGTAAAGCTTCTTATACAGATAAGGACCTGATTTTTGTATTTCAAGCTCCCATATCTATTCCTCATGCAAACTTTGCGAAGCACATCCAATAGAACGAGATGGCCATCTATTGCGGCTCAAATGCCAAATGGTTTTTGAAGAACTATTCAGAACTATATTAAGCCTACTAGCGCGGTAAAGTAAAAGTAAACTAAGGTTCTCGGGTCAACATCCGTACTATGTCAAACAATCCTGCAGACAAAAGGTTATTCAAAATAGAATCAAATCATATCGTTCAAGTTCGATTCTTGAATTCTTTAGAGTTCGATAATCAGGCTCAAGCTCGCCTCGTCTTATTTGACTTAGGAAGGCCAGGTGCATCAATACTTGCCCGCTGTCTTTTATTGCTGAAACATTCTAATTTTTGAAGTCTTATTACATATGAGGTGGAAAGAAAAATTATGGAAAGTTATGAGAAGCCCTGCATATACCTATGACTTATGGCTTTACATAATTACTTGCACAGGCAAATCGATTTAGCATGATTCTACCTTTGCACCTCATAAAAGGCATAAAGCATAAACCGTTTATACTGTTGTCGAAGTATATCTATGCAATGTTGCGTACTTCCACTGTTGATGAATTTCAATTTTTGAGCTCATATTGTTTATTTTATATACGGAAAGGATAAAAGTTTATAAGTTTTACTCTACTTTACTCTGCCCGGGTAATAAATTATCCCGACCAGAGTGGGGGCATAATGTGAGGTATAAAAATAGCTTGCCCGACCATAAGAGTGGTATGCCGACCATGAATTGCACCCCCCGAACAGGGAGGTATATTATGGTTAAATTGAGACTAAATAGTTTGCTAGTTACGTTATATAGTCTCTTTATGTACTACACTTTCACACGGCTCCCGAAGCTTACATCATCCGGCATTTAATATTAGCCACCCACTTCCACTTTAAGTCACATCAAGATAAAGTGATAGTCAAATCAACAAAAAGTAAGACAAACACTCTATCTATAAATACCAAAAATCAAGACTGTGTAAGGGCTCTCGCTCTCTCTCTTTTCGGCTCCTTTTTCTCTGATCTTCTTCTCTCTCTCTCTCTTTATTTACATGAGCTTATATCTATACAAGAGACTGACTTAAGCATCGGAGTGTCCTTGGTCGGGGACCAACTCCGACCGCTTTATTTTACTATATTCTTGCTTACAGGCCGCCGGGAGGAGATTTCAATGAACAAGGGAGAGAAGGGGTCTACGGAGAAGAAGGTAAAATTCATTGCCGAACAAATAAATAAATAAATAATTCAAAAAATAATATCACAGTGGTGCGAAAATAAATACGTGTGTGCTGTGTGTGTGTGGAATAAACGGCTTCGTTTACTTACCATCCCCAGAAGGACCAGTCTGGGAAAACAATGTCCAATGTGGCATCGTCACCACAGTAGCGGAACAATGGCGGTGGGGCGGTGGCGTTAGGCCCACTGTAGTCGCTTGATTTCACGACTGGCCAGTCAACGCAATCGAACATAAGGTCCAAGTCAGGGACCTTCCCGGGGTACCTCCGTAACAACTGTAGGAACCCCCACAGCGTGTAAACGTCCCTTGTCTGGAAGGACTTCTGATACCTCCGCAGGTAGGCCCTCCCGTCGACGATCACCAGCCGGAAGTTGGCCGTCTTCCGGGACCTATTCACCATCTCCTTTGTGATCCCCGTCTCCCTCCACGGCCGAAGATCCTCGTGGATCCAACGGAAGTACTCCGGACACGTGGCGGGGGATGCACGGTGGTGATCATCGTCTTGCAAGTGGAACCCTGTTGGATAATAGTTTCCTGCTGGGCAGGTACGAGTCTGGTTACCTAACGAGCAGTTCAGTGGAATTTCCGTTCCCGCCTGGGGCATTTTGAGGATTTTATCGGGCGAGCCGGTTGTTTGGACTGTCTTCGTTGGCATATTTCCAGCCATAGACTGTACTACAATCAAACTGTCAGTCAGAAAAGTCCACAACAGTTCACCGAACGGTAGCAATATGAAGTATTTGAATTAAAAAAAATTAAATTAAATTAAATACATTTTTAATTTCTATGAATTTTTTTGACAAATTTTTTAACTGAATTCAAAGTGTTACCCATGCTCGCTGCGCACGCCGGGGAAGACGTTGTAAAAATATATATACATACACTCACTTTAGCACGGTAAATTTGATGAGAATTTTTATGTTTGGAATTAAAATAAAATTTTATTAATTAAATTTAAATTTATTTTATAAATTAAATTTTAAAATTTTTATAAAATTTAAAATTTAATTTAAAACAATAAGGTTTGATGAAAATTTATTATTTTTTTAAACAATTTAAATATGCGAGCAAATTTATTCACTTAAATCATATTTAACATATTATTTTACTTTCTATTCACATAATTAAATTTGATAGTTTATTTAAGTCAAATCA
Organism: Vitellaria paradoxa; assembly: GCA_019916065.1. NCBI lineage: Eukaryota > Viridiplantae > Streptophyta > Magnoliopsida > Ericales > Sapotaceae > Vitellaria > Vitellaria paradoxa. The sequence goes on from CM034240.1 coordinate 3,999,051, forward strand.
ATTCAATTATTAAATTTTAAACGTATTATAAGCATAAAATTTTATTTAGCAAATTAAATTTATTCTTTATTTTAAAATAAAATAAGTTCTAAAAGGGATGTTTTTAAACTTGAGTGACGGCGATTTTAATTTACTTTCTTTGTGAATTGAAAAGAAAGTATGCTTTGAACTTACATTGAAAACATCGCTGTCGAGAAAGCGGGTGGCAAAGAAGCCGCCGATGAAGAAGAGGAGGAAGAAGGGAAGAAGAAGAAGAACAGAAGATCGAGCCTGCGAAGAATTGTTGGTGGTTGACAACGGAAGTCTGATCGTCTCCCTCAAATGCCTGTAGAATCCTCCTCCAGATCCTTCCACGCTTTCCCTCATGTTACCTATCTCCGAATCTCTCTCCACTTTCAAATGTCTTCTCGAAGTTTTAGAACTTTGATCAGACGGAACGATGACTAATACAAATATTTGGAGTTGCGAAGAGAGAAGCTCTGACGCTGGCTGCAGAGATCCAACAAGTAAAAGAACTTTAATTTCGTCAACTGGGCTTTCTTGTGATCTTCGATACAGACCTTTTTGCGAATCTGCGTAAAACCCTTTAATTTTGTCAACTGGTATTTCTTGAGTGGGTGACACGAGTTTAGGACTGGTTAGGTGGGTTTTTGGATCCACCCAGGGGCCACCAAGCAGCTGAAAGAACAGAGTCAAAGAGTTGGTGAAAGTAAGTAATCGTTTATCTACATATATAAACTAATGGCAGAAAATTGAAGCAAGTACACATAGGTAGAGACCCCACCCATAAAGAAGGAATTTTTGACTCGTGTTCGAGAAAATCGTGAGTGATGCCGGAAGACCCGCCGCAATAGATAGGGATAAATGGTGGAAAATCCTGTCATCAGAGCGTGTATGTCAATTGGGACGTATCACACGCGTGTGGCGGCGATATGAATTTCTTGCACTAGGCCCGATTGGTGCTAAAATTTAATGGGATAAGTTTTAGAGGGAGTATAAGATAAGAGAAAGTATTTTTTTAGAGGGGATATCTTTTGACTTAGTTTGGATATTTTATAAATAAGAGAATGTGAATGATGGAAAAAACAATCAAATGACTCTCTTACTCTTGTGTGTCCCAAACTTAGTTACCTATTAAATTAAATTTGTTTACCCAAACTTAATTATATGTTTATGTTAATTATATAACGTGAAAATCAACTCGTACAAATTAATTTTAGACAAATTAATTATAAATAAATTATGTTATTAATAAATTAAACTTTATAAAATATATAAATTAGTTTCGTAGACAATAACATCTCAATTTATCCGAAACTTCTTTAGTCGCTTATTTTTTTTCTTCTTATTTAAAAAATATCAATATATGTGTAATTTTGTATAAATTTGCTAAAAATAATATTATTATATTTGCTAAAAAATAATATTATTATCTTAAAATTATATCACCTCTTATTTGAAAAAAATATATTTTTTTAATCACACGACCCCCTATTTGGAAAAAATTTGTATTTTTTTATTTTTATTAATAAAATTTTTTAATACATTTTTCTATTAGAAAAAAAAAAGAATTTATTTCTAATATAAAATACATTTTGTAGGTGAGAAGGAGATGAGAAGGGGCATAATGGTCCAATTTAGTCTATATAAGGGGGGATAATTTTTGGAGAGCTCAAACCCTCTCCAAAAATAATACACCTTCTTCTAAGATTGAGAAGGGAGGATAATTTTTAGAGGGGAGAAATTTTGCTTCCCAAACCAAGCAAAAAAATCACTTCAAAGCTTATAAGGGTGTATTATTTATGAATGCCACATTTTGTAGCATCCAATCGGCCCCTAGAGCATAATTTTCGGAGCTCCAGCTTAAGAATGAGTTTGTGAAAGAAAAACAAGTTAACTACTTAAAAAATTAATTTTTTTTATTTGGAAAAAAATTATTTTTTTAATAAATAATTTTTTTAAATTTTTGGCTTAATTTGACATTCTTACAAATAAGAATAAATGGCAAAAAAATCTTGTGATGAGAGCACACGTGTGTAATTTTTTTTAAATAACATTATGATACTGATTATGATGATAACAAAGCAAATATAACTATGCCCTGCCCCCTTTAAAACTCTACAAACTTTTTTACTTACCGTACAAATTCGAAATTACAATTTTTACAAATTTATGTCAATTTTTTACAACTCAAAACATTCCCTAAAGTGAATAATTTTTTATTAGTATACTAATTTTATTTGAAGGTTTTTGGAAGAATTTAATTATTATTTTGTAAAATTTGCAAAGAAAAACTGATGGCTTCCAATTAACCTAAAAAAAAAGGTTTAAATTATTTTCTTGTAGATGTGACAACGCCAGCAACGATTGGTGTCAATCCCTTTTGTGTTGGAATAGGAACTAGTTAGAGCAGAGTTTATGCTAGAGAAGAGCATTCAAACTCATTTTCTGATTCATTGATTCAACTTCGTCATATTACAACTATTTATGTGTGTGTGAAAGAAAGACCAGTCAACTACTTAAAAAAATATTTTTTTTATATTTGAAAAAGAAAAAAATTAATTTTTTAATAACTAATTTTTTATTTTTTTAATGTTAATTTGACATTCTTACAAATAAGAATAAATGGTGAAAAATCTTGTGACCAGAGCGCGTGTATATATTTTTTTTATGAAATTATGATATTGATTATGATGATAACAAAGCAAATATAAATATGACCTTGTTTAAAACTCTACAAAATTTTATAAAATTTGATGAATTTTTATAAAATTTAAATTTTTTACTCACTACACAAATCCAAAATTATAATTTTTACAAATTTATACTAATTTTTTTGCAACTCAAAACACTCCCTAAAGTGAATAATTTTTATTTATTGCTATACTAATCATTTGATACTACACTAATTTTATTTGAAGGTTTTTGGGAGAATTTAATTATTATTTTGTAAAAGTTGCAAAGAAAAATTGATGGCTTCTAATTAATAAAAAAAAGATTTAAATTATTTTTTGTCGATGTGACACCACCAGTAACGATTGGTGTCAATCCCTTTTAGACAATAAGTTGAAGAACATTTTAAAAAATAAAAATTGTTAACACAACAAAAGTTTGGTGTCGACACATTTGATGTGGAATACTCTCTAGCAAATGGTATCAAAACCATATAGAGAGATCAATTTATTTTTTAAAATAGATTTTCAGAATATTTTGATGGTTTATATCTTGCAATGATTGTAGCAATCACCTAACAGTTACATTAATCTTTCAATGGGCTATATTGTCAATTTATAAAAATTATATATACATATTGAAGATTGTAAAAAGTCAAGAATTAGAGAATCAAAGTAAAAAGTGCTTTATTATTTCAAAGTTCGCAAATTCATAACTGTTCTTTGTAAAACTCTTCAAAGTAGACTCATGTGCAGTCACAAATTTCTCCAATAGTTTGAAGATATCTTATCCATCATGATAGAAAACCCTCAGTGTGAGATAATTTTTTCTGCTCCATTATTAATATATGTTGGGAAATATGGAAATCTCGAAATAATTTTGTTTTCAATGGCTTCCCTCTATCTTTTATGGACACCATTTGTAGAGCCTCTATCACTACCAAAAACTATTTAGAAGCAATTCTTTCACTCAATAAGAAAGATAATCCTAATCTTAAGGAGGCCGGGAACTATCACTAGCAACCACCACCTACAAATCACTTCAAGTTCAATTGTGATGGTGCATTCTACCCCTCCTCGAATACTGTTGCTTTTGCCATCATTGCATGTTTGAGATTCTTGTGAAGTAATAATTGATACAAATTTTCGTTGTATTTGTGTTCTCTTGGCTCTTGCAACTGAGGCTTGGGCTATCAAAGTTAGTTGCTCGATAGCGGTAAAATGAAGACTAATGGATGCAATTTTCGAAAGTAATTATTTAACCATTATATCCTCCATTCAGGTTAATTCTAATAATTGTTCGTGGGAAATCTCAATTCTCACTGAAGATATTTTCGAATGGAAGTTTTCTAAGCAGTGGTCCTTCTCCTGGTGTAAAGGACAAGCTAATGGGGCTGCTTATTACCTTGCTACCAATTGCTTAAAAGGCTCCATTTTCTTCTCTTTCTTTTGTTGATCTCCCCTTAGACTTGTCACACATTATTGAGGGAGAAAGAGTTGTAGCTTGACTTTCCTTTTAATATATTTTAGTTGGTTTCAAAAAATGGAAAAAAAAAATCATTTACCCTAGAAGAGAGCCTTTTGTATGAGAAAGTTACGTTTCGTAGTGAAATTAAATATTGGTATTTGTGATTGATATTGTAAGGGTTGGGAGTGCTATTACAGGTTTGAATTTGATGTCCTTGTGAAAAACAATTAGTGAGAAGTTTTGGATGTTTTGAGTTAAAAAAACACTCAGAGGAAAAAGTTGGGGTATCTTGGAAGAAAAAAACATTTCGTGTAAGTTTTGCTAGCACTCATAAATTAGTGATTGTACTAATTCGAAGAAAATAGTGAATCATATTTAAGGAGAGATCTTAGGGAGTAAAATGTAGATTCACGTAGAATCGAATCACTATAATGATGGTGTTTGATCCCAACTTCTTTAATCTATTTTTATTCTTATTATCGTGATTTATACTTTGTATTAAAATTATATTTATTGAACATTACTCATTAGATCATCATTTGTATTGACTTTATATTATTTTTGAAACAATAAAAAAAAAAAAAACCCAATTATGGGCAATAGATTGAACTTAATTTACAGTGTGTTTGGTAGAAGTTAGAGGAAGGAAAATGGGAATAACGGGTTTAAGCGACAACTAACTCGGTGCAGGAAAACAAAAGGAACGACAACACTATGGATACTCTAATCAAAAAGATACTACTTTCAAATAAGGTATACAACTTTGCATGGACAGAAATTTCACTAAACCGAATAGAAGTTTTGCATTCTCAACTAGGGTTCTGTGAACAGTTGTTCCCTCTTACCATTTTGCTTAGGGGAAAAAAGGGAGGGGGGCTTCCAAGGAAGATACACGCACACAAACATATGTATGCACCTGTTACACGATCCAGGTGGATCAGTTTCAGACATCTCTCTAATACTTTGAAGGCAAATGAAGAACCTTCAAAATAGCAGTCCAGCCCAATACCCCCAGTTTATTCTTTTCTACCAGAAATTCACAAATTTTGCTGATAAAAACCCACAGGTGGAAACCGCCGCCATTAGATTCTCGGGCCGCTGCTTTCTTCTGTTCAGCAGCAGTACTCTTGCTCTTCTGTTCAGCAACAGTACTCTTGCCTTCCATTGTGGCCACCTTTCCATTGTCAAGCTTCTGCAACACGTGAACTTCAGCCACACAAAACCCAAATGGAGCCATTGTTTTGAGAGCCAAAAAAATAAAAATAAAAAAAGAGTAAAACCTCAAAATTCTCGATCAGGCTTTCAATATTGCAGCTGTGTATGTGAGTGTACATATATATATATATATATATACACAATTGATCGGAGGTGCCCTTTAAGTTTTAAAATTATATGATAGGACGGATTGGCGCCAATTGGAAACATCGTGGGTATGAATGCCTTTTTTGGTATGAAGTGTTTTTACGTGGAACAGAAGGATGATCAAATTGAAGAATTGATCTGAGACCACCCGGAGGGCTTTATACATATATTCAGATGGTAGGAATTTACTAGCTAGTTCAGTTAAAGCTTAGCCGTGATCAAGGACTGCCAAAGTTGTAGTCATTAGAACAAAAGTACAAGCAGAGCGAGGAAGTTGCTAGGCAGGTGAGTGTGATACATATATTCAATGCTTCTATAATGGCAACCGGCCTTCCAGGGGGGACAATGTACATTTGAAGTTTGAACTCTAGCTAGCCTTTCTCGAGAGAGGAGTCTGATGCTTCCTGATAATTACCTACTTAAGTTGGGCTTAGTGGTCAAGTGTAGCATGTGCATGCAAGATCAAGGACGAGAAGCTATGGGATATTTTAGTGAATAGAGCCCGTTCATCCACAGAGTTGATTATGAACTTATCAGTCTCATTGGGTGGGGTCCAGTTTGAATTATTATGAAATATAATTTCAATTTTGCCAAAAAAAAGGAAAAATCAAGGATCACAAATGTGACTACCTATATGGGTATGGAGAGATTTAGGTTTATCTAAAGTGTCCCGGTTAATTCACACGTGAAATTCAGCATACTCCCATTGAGTTTTAATTTATTTGAAATAGGGTTAAATAAATAACAGTGTATTTGATTTGAGTTTGACTCATAAATTATTTGATTAATTAAAATGATATTGTTTTAATTTAAAATATCAAAATAAATAATTTCGCCAAATTAAAAGAATATTATTTTATTAAATGCAAATGAAATCCTTTTAGCATAAAATACATAAATTATTATTATTATTATTATTTTGAGTCTATTTACAGACTTTTGAGCTGAATATTTATAATGACCTGAATTTAACTATAATTTTAAGTGAAACATTAAAAAAATTAAATTAAATTAAACTCGTCCAAAATCACAAATCAAGCTCAAATTAAATTTTAATCGAATAGAATTCGAATAGTACACGAGCTATTTAATTCGTGGCGACTAACAGAAGTAATCATGCACCCTGGGTCGCGCATATGGAATTTCAACATATATCCTTAACCAAAATGGTTAATACTTCAATATAATACATGCTGTTTGAATCAACAAATTTTCTCTGCGCAGACATTCCTTCCATTGCATGCGACTAATGAAAGAAACAAAAACAAAGATAAAGCCAAAGCCCGGTCTCCTTTATCTTGGATTTTGACAACAGTGGGTCAGTTTATAGAAATAAGCCCATTTTTTCTTTTTGAAATTACTTTTTATTTCATATAATTTTTTCTTCAAAATTTAAATCAAATTTTATTTTAGAGGCCGTTTGGATGATCAAAAATGATAAAAAGTTATAAAAATTAGGTTGTACCAGTCAATTTTTGGTGTTTGAAAAATCAACTAAAATTCACTAAAATAATCCGTTAGAAAAGTGAAAAGTAAGTTGTTTTAATAGTTTTTGTTAAAAATCAGTATAAAAAGCTGACAAATATTAAAAAAAAATAAGAATTAGAGGATAATTTTTTGTAGCTTTTTGAAACTTTTTTGTAAAAATATGTAAAATTTAAATTTTGAAAATAAACGTACGGAGAACGAAGATGACAATAGTTGGTAGAAATAAATAAATATTTGTAACTTTGTGTAACTTTCGGTAGGATTTTTTGTCAACTAAACAGGGCCTTAAAAAATTTTTAAACATGTTATTCAGATTTAAAAATAGTTTAAAAATGTAAATAATGTGCTTAAAATTTTTATACCAATTTTTTGTTTTTGTTTTTGTTTTTTTTGGTTTTTAGCCATTCAAAAACCACTAGCTTTGTTAATTGATAGAAAGATCAGGCACGGAGTTGAGTTGGACGTCCTACCAAATTTGTTGGAATTGATACGATGGCCAATTACCTATTTTAAATGATATGATCAATGCAATAAAATGAATTGAAACCACAAATTCTCTCTCATACAGTTTTAGCGAATACGTTAGTTGTTTCAACCCATTAGGGACCAGAGGTCTCCCAATGTTGGGGAGTTCGAGACCTTAATTAAGGTGAATTAGAACGGTCCAAAATGAAAGAAAAACATAAATAAATAAATAAATGACAGACGGCAGGCGCCTGTTCTCATCCGGGTTACAAGGGGTTGGAGTAAAGAAATCCACTAGAGAGACTGCAGTGAAAAATGAACCGTTGAGATTTGTTTACACTTAATCTAATGGTTCTAATTTATTTTAATTAAAAATATTTTCAAAATAAAAATAAAAGTTTAAAAAATTTGATTGGCGCATAATTAATGTGGAATGTCAATGGTCACATATCATTGAAGTTCAAATAAATCTTAACCATTCATTCTTCTACTACAGCCCCCATAGTTGATTTCTTCACTGCAGCTCCCTGGAACCCGTTCTCATCCGCAAATGTTTATATATATGTTTTTTTTATATATATTTAACTATTTTATTTTTATTTTTTATTTTTATTTATCATTTTTTCTGAAAAAATAAAAAATATGTTTAGTACTGTAATTTTGTTTATAATATTTAATTTTTATTAAATAAAATATTTTAATAAAATAAATCATTTTAATAGATAATTGTTGCTTAGTAAAAATTAATAAAAATAAATTATTTCAATAATAAATTATTATTTTAGTAGTAATTTTAAATTTAATAAAATAAATTATTTTGTTAAGAGTGCACGCATGTTTCAAAAATATGGGAAAATTATTCCATTTTTAGGCGTCTCGCACGCGTATTAATGTACATAGGCCTCAATGATTCTGAGACTAATGCTTTGCTTGGAATGGAGAAAAATTGGAGAGAGAGAGAGAGAGAGAGAGAGAGAGAGAGAGAGAGAGAGAGAGAGAGAGAGAGAGAGAGAGAGAGAGAGAGAGAATATTTATTAATAAGTGGGACGCACTAATTTTTTATATATTTAAAAAATAAAAATATAACATATATATATATATATATTTTTTTTTTTCCGAAATAAAAATTATAGAGAAATGGAAAATTTTGACCCTTAAAGGATTGAATATTCAACCATCTCAATTTTTTATTCACTTTTCCATTCTTCATACCAAATTTAAGGTTTGTTTGCAACGAAGAATAAGTTAGCTTATTTTCGTTTTTTTTTTTTTTTTTATCTTCAACATTTTTTTTACCAAACTATAATTTTATTTTTTGAAAGTTTTTAAACACGTTATTACAATTCTTTAAAGCAAAATTATTTAAAAAAATGCTTAGAAATATGAAACTCTCATATTGGCCCAAAAAAAAATGAACTTCTATTATGTATGTGATTTTTTTTAAGCTTATAAAATGAATAAGTTACTTAAAAATTATCAAAAAAATCAAACTTTAGTTAAAAAAATAAGTAAAAATAAGTTGAGTTAACTCAAAGACTGTTCGAAGTAAAAAATAATTAATATAAATTTGTAAAAATATAATTTTCATATTTCGTACAGTGAGTAAAAACAATTTACTTTTATAAAAATTTGTAAAAATTTATTTAATTTAATAGAATTTCAATCGGGCTCTAAATTACCAACTCAAGATACAGTGTATTGAATTCATCAAGTCCTATTTGAAGGAAACTAAACAACTAGTCCTCCGAAAGTAAGAACCAATCCACTTGAAGAAGGTCATTTTCCCACCGTAAAATCTTACAGATGAAAGGAAAGGAGATTAATTTTACTTTCACCTGGAAGTTTGGAAAGTCTGTATATATATATATATATATAAACACACGCGGTGAGAAATAAACATAAGGAGGTGGTTGGGCTTGATGTTCTGTAATTATGAGATGTGCTCGATCAAAGTAATTATGAAATAACTTCAAATTTTGAAATCAGACCCAACGGATAATTATTATCTGTGTTTCAAAAAACATCATATTTTAATGTTATCATTATGCCCCAAAAAACCAGCCCTCACAATATTATGGACCTTTTTGGTTGAGAAAAAGTGAAGGAAAAAGTATAATAAAAGTGAAAAGATGTGACATAAAAATGATAGGTGAAAAATTTTAATTCAAAAAAAGTACAAAAATTAGTTAAAATTGATAATTTTTGGTGAGATTTGGTGTGACCAAATAGGTCCTATGAAAATTTGGGGTCTAATCAGTACATTTATGCACGGGTGCAGAACCAGTGCATAGTAAGTGTAATTTTTTAACCGATCACTATAAGTAAGATCTAAGTATAATTTATTCAAATCATCTAAATTTTTAAATAATTATATCCTTAATTAAAATTAATGACCAAAAAATATATCGGTCCTGAATCGATGCTAAACGCACCAGCTAAACCCCGAACTCATTTTACGATCATATTTGCTTTTTCGCTCATATTGAAGGGACAGATGAGGATGATACGTTCTCCCAAAATTCGCTTAATTGATGTCATCTTCGTATTTGTGCGTAGCTTTCCGGTAAAGGAATATCTATGCTTGTTGATCCACACCATCAAAAAATGATCAGACGGTCACAATCATCTAATAATCCCCCATATATATCCTACAGCAGTGATTTCACTCTCTTTGCCTATGGGAAAAAAAAAAAAAAAAATCATTTGTGGTTACATAATTTGCCTGCACATTGTCAGCTTATGTCACTGCATCTGCATGCATGATGCATATCTTTGTTCCAAGAATATTTTTTGGGGCAGCAAGGCTGCTGCAGTCAGTACTCTGTTTACAGATAGTGGGTTGAGTGAGAGAGAAAGGTAGGACCACTTCATGAGCGCGTTTGAAACATATATTAATGAAACCTTAGAATTAAATTTTTTTAAAAATATATATATAACCCATATATTTGCATTAATACCTTTTAACCTACCCACCCATTCAATTATTAATTAAGTAATTTCAATTTAATTTTTTTGACCAACTAATTATATTTTATTTTTTACCCTCCATCTAGTTTATTGAACAATGAAAGTATACCACTATTAAAGTTGGCATGACCATCACCCCTCTAGTACTATTGGAGATGTTTTATTGTGATTTGAATGTGACTCGAACTTTTTGAATATTGAGAAATGATTTTTTATATAGCACAACTTGGAATGGAATTATTTGGAGGGAAGAACAACAAAAAGATAAAGAGGGGCGTTGGAATGCATTCAAATTTTGAATTTCAGTTTGCATTTTTATTCTTTAGAGATTGTATTTTAAGCATTTAATAATGATTTTAAATATTAGTTTCATTAGCCAAGTGATTGTGTAGATGTTTGGTTGGTCAAAACCAATCAAAATTCATCATTTTTTACTAATTTTTTATACTTTCTTTTAATTAAATTTACTACATGTCATTTTTATATCAAATCTTTATACTTTTATTGAATTTTTTGGTTAAACTTTCACCAACCAAACACGCCCTTGCAAACAATATCTGAAATGTAGTTTAAATATTTTTATATTTTTATTGATAAAATTATACCATTATCATTATGATAGTGTAATAAACTGAGTTTTTACTAAATAATTTCGAATGAGTGCCATCCACCGTCCACCAGGGTGTTTGAGTAGCTAGCCAGCAATTGAGCATATTCATGCCGAGGGAGGGAGGGAGTGAAAGAGGAGTAGCTTTGGGGGGTGGGGCATAACATAGCATAATAAAAGGTCACTCTTTCCCAGTCCACGCGTGAACATGCTCTGCTTTCCAATTTCAAAACCCAACGTTCTAAAGAACCTTCATAAACATAAACAAAGAACACAACCCCCAAATCCCAGACAAGCCTCTCTCCTAATATATGCAAGTGTATTAGTGTGTCATCTTCTTCACTAGAACAAACCCAGCATATATATATATATATACACACACACACACACACACCCATTGCACCCGTACGTCGACGTACCTACGATCCAACTATGTCTGTAAGTCTCTCTTTGGGTCTCCCCTGTCATGAGTTATGTGGATATATATATAAATTAATGTGGGTACGACGAAGGTGAGATTTGGTTAATCTGTGGGTGCGGGGTGTTTCATTGCAGGCGGCGGTGGAGGTGAGAGTTCCAAACCTAGATTGCCAAGGATGTGCTGCTAAGTTAAAGAAATCTCTCTACAAGCTCAAAGGTATAATTTTTTTTGCCCCCATATACATACATACATGCATATATATATATATATATATATATATGCAAGAAAATATGTTACTTATGCGAGAAATATGCATGTTTTCCCTTTCCTTTTCTTACTTATTATGTGTTCTTTTCTTTAGCCGTGGCTGGTGCTTTTATTTTAACACTGCTGAAATAAATCGTGACATGAATTTTTTAGGAGTGGAAGAGATAGAAATCGAGATGGAGACGCAGAAGGTAACGGTGAGAGGGTATTTGGTGGATGAAAAGAAGGTGCTAAAGGCCATCAAACGGGCCGGAAAAGCAGCGGAACCTTGGCCTTACCCATCGGGTTATTCTCATTTCACTTCATTTTACAAGTACCCTTCTCACATCATCAACCATTACTACGACACCTCCAGAAACACCGCACCTTCCAACATCCATACCTTCTTCCACACTCCTGCCGTTTACTCTCTTGCCGTTGCTTCCGATGAGGCCGTCGCTTCCCTTTTCAGCGATGAAAATCCCCACGCCTGCTCCATCATGTAGTTTATTATCTTCTCCTTCTTTTTTTTTTTTTTTTAAATTTCTTGGAATTTTCTGATGTGCTTTTTTGGTTTTTAGTTGGTTCGATCTGTACTACTGTTTGTTGGATTAATCATGTGTTTTGCTCTCTACCGTACTACTATTGAGGTTTATTTTGTATGTTCCTTTGGATTTTAGGATTATAATTTTGAGATTAATTTTTGTCAGAACATTTGCTAGATGGACTCCACTTCTTGGACCGATTGAGGGGAATTCATATTGTTGTTCCAAATTAGAATAATTCATGGTTTGGGTGATGCGAAGCAGCCACTCTCTGTTTTAAGAGAAAACAATTGATTATAAATTCGCGTGTGTTTAGACTAAATTAGTATCTTGAACTCTGCAGCTCATATCTTCAATACTTACTAAATTAGTATTATTTAAGGAAACAAGGGTAGTATTAGGCGAAGTTCAGTGTTTTTTGACTTACTCTCTTGATGCCTACTGAAGAGTGCGAGTAGTTTTTACTCTTTTAAAATTATTGGCCATTTAAATAACTCCACATTTATTTCTATTTTATTTTTTTGTTTGCATTATTTTAATATATATATATATATATATATATTTTGTAAAGAGGAGTTGATGAGAATATATATAATCATGCACATTACACACTCATTTACCTAAATTTTATGAAGAAGAATTGATGAGACAGTGAAATTTTAATAAAGCATCCCCGAATCAAACTAGTCCCCTGCCATGATGGTGCGTTTGGCGTAGAAAATAAAAGTGGATTTTTTTTTTCTTTTGCTGCTGTTACGCATCATTTTTTGAAAAAAAAAATATACGTTTATTAAAAATTTGTAAAAATTTAAAAAGCATTAATTAAGATTAAAAAAATTAACAAAAATTAAAAATGCGTTCACCAGTAGAATCATATTTTTTAGTGTGAAATCAACGACAAAATAACCAGTTGCATTGACCCCTTGGACTTCATAACAACTTTGAATTGTAATTCATCGATTGTTATGCTCGATTGGTTTGGCAAACCAATTTTTTTTTTTTTTAACTTTTCGTCAAATTTCTATTTTTTTAATTTTTTCTAACATTTTCCACTAAGATTTTTATCAATTTTCTTTTTAAACTTTTTTTTTTTACCAACTTTCTCCAATTATCTCCAACTTTTCTTTAACTTTTACAAATTTTTACAAAACACACAACTTTTACTCAAAGTAACACACGACAGTAACAAGATAAAAATTGTAAAAAGTTTTACTTTTTTTATTTACCAAACACTCCCAAACTTCATACAAATAATAATAATAATAATAATAATAATAATAATAATGAAAAAAGAAAGGGGTTCCAAAACTAAGACCGAGCCTCATCTGATCCATTCATCACCTGCATATCTAGACCTAGTTACTATTGGTGAGGCAAGATAAGCCATAAACCATTCCAAACTCCCATGTTATCATCACAACTGAATATACAAGATAAAAGTCCCACAATTCACAACTAGTATACAAATCTTGACCAGAGTCAATACATTCTGTGTTCAGGCCTCCACCAAGCACTGGAAACAAATCACATATTCCACCCTGGAACTAGCTCCAATATCACCGAGAGTTGTTACACATATAATACTCGACCAACTTAAGAGCAAAAGACGTTATCAGATGCTCCAACTACACCAGAAATTGCATTTTACAATAAGCATAACAAAACTTCATTGCACTTCACCATGTCCGGTCAACACAACAGAAATTGAGTAGCTAATGGTTTTTCATAGCCAAGCATAATTTATCATCCAACGGTTTAGCAACAAATCAGGAACCTACAAAGGACGCTAGATATATATTTATATTTATAAATTTTTTCAGGGACGAAAATGATGGTAGTAATAAAAAGCAATGGGTTCTCCCCGGTTAAAGAACTTCCATTAAAATGTCAATCAACCGTCCAAATCTACAAGGATTAGTAGCGAGAATTTGTTTTGAAATTCTGCAAGCCAAATACTAAATAGCAGTCAAAATTTTCTAGTTCCTTAGCAGGACTTCTTTCTGTTTAACAATGAATCTATCCATGTTAGAATTCAAGGTGACATTCATCAAGTAACATACAAAGGGCCATAGCTCAGAGGAATGAAACGGAGAGCCACGTCCAATAACTCATAAGACAGAAATGGTGGCTAATAAAAGGATAACATTACTGCTTCTGAATAACTCTGGAAGAAATATAGAAAGTAAATGAAAAAGACAACGTTATTAGTAGATTAGTCAGAAAAGAAGGCTCCAAAAGGTTTTAAGGGACCACAAAGACTTCATTCAAACTAAATAAAGCTTATCATAGAGAATCTGAATCTATATTTCAAGAACTTAATTTTATTTATGAGAAAGCTACTGATAACGTCTTGCTACATCTTAGCAAATTTACCTAGATGAATAGGACCTTTCACCCACAGAGTCAACCAACCATTTTTTATTTTATTTATTTTTGTTATTTTACATGAAGTTGTTGCTCAAAATGATGGAGGAAAAAAATGTAGAGAAACGTTAGTGATGGCTTTCAGTAGTTTCAGGAAACAAAGAATCAATTACAACTAACTATTTGCCGATTTATCCACATATGATTGTTCGGCAAACACACAGGATGCACCTTCCTCTTAGGTCATCAATGAGAAAGGTACCCTAGAAGGAATAGGGAAGCAAAATTTTTCCTTTTCTCATTTTATTATCATAATAGTGATGTAAATTTGGAACTTACAAGAGATCTGCAATTGAGGAGTGGGCACAAGATGTCAAGTAAGCTGGATCAACAAGTGTTCAAAAAGTTGCAAGTGAATCGCCTTCATACAAACTTATCACTTTAGCACCTCCTGTATCCCACGAACTTCGAAACAAGATGGATGTACTGCCCTTTTTCTACCATATGTCTTATTACTTTGTGAGCTTCAGAAAGCTTTCCAGCGTTACGCAGATTACTAACTAGAGTGCTATAAACAAGAAAATTTGGATCACAGCCTCTAGATTCCATCTCTTCGAGCATCAAACAGGCCTTCTCAAACTTTCCTGCCATACAAAGCCCACGGATCAAGGAGTTGTAAGTAAATACATTTGGCATCTGTCCCTTGACAATCATCTCATCAAACAATCCTTGAGCCTTCTCAAGCTCCCCTGCCACAATATATCCTGTGATCATAACAGTGTAACAAACCACATCAGGTACGAACCCATGCTTAATCATCTCATCAAAAAAATACTTGCAGGCATCCAAATTTCCTGCTCGGCTGAGCCCATCCATCAATGTTGTGAAGTGCAGAACACTTGGTTCACAACCCACTTCCTTCATGTGGTTCAAAAGATTGAGTGCCGCAAGCGGTTTGTCCCCTTTTCCAAGAACGTGGAGAAGGATGTTAAATGTATGGAAATCTGGTGAAAATCCACATCTACCCATTTCATCTAACAATCTATGAAACTGATCTAGTTTCCCCAGCCTATATTTTGCGCACATAAGTATATTATAAGTTAAAATATCAGCGGAATGACCCTCAATCAACATCTGCTGATATACCCACTCAATCAACCTGTATTGGTTTACTGCAAGAAGGGAATGTAGAATTGCATTGAATGAATGCTTGAATGGCCTATAATTAAATGTCTTCGACTTGATGAACCTCTCTACAACTTTCCTGGCTAAGCCTGCCTCTCCACAGGTACATATTAATATGTTAAACGTACGTGCAGTGGTCGGGTATCGTTTCTCAATCATCTCATCGACTAGCCTCCACATTGCTTTAAATTCCTCAGCTTCTGCAAAAATCTTCATTATTAAATGGTACGAATTTGCTGTGTGCCTATAATTCTCTTGTTGACTGGACCAAACAAAAAACTTGTAACCCAGTTTTGCACAACGTGTCTTGTTTGCATAATTAATTGTTTTCAAAATCTCTAAAAGTACTTTTCTTACAAGTAGACCCGACACCCTTATTTGCAAATTATCCAACGCCGCTTTCGCATCAAACCCTGGACCATCTTGTTGAAGAATTTCAACAACCTTTCCAGCATCAACTCTTGCATTCTCCAAAAAGTTGTGTCTTGAAGAAAAATTTCCCCAGGAATGGGGTTCATGATTGCTCTCTACTCCTGCACAACCAACTGATTCATCAAACTCCGGTTTTGCCTCTGTGAAATCCATATCTGAACTCTTGCAAGCTTCATTTAAGGATTCGACTATATTTCCAAACCCATCATCGACACCATCCCCATAATAGATACGGCCACAGAAGGAGCGCGAAATGCTGGGAAAACATAAAAAGCTCCTAAACAACCTCTGACCAAGTAGAGCTGCAGAGTACATTGTGAGAGCAGATGAAGAAACGAGAAATACCCATTATATCTGCAATCTTTTAGTCTCCGACACAGCAAACAAAACCACCGAAAGAATTTGACACCCAATCACAGAGAGCTCCAAAAGGTTCGACTTTCGCCGTCGACTATGCAGATAGAAACCCATTAAAAGGTAAAAACAAAACACCACAAAAATCTTGGAATCCTATTCATTTGCAGAAAAATCTATACTTTCCGTTAATTAAGACCCAGATAGTAATTAAACAGCTCAAATCGAAGCAACGCACAAACTAATTGATGAAGCGGACCAGAGACTAGGGTTTTGAAGTCAGGAGTGATAAATAAGGGTTTTAGAGATTTTGCAGAGCACCAAAAGCGTACCTTGAAATTGGGTGCTCTGAGGCGGCCGCGGCGGATTTCGTCAAGAGGCTCAACCCAGGTTCCGCTCAACGTCTGCCTTCGTGGCGGAAGAAGAGACTCGAGAGATAATAGAAGGAGAGAACCACTGGTAGAAACGGGTCAATACCCGTATGTGCGAAGCTCCGGAAGAGCCTGGGGCCGAAAGAAATATGGGTAAACTTGGCTCCACTTCAGTAAGCATATGCCCAGTAAGTTTTCACTAATTGCAGTGAGAACCCTTTTAGTTTCTTTCATAAATTAATAATACATCCGATCCAATTATTATACTATTATTCATTTTATTTCACGTTTTTTCTGTGAGTTTAATTTTGACTTAATTGCTTTTTTCCATTTTAATCAATTATTTCAACTTGAATATTACTTCACAAAATTTGGTTCAAGCTCTTCATTATTTTTGTAAACTTAAAAATAATTTTATACGAAAATATTATTAATAATAGTTTCTTTTCTATCTCATTTTTCGCATATAATATATAATTTTATACCATAGGATTTTTTTTATAACGATATTCTATATAGGAATAACCTCTATTTAGTCATAAAAAAATTTCAATTCCAATTTGGGTTTAGTTATATGTAGGAATGGCTTTTATATTATAATAAATTATAACTTTTTTATGTCATGTTTTAAAAGAATTTACCTCCGTATAATATTTGTCAACAAAATTAAAAATATGTAATGTTACAATAAATATTTAAGATGAAATAAAATATTTCCATAAAGTTACGTAAACAATAGTCCATTTGACAAATGCCAAAAATCTCTAATTTTCTTTTAATTTTTAACTTTTTTCATCAAAATTTATTAAACACGTAACTTTCTTTCCACACAAAAAAAAAAAAAAAAACTATTAATTTTTTTAACTATTATCAATTTTCTTCAACTTTCTCTAAACAACCATATTAATTCTTACTTATCCAAAAACCGTATTAATTCTTTTTAAATTCTTATAAATTAATTGTAAAAAGTTTAAAAAAATAGTTCAAACAAATAAAGAGGAAAGGGAGATAAGTTAATGGGTCTTTTATAAAATAAAAATTTATGAGAGAACTTTATTAAAAAAAAAAAAAAAAAACACACACACACGCACACACCCCCCAAAATAGTTTAAAAAATTGCAGAGAAAAGTGAAATAAGTTAAAGGGTAACTCTTATCCCTCACTTGTAAAGCAGAAGGAGTTTACTGGTTATTGTATTCCTTATAAGTTTTACTTTTAATAAACCTTCTGTGTTTGTATATTCCTATTACTTCACTCTTCTCACTTCTCTCAATTTCTTATATTCTTTGATGCTGCTTCCATTCTATGCATTTATTGGCATTAGAGCCACACCTTTTATAAACGAGGGTGAAAGTTGGCGGATTTCAAATGCAAACTTTAAACAAATTTAAACAGTACAAACATTTCACATGACTAATACGTGCTTTAAACAGTATTTATAAAAGCTGGACACACGGTACGCAAAGTAAATGAGCAGTACATGACTTTATTCCACACAACACCGTGCAAAGATAAATTCTGTAAAGGTGTCTTGTTAAGGGAATGTTTGGTTCGTAAAAATTAGTCAAAAATACAATAAAAGTAGAAAGATGTAACATAAAAATGATATGTAAAGAAATCTAATTGGAAGAAAGTACAAAAATTAGTTAAAATTGGTAAGTTTTGATAATTTTTAGTGCTACCAAACAAGGCCTAAATAAAAATTTATGACAGAATTGCAATTAAAAAAAAAAAAACACCAAAATTCTACTTTACAAAAATTCTTAACCCAAAATTCTCAAATGATGTGCCATCGCATACTGATAAATAAAGATATATATATATATATATATATATATATATATTAGTAATTATTTATCTTAAAAAGATATCCACGCAAAAGAAACAACATTATTCCAAGGACAAATTCGCACTAAATATTTTGATTACATTGCTACTCTATACTAAATTACACCTAAATAGTTAAGACCATAATCCTGCAACCATCAACAATGCAACAGCAAGAACTCTAACAAGGACTTCTCTAGAGTTTGGCCTCCCTCCCTCAGATCACCTGCTTGGTTTCCGGAGTCGTCTGTGCCCCTGCTGCTGCAACCGTTGCATTCTCTGGCCCTTGAGTTGGCTTCTTATGCGAAACGTTAGATATCACATCAGAGAGCGCTTTGTCTTCGTAGCTTGGCCTCAACTTCTCACCTAAATACTCCTTAACCGACACTCCTTTATCCTGCCCTGTAATTCCTCCTCTTTCCTCCTCCTCTCCCGTCACAGTGCCTTCAACTTTCGAAATCACCGAACTCCCCATTTCCGCCACTTTCTCATACACCGGTGCCACTTTCTCCGTCACCGTGACTGCGATTTTGTGTCCGTACTCTGCTGCTGCCACAGATCCTGACTTGCTACCCTCTTCTCCTTCCCGAACTTTCCACGATGAAATGTCTCCATTGCCGCCGTATCCCAGTTTTGAAGATACAACGTTTTTAGCAGTTATTGCTTTGTCGACAACCGCAGAGGTGGCTGATGAGATCTTCTCGGTGTAGGCGCTCAATTCCGTTGGTTGTTTGGTAACCAAGGTATCGCGTGGCATGTTTTCAGTTGTAGTGCCATCAAATCTTTTCAACCCCGTCTGATCTGGCTTGTCCTCCTGAACATTCATTTTGTCGAAAGAGCGAAGAATTGGAGTAACTCCTATTTCCTCACCACCTGTTACGCGATGGAAAAATTTAATCAGCACCTTGTAAATTGTTTTGAATTGAATGTATTGAAGAAGGGATCGATCGATAAAGTTTAATCAGTCTTGCCAGCACCGGTTCGATTGGTGACTTTGCTCTGATAATTGGACATCTCTGGCTTGTTCCTGGGTGCGTGAGGATCCTCCTCCAGGGCTGCTGCTGTTGTTCCCGTATTGATCTTTGGTTTCCCCGTATTTTCCTCTCTTCCATGAGTTCCAGGGGGAAACGACACGTGGCCGTTCTCTGGCACACGAACCACCCCCAACACGGCCCCTGGTTGCCCTGAATTCTCTTCCGGCCACTGACCAAAGGGCCTTGTTGGTGGGTCTGTATACTTCGAATCGTACAAATCGTCCGCCGCCACTCTCGGTGGAGGATTGCTGCCCAGCGGCGCCGCAGACAAATACACTGCAATACATTCACAATTATATGTAGATATACAAATACATGTGTGTGATCCATTTAATTTTGTCAACTCTTGAAAGGGCAGTATGTTAATTTTAATCATCATCACAACAAAGGGGCATTAATTAGTACAGAGTATTGTACTTGGTGCGCTGTGAGTGTGGACTTCTGGGTCTTCCTCCATTTCTTCTCCATCTCCATCTTCCCCCTTGTCAAGATTTTGGTCATCGCGGGGGCAATCTTGGCCGTGCATTTTAAGCGTGTCTTTAATCTTCTTCGCCTTTGCCTTCACTTTCTTCAGTACAGATTTCTTCTCGTGATGGTGTTCGTGATCACCTTCCCCCTCTGCAATTAAAAGACAATTCAGTAAAACAAAGAGGGACCAGAGTTTAGTAAAGAAAATGCGGAGTTCCTAAATTAAACCCCCATTTACTGCGGATTCACACCAGCAGGCAAACCAACACTGGGATGGTGGTGTTCCTCGCCATGGTGACCGTGAGGACGTAGCATTTCTGTCTCCGTTGTCTTAACAGTATGGTTTCTACAACGGTTAGTTTTGTTAGCGTTGAAGATTTGGACGGTACAAAGATATATATAGAACAATGTAAGTGTGCAGTTGCAACTGAATTTCATAGAGAGACGAAATGCCGTTAACTGCATGATTTCGTTTAGCCACCTAGGCATACCGCTGGCATTTATACCAGCGTGACACGTGTATTATACTGACACGTGTCTGATTTCAACGTGTCTCCGGTCATGGCTGTTGAGATCCGCTTCTGGTAAGAAATTTCATTTAATTTAAATGGGAAAATATCCTAAACCCGGGAATTGAAGCAGTTACAATGATAAAAAGTGATAACCCACCATAATTACAGTAGGCGATACTTAATTTTCCCAATTAATAATGCTCAAGCCGGGGCATACAAAAGTTGCCCGTTCAACCATGAGATAGGATAGGGCAACGTTGTACAATTAATTTTTAATAACTATTTTTTATTATATTGATGCGATTGAATTATGAACTAATTATTTTAAATAAAAGAGAGATGTTATTTTGTAATAAAAGTTATAATCAAAATGGTGTTATAATAGATGCATTGTAATTGAAGTATATCTCTTTGGATTTTTGTTTTTGTATAAATAATTTTACGATGTATAATATTACTAAAATGAATTCTTATCGTACCATAATAATAATACGAGTTAAAAATTTTAGTAAAGTAGTATTTTTAATAGTATATTAATTTTATACAAAAATAAGTAATTAATGGATGGAGATTCACTTATAATAATATGGTTCCGTTTGAAAAATTTTATTTTTCTTTAAATCTTTACAAAAATCTCTTTAAAATTAAAATTTTATAATCACTGCACAAATTACAGCATTGTAACTTTTACAAATTTAAAGAAATTCAAATAAATTCAAACAACTCCAAAACCCCACTATGAATTTATCAAAATTTATTATTTTGAACTAAATTTTAAATAATATAAAAATTTTTAAATGAAATCACTCACAAATGAAACCAAATCGATCAAATGAACCGTTACTAACGGTTCCTCGAAGCCAAGTCTCGGTGACGATTGCGAGCTCGATTCCTCAGGATCGACTACTTCAACTCAGTATCAATTCAAGCTCTTGAAACCCTAGAAATCCTCAGTCTCCGACTTCCTCCTCCGAATTTCTCTATATTCAAAGACCTTCGCTCCCTTGATGACTACTCTCCTCTGGCCCTTGCATTTGAAATTGAGATGTTTTTGATCAGGAATGCTATCTCTAAATTCTGCTCCGACATTCTTCCTCCTTCGTCGATGTTCAAAGTAGAGATGTTAAGAATTACTTTTTTTCTTCTGCATCGATGATCAGAGGAACTTCACTCCTCGACGCAGTGCCGAGGTTCAAGCTCCGGAAGTATATTGGGATTAATGCGACTAAATGCAGTTTAGAATTTGACCATTTGTGTTTATTTATTTATTTTTTTTTTTTTTCTTGAACGAGTTTTCCTGTTTCTTTTCTTATTTTTTTCTCTTCCATGAAATTTTGATCAGCTGTTGTTTGGATCTTTTGTGCAAACGCATATTCAACTTGTACATTTTCATTAATATGTGAACGATCTCTTCTATACTTCTTATATATATATATATATATATATATAATGACCTTTAATTTTGCTGTTAATTTGATTTTTGAAAAAAAAAATGTGGAAGAAATCAGTTTAAGAAGTGACAAGATCTCTCCCTTCATGATGAGAAGTCCTTACATTTCAAAATCCGTGTTTATATTTTTATTATTATTATTATTTTCAATAATATGATCTATATTGACCTTCTTTGCAATACTGAATATAAATGTTCTTATAGAAGTTTCTATTTCCAAACAATCATTTAGTTTGAGCTACTCTGAAGGCCACAAAACCCATATGTGAATATCACACACAATTGATACAGAAGTCTCCATGATGGAAATGATATTCACTCGTTGGCTTTAGGGAACACATTCTGCCACAACGGCAACTTCTGTTAAATTGATAAAATACTTGGGTTATTTTTATTTTTCCTACCGGGAAGATGAATAACAAACACAATGGAAAGAATGTTGCAAATACGTTACTGAAGTACACACTTACGTTTCCTTTGACCAAATTCTGATGTCACCTTGACTTCTACTCACGGCACTCAGATACCATAGGTTTCCATGGTTTTGCTTTTCAGGCTTCCATGATCTCAAAGAGAAGTTAGCTCCTGCTGTTCTTCATGTTCCGTACAGTCATTACTAGTCGTTGTCTTTCACCTTCTACCTCTGCAAATTTGAGACTTATCTCTGAATATCTCTCTTGCATTTCTTTCAGCTCTACTTCCATATATTTGTTCCTTTCCTTCAGTAGTGCCACTTCACTTAACAGTTGGGTAAGATGGCAGTCATCATTTGTAGGGAAAGTGGATAAATTCAGTTTTTTCTCTGAGGAAGTTTCTACTTTGCTGAAGCCCAGAGTGAAAGCAGTTCTGTCACAAATGTATCTGAAACATCATCATACAACTGAACAAATGCATAGACTCAAATTCAAAATAATGTGATACATAGAGCATTTGTAAAGTAAAACGTG
Organism: Vitellaria paradoxa; assembly: GCA_019916065.1. Lineage (NCBI taxonomy): Eukaryota > Viridiplantae > Streptophyta > Magnoliopsida > Ericales > Sapotaceae > Vitellaria > Vitellaria paradoxa. The sequence goes on from CM034240.1 coordinate 4,022,236, forward strand.
GTTGTATGTTCATACCTTTCACATGGCACCATGCCAACTCCATCTTGTTTGAACGTGCCTGCTGTAGTGTTCTTGTCTAAAAGCTGCAAGTCACATTGTCTAGCACTTGAAGTAAGTCTCTCTGTCATGGTGATCACTTCTTCCTCCTCCTGTTGCTCACCATCTAATTTAATGACCTTTCTGAGGTTTTCTTTCTTCAGCTCTACTTCAGACAAACAATGTTTCAAATCATTATATTGAGCTCTGAGCTTTTCTATGTCTGATTGCAGGGTCCTAACCATTATTTCCTTCTCATCCTTCAAATATCTCAAATCATTTGATTCTTCTTGTAGTTGCTGTGCTTCCATTTTCGCCAATGCAAGTTCTCTTTTTAGTTCTTCTCTTTCTTTAGTCCAGCGTTGCAGCATCTCTTGTTCACTGGTCAATGTCTTCCTTTGTTCCATATCACCTGACTTGTCAATCAATCTTTTATTCCGCTCTGCTTCTTCAGAGAACCTGTTCTTCATTTTGAGACTTTCTATCTCACCTCTGAGTTTTTGAATGTCAATTGAGAAAACTTCATGCATTTTCTCCTCCTGGTTCTTAAAATTTTCAATTTGCAGGACCTTTTCCTTCAGTTCATGTGACATCTGCTCTACCTGCTTTGATTTCAGAACTGTTTGGTCTGAGAGCTCTTGAATTTTTACTTCATACCGTTCTTTAATTGAGTCATGCTCTTCATCAGCTTTCTTGAGCATTTCTTCCAGAACTTTTTTCTGCAAGTGTAGTTCATTGGCTTCTGTTACTGCTTTCATAGCCAGCTTCTCGTTCTCATCAAACTTAGATGCCATGTCCACAGAAAGCCTTCTGAATTCCTCCTGAATACGCTCAGCTGCTATAGCATTGTTTGACCTTGTCTTTCTCAAGGCCTCTTCTGCTCGGATGGCTCTCTGTTCCTGCTCAATTTTGGCATGTGTTATGCGCTCCAGATCATCCTCAAATCCTTGTGCCTGCTGCTCCAGTTCTTTCTCCAAGCTTTTTAGCTGAGCTTCAAGCTCATTAATTGTCTCTGAAGACACTGATAGTTCTAGTGCATGCTTCTCGATTTCTTTTTCTAACCTCTCTACCTGGAGTTTGAACTCTTTTATAGTTCTTAAATGCTCAGTGCATTCGTTCTGCATCTTCATCTGTTCTAATTGGTTTTTCTCTACCACTAGAGACAAATCACTGTTTTCCTGCTTTAGGTTCTCACAGTCTGTGGCAAGCTGTTCCATATGCATCTTTAGCTCATCTTGGTCTTTCTTGTAGACCTCTATTTCACCGTAAAGATCTGTGATCTGCTTAAACAAGTCTACTTCCTTGGTTTCATTATTGTAGTCTGAAACTTCTTCAGGAGCGTCTTCATTATTCTCGCTAGCATTTATTGTGTTGGTGAGGTTAGCTATTTCCCTGTTCCTATGCTCCAACATTTCATCAAGTTCTCTTACTGCAAGAATCAATTCGGAGTTTGAGTCTTCAGTCTTCTGTAGTTGTAATCTGAGAGTGATATTCCAGTCTTTTTCATGACTAAGCTCTAGCCTGATTTCTTCAAGCATGACCTTTAACTTTTCAATCTCCATTTGCAACTGATTTGAAACCTCTGCATCATCACTGCATTTCAATGAAGACTTGAGTTGTCTGCATTCTGTTTTAAGTGCATCCCTCTCTTCTTTCAGGCTAACAATTTGTCTTAATAGGTCTTGTCCCCTTTTGCCTTCCTTCACAATTTGCTTCCGAAGTGACTGTAATTCCAGCTCTGAAAATTCTGCCTGCCTTTCCAGCACAGAAATTTCGCTTACAAGTTTTTCAATGGATCTATCTGAAGCCTCTGGTAACCTGTCCTTTGACAAGTTCTCCTCAGGGCTGTTTATTGTGTCAACCACACTTATATCTGAAACAGAACTCACCGACCAATCTGTGTTTGATCTCTGATGCACATGCCTATTTTTTTGAAAGGTGTCAACTGTTCTTATCTTGGGCACGGAGTCTCGTCTGACAGCAGTATCATCCAGGCAAATTATAGAATTTTCTAATAGAAGATCATCCAAGTTCTCAGTGCATTCATCATTCTCTGATGTGAGTTTATTAATGCATTCATCCTGTGAAACAATTAATAAACATTTCGTTATAACCTCTCAGTTGCTTTTTGAATGACCTCTATTAAAACAGGCCCTCTCTTTTCTCTAATCAATGATCACTTTCATTTCTGGAAAATGTTTCAAGCCTGCTACAAATGCGATATTAAATAATTTAATTATGTGAGACCTTACTTCTGTAAAAGTGAGATTTCCTTTTCCATCTGTGTCACGGTTCCTGGGCTGGTTCTTCAAGCTCCCATTTTGTGTGTTTGTTGTTTGGGCTTCACCTTCTTCAATATCTCTAAAGATTCACATAAAGAAAGAAAGCCACCTCATTGCTTAGTGAATACACCAAAAAGAAAACCAACTATATATATAATTGAACTGACTTGTAAATTATCACCTTTGATCGATAGAGCCCTGCATCTTGTGAATTGTAACCTGTCCAAGTATCATGAATGACATTGTAATTTTTCTTATAATTAGCCGCTATCAGGACATTAATCAGATGAATTATAACATTTGTGCAATTTTATTGTTATTTTTACTTTTTGGTTCTGGTTTTTTTTGGGGGGTGGGGAGGAGAGAAAGAGAGAGAGAGAGACTAACATGCAAAATTGCCCCAGTTCCTCTATAGTTTGAACTCTTAAGTGGCAGGGAGACTGTTGAAGGCTTAGCCGCCTCTGCATAGTCTGCAAAGTTAATCGAGACTTCTCCCAGGAGGCCCCCTTTTGATGATCCCTGCAACATTTCAAAGTATCAGAACATCTATGGAAACCCAAATGGAAGAAATGAGGAAAGCTGCCAAACTGTGACCATATCTTACAGTTGACACAATGAAATGATAAAATTTCTCACTGAATCTTCCTGTTTTCCGCTCCCTAATTAATTTCACTGTTTCATACACAGGGTTTTCCCAGAAACAAGTTCCATCTACAATGGAAGCTCTCTCTAATCTCACTGTTGGCTTTCCAACATCCGCAGGAACAAGGGAGACCGTCAGGGTAGGTGTTTTCAGTTGTGGAACCTGTAAACAGTGCAATGCATGTACCGTGTAAATGTATACTTCTTTCTATTTGCATACATAAAGATCAACACTTGGTAAAATGTACATTCATTCAGTTAAACTTTGCATCATTTGAGGTATGATAGAAAAAACTCATGTCAGTTTAATAAAAGGGAACTTGGTGATCGATTCTGTGATCGATTCTTAATCTGTCATCTTAGTATACCTGAGTTGCCTGAAACTGCAGCTTGAATACAGCTTTGATTTTGTTCTTGTCGCTTCTCCATCTCGCTGACTTGAACATCTTGGTCAAGCTAGGCTCTCAGATTCTTCTTATGCCCTCACCTACAACCAAGAATGCTGAATATGGTTTCAGAAGTTGAACCTATTCAGTGATCTCGTGGACATAACAAGGTAAAGGGAGTGCTTGGGCGTCTGTGGAGGACAAAAAAATTGGGTCAGAAAGAAGGAAAACAGGCTGTCAGATGTGTTAAATCTGAGTTGTAGCGAAAGAATCATATGCTGTGGAGAGTTTGGAAGCTGGAGGTGAAGATTCTAGTTAGAAAAAGGGGGAAATAATATTTAAAAGAAACAGGTACAGCTTCTCCCTTTAGTTTAACATAGAATATTATCAAAACAAATATTTGTAGGTCGTAAAGTAATTTTTTATTTGCCGGCTTGTTGCTCAAAAGTTCAGATCTTTAAGTAAATGACTCTTTGCGTCTATACTTTGCTTCTAATTTGTTTTCACTGCACAGGAAAAGTCACCTTGTTCTTTGCTTGCTCCCTGAACTAGATAGCTTTTAGCCGAGAGCCCGAATCCTCTGTGCGATGAAACCTTGTGAGGTCCTCTCTGTTGATATGGAACCAACAAGTATCATAACTTAAAAGCTTGGTTGGTTAGAATTATTGTAGCATTATTGCATTGTTAATACTAATTTTGACATGGCTGGACCACTTTGCAAGGTATCGCAATTGTGTAGGAGGACAGTTGCGGAAGTTAATTAATGAGGAGACAATGGTGGACCAAACCCCTTAACAGATCGGTCCCCAAATTGAACACAGCCTTAAAAAGTTGCCTCCAGCCATGTAGTAAACTAATGAGTGTTGTATCCATGATTGAGTCAATAGCAGGTTGTAATCAAAGCTCTGTCAATTTATTAATCGGTCAATGTGTGAAAACACGTGAAACCACGTGCCTTCTCTCTCTCTCTCTCTCCGTGCATACACTTCTTGTGATCTTGAATCGATTTTTGAGTGTACCTGCTTTTGAATTTTTATTTATTTATTTTGATGTAGTTGCTTTATTTAAACAAGTTGATTACAGATGGGCATTGGGTAGTAAAAGTGAAGGTCAAACCCTAGGTCTTTTTTATGATTTCGTGCCTTGCCCTTGCCTAATTTCGAGTTAATTATTTCATTTTGTTTATAGTAACTAATGTGCAGTTGCCCAATGACTCAGAGTTGGAAGAGTAGGCATCTTTGAAACTTGGCTTGTAGTAGTGGGTTTTGAGTTACTTTGGTATTCGTTTGTCCACATCTCTGTTGAAACAGATCTCTAGCTTTACATTTGCTGATCTATACTCTGAATTGAATTCAATATATTACATAATAAAAAAAATTAAAAAAAAAAAAGTCCGAGGCACAATAAAGTTGCTTACTTCTTAGGGCTTGTTTGGCAGTGCAATAGCTGCAGGGCGAATGCTTTTCAAGTTCCGCATAATTAACTACTACATTAATAAGTGCTTTCAGCTCTGTTTCTGCCCATCTTAATTTTTTTTTTTTTTATAATTCTATTTTTTATTTATTTCTATATTTTCACTCTGAAAGCACTTTTGTTGACTGCCAATATAAGTGCTTCTCTACTGCCCATTACACTGCCAAATGTTACCTCAGAATTGCTCACCACGCCTTAGTCGTTGTCAAGAGTTATGGAAGGCATGCATTTGAGTCATAGGAGGGGAACTGAAAACCTGTTCTCCCATAAATGAAATGAATTCTGTATTTACTGAATTGAATTCTCTATTTACTCGAGCATGTACTCCAATCTACCTTTCTTTGGGTGGTGGGTCGGGTGGCTCTCTCATAATAACGCCACCGATTAAGTTTTGCCTAATAAGAACACATTCAAGTCTCAATTCCATCTTCTCTCTCCGGAGATGGACCTACCATCTGACCAAAGGGGCCCCGGCTCCCCTTGATGCAAAAAAAAATTATATATATATATATATATAATATAATTATTTTTATTAATATTTTTCTTTAAAATGACAACTTTAATACACAAACTTGTACCTTATCACACACAAAATATATATATATATATATATATATCTCTATTTTTATTAATATTTTCTTAAATGGCACTTTCAATATACAAACTTGTATCTTGTTACACACTAAATATCTCTCTCTCTCTCTTTCTCTCGCTCGTTCAAAGGCTGCAATGGTACTCGAATTTTTTTTTTTTTACTTTTTAACCCGCCTACTCACTTACTTTTTTATCACTCCCCCCCTCTCTCTCTCTCTCTCTCTCTCTCTCTCTCTCTCAATCACAGGTTTACAGACTTCTTAAACTATTATTATTATTATTTTTTTTTTTTTGCTAAGTTGCTTCCCAAATATCCCACCCTTTAAATCCTCTATCCCACTTGCCTCTCCCTCTTTATTTCTTTCCGTGAAGACAAAGCTGTCATTTTTAACATTGTTACACTGCTGTAGTATTATTTGTTTATTCCATTTAAAACTTCATTGGAACAGTTAGGACCCCGCTAGCAACTTGGATTGGACTATCTTTCAAGCTATTAAATATCATAGAAGATAATATTTTTTTCTCTCTCTCACAAACACAATATAATCACACTCTACTATTAGTGCGTGGTATAACTTATACAAATTATGTTGACTGAGTGAGTTTTGTTGACACATTGAGTATTGTTATTTTTTTTTTAGTCCATTTATAATTTCACCCTAATTAAATTTTTTTGTGCATTTTGCCCTCATAGTTTTTTTTTTTTTTTTGGCACTTTAACTCTAATTATCATTCTAGTTTGTTATAATTGGCAAGTACTGTTAATTTTTTAGTTTTTATGCATTTATAATTTCACCCTAATTAAATTTTTTTTGTGCATTTTACCCTCATAGTTTTTTTTTTTTTTTTGCATTTTAGTCCTAATTGTTATTTTAATTTTTAATAATTGGCATTTGCAATGTGATGGATATTGTTAATTTTTGATTTTTTGTTCATTTATAATTTCACCCTAATTAAATTTTTTATGCATTTTGCCTTTATAGCTTTTTTTTTTTTTGGGCACTTTAGCCCTAATTATTATTCTAATTTGTAATAATTGTCATTTGCAATGTGATGGGTATTGTTAATTTTTGATTTTTTGTCCATTTATAATTTCATCCTAATTAAATTTTTTATTCATTTAGGGCTAAGTCAAGAATACCAAACCTTTTTTACATCAATATTTGTAACACTTAATTGGGTCAAGCACTTAAAAAAAAAAGTATCACGTCACAAACATTATTTTATGCCCATATTGGAAAGAGAGATTGAATTATATGTATGTATATAATACAATTTAATTAGATGAATTCTAGTACCTAATTTGCAAAGATTTGTGTTAATCTATGATTATGTAACTCTTCCAGGGCTAGTGGACCTGCAATTCATCAGTTGTTTTGGTTTTATTTAATTATTTTTTTGGTTCCAATGTTTGTTTGTTTGTTTTTTATTTATTTTTTTTTTGTGCAATTGTGCTGTTGATTTTTTTTAATTGTAATTGTGATTATAAATTATAACAGTGTAATTTTGATTTACAATTAATTTTTTTTAATGTTTCTCATTTGTTTTTTTTTTCATTAATGTGATCCTAAATTATATTTGATTTTCATAGTTAGGAGCATTTATTATTCTTAATGAGTGTTGTAATCCCTTATTTCTCTTTCATCAATAATAAAAGTAATCAGTATTAAGATTCTCTTGGTTATGATATTTTGATAAATCTTATTTCTAGTCTTACTAAAATTATATTTTATGCATTTAATATCTCCTTCCATATTCTTTGATTTGTGGATCTTATTAATGAGGAAGGCATCTACAATTTATAATTTTTTCAAACAAGAACATCCAAGTTCTTCGCAAGTTGATGGTAGTAATGCACCACTGTCTTCTTTTAATAATATTAAAGTTGCAAGTTCTGAGAATAATTAAAAAAGATCTCGAAAAATTGAGAGTAATGAAATTGATATTTCTTCATTGGAGCGTAATATCAGTTTACGCTAATAAATTTTGGATTATAATGTTAATCAACAAGATGAGATTAGAAGAGATTATATAAAAGCTGGACCGTACCAACCTGTATTTTTAAAGGAAAAAAAACCAAAATCGGGGCATCAATCTCATCAACGTCGCTTCCAACCTTCGTGGTTCAAGTTATTTCTTTCATGGTTGGAATATTCGCCAACCAAAGATGCAACATTCTACTTGCCTTGCTTTCTCTTTAACAAGCCATCTGGTACTAGACATTCAGGCCAAACTGTATTTGTGATTAAAGGAATTAATACTTGGAGGAAAGTTAAAAATGGGATAAAGTATGCTTTTATAAATCATAGAGGAAACCAACCTAACTCTTTCATAAGATTGTTGAGAAATCATGTGAGGATCTGATGAATCGATCTTAACATATTCAAAAAGTAGTTGACAATCTTACTTCTAAGCAAATTGCAAACAATCGATGCAAATTGAAAGTCTCAATTAACATAGTTTAATGGCTCACATTTCAAGGGTGTGCTTTTAAAAGCAGAGATGAAAGGATTTGGATTAAGTAATCGTGAAAATTTCCTTGAAATGTTAGATTTATTGGTTCATATGATAAAAAGATAGCTGAAGTGTTACGCAACGCTCCTAAAAATGCATCCTACACTACACCAAAAATATAAAAAAAAATTTTACATGTGCTTTTCCAATAAAGTGGGGAAGGCAATTCGTGAAAAAATTGGAAATGCAAGGTTTTGTGTAATTGTTGATGAAACTCGTGATGAATCCAAGAAAGAGCAGATGGCTATAGTTTTGAGATTTGTTGACAAATATGGATTTGTGCAAGAACGTTTTTTTGGTCTAGTTCATGTTTCTGACACTACAGCGTTGACGTTGAAAGATTCCTTGTATTTATTGTTGTCCTTTCACAACCTAGACATGCAAAACATTTGAGGACAAGGATACGATGGCGTGAGTAATATGTGGAGGTGAGTTCCAACGTTTGCAACCTTTGATTTTAAAAGATTTCCCACAAAATTACTATATTCATTGCTTTGCACTTTGATTGTAATTAGTATTAGTGGCATCATCAAAAGAATTCATCATGATCCATCAATTCATTACAAAATTGTCTTCGATTGCTAATATTATCAGAGCTTCTTGCAAGCATCATGATGAATTGAAAGCAGCTTAGGCTAGTGATATTACTTATATGCTTTCTATGGATGAGCGAGAGAATGGAAAGGGGACATAATCAAATTGGGACTTTGCAACGGGCTGGAGATACTCGTTGAAGTTCACATTTGAAATCAATTTCTAGTTTGATAAAGATGTTTAGTGCAACGTGTGCAGTTCTACTTAAAATTATAAATGAAGGAACTAGTGCTTCTCAATGAGGAGAAGCAAACTCAACTTACGAGATACTAGTTTCATCTGAATTTGTTTTTATCTTATATCTTGCTTGCGTTTGTTTAAGGGGATTGGATGATGGAGATAAATAATACCATAGGATAATATATGGGATTGGATAAAAGATGGGATTAATTTTTTATGTGGGATATTTTTTGGGTGTTTAGTTGGTGGGATAAAAAGTGAGATAAAAGATGTGATTTGATATGTGATGTGATAGAAAATAATTTTGAACCTTTGGATCTTGACAAGAAACAAATCCGGATGTGGGGTATTAATAATACCACCACCTTCCTTGGATAACTCATCCGGTTATTTACCGGACAACTAATCCCATCTCACCCAACAATCCCACGATCAAATAAAACAACAAACACAGCATTTGTGGGACCCATAGATTAATGCATCCAATCCTATATTTTTATCCGGCAAACAAACGTCGCCCTTATGAATGATCTTAAGGAAATTACTGACTTACTTTGTCAAGCCTTACAATGCAAATCGCAAAATATTTTAAATGCCTTATAACTTGTTTTATCCACTAAAACACTTATTCAAAAGTACAGAGATGTTAAGTGGGATGACTTACTTACCAATGTAAAAAATTTTTGTGAGGCATATAACATAGATGTCCCAGATATAACTACTTGATATTATGGTAGAAAAGGTTGAGCTCATCGTCAGCATACGAACTTCATAGTTGAGCATTATTATCAAGTAGATATTTTTAATGAAACAATTGATTCTCAATTAAATGAGTTGAATCATCAATTTAATGAGTATGCAATGGAGTTAGTTACTCTAAGCTTATCCCTAAACCTACAAAGTTCTTCAGAATATTTCAGAGTTGATGATATTTGTCAACTTGTGGAGAAGTTTTATTTGGAAGATTTTATAGACTTTGAGAGAGTGCAGTTGAGAATGCAACTTTAACATTATGAGCATAATGCACTTGATTATTTAAATTACAAGAATTTGTCAAGTCTTTCTGAATTGTGCCAATGATTGGTAAAAACTAAAAAATCAATAACCTATCACTTTGTTTATAGAGTGATTGTACTTGTCCTAACTTTTCCAGTATCTACTGCAACTTCTAAACGATCATTTTTAGCCATGAACATTATGAAAAACTAGACTACGCAACAAAATGGAGGATGAGTTTCTCACTAACTCTTTGCTTATATATATTGAAAAGGATATTATCAAGAAATTTAGTATCGAGACAATTATGGAAAATTTTCGCGATGTGAAAGAACGCTGAATTTCATTATAAGTAAAATTTTTTTCTCAAACTTTTATTAGTATTATTTTGAAATGTAATTGAATGAACTTGTGAATGATTAAATATTTAATTATTGAATACTCAAATAAACTATTTAATTCTGATATTATATTTTTGAGATTAGAAAAAAATATTTAAATTTATGAGAATTGACTCTCCCTAACTAAATTCTTGGTGCTCTCTCTCTCTCCCTCTCTCTCTCCCCGCCCGCGCGCGTGGGGTTTAAATGCTACCAAAAAAATTGGCAATCGGGCTGCTGTTTGCTTTCTGAGTTTCCTGAATTATACTCTTATGTTCGGCCAATTCATTCCTCCCATATCCAAATCAAGGAGAGAGAAACATATACAGGAGTAACAACTTTTCAGTCGGCAATTCAAGGCAGTTTGATGCCACGCCAGATTATTACTTGTTTTTAAACATTAAATGGACTCATGAGGGCCCAATGGGGCCCAATCCTCAGCCCACCTTCTTTGAGCGAATAAAACTATACAGAAAGCCCATAGCCCAGGCAGACGCGATTGGAATTTTTTTTTCTTTTTTTTTGTTTTTTGGGGGGGGGGGGGTGGTAAGTAAAACGGTTGGAAGTTTGGAAAAATAAATCACGGGATTCCTATCCTGGGGGATAAAGCCCCTCACGGATGCCAGATACTATCGTCTGATGTGGCAACCAACGGTGCTAGTTAAAATCTTTCGAATTATCTTCTACTGCTGTGTGAATTACGTGGAGGATTACGAAGGGATAATCCTATTCTTTGGATAATTTGTGACTAAAAATATACGCAGTGGGGATGGGACAATACCGGGTGGGACCCTTTCATGGTTCTCGAGATCCTTCGTTCCGCGAGCTTGACATTGACAACGGGACTTTCCCGCCATCGTGTGAAAGCAAAATTATACTATGATATTTGTTCAAGCCATTAAATACGCGCCACGTAAATTTTTTTTTTTTTTTTATTTCTACTAGGAAGTGCGCTTGTATCGCATATGTATTGTTAAATTTTATATTTGTAATTGATAATTCAGTAATAAAATTATTTTTTTTTAAATTCCTTTACTCGCATAACTTAAATGTTTTGTATTTCTCGAAAAAGTAATTAGATTGATAAAAATGATTAGGGTGACAGAATTTAACATGAAACTTCTTAGAATGCATTAATTTGATCTCGTAAGCGAGATCATTGCTCAATCACCAGAAATGAAAACCTGTATTTCTTCTAAAGAATTTCTTAATTATTATAGAGCAAGTAGAAAGAGATTTTTTGCCTAGAAAGAATTCGATTAAGATGTAAATTACTTATTCAAAAGTTTTTGTAACTCAATCATAAATGATGAAATCATAAAAAATTTGACTTTTTCAAACTCTTTCCATAGCTCATTCTTTAATTTTAGGATAAGGTATATTAATATTAGAATAAGGTACTTTAGAATATAAGATTGCTGTAGTTTGAATTGAGATATAGTAGAATTATACACTATTGAAATAATCATAGATCGACAATTGAAACATAGATAGAACCACGCAAAATTGGGAGATGTTTGTTTGAAGTTGGTTGCATGTTAGTGACATGCTGGGCTGGATTCTAGTTGGATGCTCCATAATGTATATATTTTCTAAGCAGTTTGAAATTCGACTTGGCTGCGTTTGTTTGGTGTACAAAAATTTGATCAAAATTTTTAAAAATCTTTAAAAATTTTTGAAAATCTCTATAAAATTTTTACATATTTCTGCTTTCTTAAAATTTAAAAAAATATTTAATATCTTCTAGAAAAAAGTCGATAATTAGAATTTAGTTAATCAAATAGTAATTTTTTTTTTTTTAGCAATTCTTACCATAGACTTACAAGCTACCAAATAATACTCACTTTGACTATTTTTTGTGGTGTTTTTAAAACCATTCCAACAGATTATAGAAACCGTTACGATGGAATCGCGCGGGTAACTTTCGTCAAAACGGTTTCTACAATTCATTTGGACGGATTGTAGTGTAAAGAAATCATGACTGCCTAAAATTTTGAATCCGTCCAAACAGAAATCTAATCCGTTGGAACAAAATTTTATTATTTATTTTTAAAAAACGTAATTTGAGCGGTATACATCAAATATAAAAAGTTTTCCTAAACCCTATTTTATCTAATTTTTTCTCACATCAAACACAACCTTTAGTGTAAAACTCGTTGGATCCATTGAATGCTCGCTAGAAAAATTAGCATGCATGTTTTGTAAGAAGATTAAAACTTGGTTAAGACACGAGCTTTACAATGACAAAATTATAAGGAAATTACATTTTTCAGGAATTCTTCGCATAAGTTATGTCCAATAATAGAAAATTGGTTATTACATTCAAGAAATGTTTCGTAAACTTCAAGGATGTTGGAAGCAATTATAAGAAAATTTCCTAAAGGTCTTGGAAATAAAAAAAATTTAAAATTATATAAAGATTAAATGACATGATTGCACAATATAAAGGGATATTCTTCTAAGATTTTTTCACGTATTTGTGTTGCATTATTATTATTATTATTATTATTATTATTATTTAGAAAAAATGATTTATTTTTATTGTGTGGATATAAATCATCTTAGTAACACAAGTAAATATAGACAAATAAACGACTATTTAAACGATCACGAGTAGCATTAGATTTCCATGATTTAACAACGGGCATGTGTTCTTAGGTACAGTGTACTAAGATTTTGTTATACTTATAACACTAGAGTAAGAATTACAAGAACACAAGAAAAAAATTCAAAAAATTCTTAGAGAAATTCTTCTCATTTCACTTTTTGTTTTTCTCTCAACTTAAACTTTAAAAAAAATCTAATTTGAATTTAAAATAAATAGACAATATATCTTTTGTATATATATATATATATATATAAAAGAAACCCAATTGAAATAGACTCAAGAGGGGTATCAAAAAATCTGAAATATTGTCACTCGCTAAGACAAATTTTCCAGCCAGAAAGCATCCCCACGCAACATACTCTTTGCAATTCCTGTAAAAGTATCCAGCGAGCTTTAGATTTTGTCAATACACTCGCTTGACCTCTTTTTAGCAAATGCCAGAGTTGCATTATTGCATCGTGGAACGAAGGCAGCTGCCATTTTGTTAGTATGAATTACCCACTAACACTTTTTTTTTAACCAATTCCTTTGAGATTTAAGTTTCAAGTGTCAAGTGAAAAATGTTTAGTGTAAGAGGTTATAATGACATTGTATTTTTATTATTAATTTTTTTTTTTTTTACGATGGTTATAATAACAATGGTTGGAGTGCAAAAAATTAACAAAAAATTTACAAATTTATTCAAATTTCTTTAAATTTTTTCAAATTTTATTTCAACTCGAATTACGTAAATTTCGATAAAACATTTACAAATCTCTATAAATCTGTTTAATTCTCTACAAATTTTAATAAATTTTTACAATTCTTAATAAAATTTTTATAAATTTCAAAAACTTCTGACATAAAAAATTGAAAAATATGTACCATAATTCATTTAAATAGATTTTCATTATCCATCTCTATATTTTTGTTTTTTTGTTATTTGTACTCCAAAGGCCAAAAAGTTACCAAAATCACGTTTTAATAAGTCTATTTGAAATCCAAACGGCCCCAATATTATTTTTATAATTAAAATATACTTATGACATGTTAAGAATATAAAATTGTGGCGAGATGGAAAAAATAAAGTAAGAAAACATAATAGATTGGGTGAAATGGTTAATATTTTTTTTAATTAAGTTATTCTTATTATTTTTTTTAACAACTAAGCACATGAATTTCTAATTTGTTGCAATCTCGCATTTTCATCAGCTAAGTGACGTTTAATTCATAAAAAAAAAATTAATTTCTTAAAAAATTGATACCTAGATATTTAACTAACGAAAATGTAATATTGGCCCCGTTTGGCATCAAGAAAAAACTTTAAAAATTACTATAAATCTCTGACAACCCTTTTATCTCTAATTTTTCCGCTATTACTAATTTCAAAATATTCCAATGCTTCGCTAAAAAAAAAAAAAAAAAAAAAAACTAGAAGTAAGTTAATCAAATGTATAAATTTTTTATACAATCATATTTTTCGTGTCGAAAGCTTTCAAATAAGTACCTTTGTCACTATTTTTTGTAAATTTTTTTGAATTCGTGGGAACGGATTTGGAAAATCGTTCTCACGGTTTGTTACTTTTCAAAAAAAAAAAAACACTAAAATTAACCCCAAACCACATTTTATCTCAATTTATCTTATTTTTTCTTACTCCAAACAGGACTTACATATTATATTGTTAATTGAGTTTATGGACGGGTTTAAACTCAAATACTTGTTCTAAGGTTAGGTTTTCCATTTTACAAATGCTCAAAATATCTGCATTTGGAGTTTATAATTTTAAATGCCTATGCATGAGCCCAAATTTAATCACCTCCAAGGTAAGGTATGTGATTGGATATGGTAGGAAGTGAATTTTTCACGAGAATATTATTTTTTTTTAATATTTGGCTTGTAAGATATTTTTATTTTGCAATATTTCATAAGATAAAATAAAAAATATGACTTAACAAGACATAATTAGATATTTATATTTTGACGAGATACTTTTTTGGTATTTAATGAAGTGGAATAGCAAATATAATTTATCAAAAGATAATCTTATATATTGGCAGAAAAGCAAATCTAATCAAGAAAATAAGTATGTTTTGGAGTTTTACAAAATATATATATATGTACTTTCAGAAATTTTTTCAAATTCAATTTTTTATTTATTGTATAAATTACGAGATTATAACTTTTATTAATTTATATCTTTTTTTCACTCCAAACACTCTCAATACATGCAATTTTGTATATCTCAACTTAAAAAGAAAATAAATAAATAAACAATTCATCCGTTGCAATCAAACCAAACACCAAATAAAATAGGATCTGGGGGGTGACCTACTTCGTAAATTGTGGTCGAAAGTATTAAATTTTAATTCAATTATTCAGATGCATGCATGACTTTATTTAAATTAAAAAATATAAATATATTTGAACTATTAGATTTTAATTCCATGATCTCTATCTTAATATCACGGAGTTAATTTAGGATGCCAACGTCAACGTCTCCCTTTTTCGAGTTACAGAAAACAGTGAAAATTCACTGCAAGAGATGAAGTCTAAAGATTAATATTTGTAATTTTATCAATATTTATTAATTTAGACAAATAATATTTATTAATTCAATCATATTTAGGTTCTGTTTGGGATGTGCTAATGGCTACTTCAACAGTGGTTAGACTTTTTTACCCTTTTATATTTTAATCATCTTTTAAACTTTCAAGGGTAAAAATATCAATTTATCCTTACAAGTTAGTCACTTAAAAAAATAATTTTTTTTCTTCCCAAACACAAAATTAACTAACTTTTGTTTAGTTTACTATTAGCCATTAACACGTACCAAACTTTTCCAAACGAAACCTTATTTGGATGAAATTGTAACAATTGCTATTCACACTAAATTTTCCACTGCCGGCGCCTGAAAGTGCCGCTTTTCATCCAATCTCCCAATCAAACACATTCTGAATGTGTTGTCAAAGGTGGAAAAAGCGACACGCAGCCTGGACCCGTAGGCAACCAGCTGTTCCTATCATTAACCGCCACGTGGCATTTTGATAATTCGACACATATAGAAAAATAAGTCGCGGTTACCCCTTATTCCTCGGCAACTGTAACTAAAAAACAGAGGAACAAAGCACAGAAGGACATTTAGAGAGAGAGAGAGAGAGAGCGCGCGGGCGACAGAGATGGCAATAGGAGCAAAGGCGCTGCCGTTCTCGTTTGTGGTGCACGTACTAGGCGTAGCAGGCGTGGTTATGGTGTTGGTTTGGTGCATTCACTTCAGAGGCGGCTTGGCCTGGGAAGCTTCCGACAAAAGCCTTATCTTCAATGTACGCTTCTTCCCTCTTTTTCTAATTCATCTGTTGACATTCTTATTTGATTTGGGAGGAGTTAATATATAATTCTACAAGATCAGTTTTTCAGACTCTAAAAGGGTTTCTGTTTGTTTTCACTTTTCATTTAGGATTTGGTTCTCAGGCTGTGATTTGGGGTTTACTGTGTTCTGTCTAGCAGGGGGACTTTTAATCTTTCAACTTAATTTATTTTATGTACATGTTTTCCATGTGTTTTGTTTTTTTAAATTATGGGTGTTATATAGTTGGGTAGGTAAGTGAGCTTGAGGGGATTCGGATGCTTAAGAATAAGGCTATTCAGTCGTTGAGTCGATTTCAATTATTTTACTATCTATATTCTTCTAGTAGTGCCTTCTTCATAGGTGTGATTGACATGAGCCGAGTCAATTGCCAATTTCAACTGAGCAAAGTAGGTGCCTTCATATTACTTAAATTGGGTCTGTTTCCACAGTAATATCTAGCTACCTCCATGGAGTCTCTTTTTACCAAACCCACCAGTCAACCCGTGAATATCTATCCCTCTTACTAAAGTTCTCTCTACCAGTTTCTCTTTTGGCAAACGCCCATTTGAGAGCTCCTACCCTTCTTGTTCTAGGACTTGAAATCTCCTCCGCACATATGTTGGCCCCCTTTCTTATCTAAATATTTTGGACTAAGCTCATTGTTCGCGTGGTGGTCATTGGTCAACATGTGTGCTTGGCCGCGTAGCCATATTTGTCTGTCGTGTTGTTATGAAAGTTTATTTGGTTGCGTATAAATAATAAACCCTTCTTGAAAGTGCCCTTTTCTCTTGCCTGGTGTACTTTTCTCACTTCTCAATTCCAAAGTGATAAGAATCGAGCAATCTTTACCACTCATAGACTCCATCATATTTTATTTATTTTATTTTTCTGTCTTTTTTATTGTCTTTTGTTCTCAAGAATAAATTGTCTGCACTTGCAACAATAGCAAGAATTGCACCTTTCAAACAAGGAAGAATTGCTACTATTTTTAACTAAGAAGCATAGATACGGATACGATACAAGTATGGACAGACATATAGTGATCTAAAAAAATGAGAATACCGCCAAAAAAATATAATTTTTATATATTTTTATTGTCTATACATATGAATATAACAAGCACAATAAATTCAATGCATAACAAAATAGAAGATAGAAGATTTTATAATTTAGGAGATTTCCACTACTTAAATTTAAATTTGCCTTAATCATATATCTGAAGGGAGGGAAAGAAAAAAAAAAAAAGATAAATAAGTAGGCATGCTACTTAGCATATCCGGCATGTATCTCAGAAATTTAGAAGAGTGTGTATGTTTGATACGTATTGGATATGGATTTGATACTCATCTTAAAGTGTTTGTGTTCCATAGATTTTTAAAATTGTTGTTTTTGTCATTCTTATCAGCAAAATAGTAGACGATGTGAATTCTCATAAGCTTTCAAGGCACTAAACTGTCTTTAAAAGATAAGTACACGTTTGACATAGGTTTGCAGCGTTCCAATACTATTAGCATTAGTGGATTGAATTCACATCTTCGTGGTTCTTAAGCATAACCGAATGTTTCGGTTGGGGTGGCGTCGGATGTTTTGTAGGATGCTAATGGACCAAGGGGGCATACCTGACCCAAGTGGCCTCTTTTGCCTCTAAGTGAACAGGGACTGCAATTAATGAAGTTTTGCCCAAGTTGCTTTGTGAATCTATGTATCTCTTAACTGTTTATTGTTTTTTTATTTTTTTATTTTTTTTCCCAATACAGATTCATCCTGTTCTGATTTTGATTGGTTTGATAATCATTGGCGGTGAAGGTAAACAAAAACGTTTTGATAGTTGCATAGTTGCTATTATTCCTGAACATTGATTTTTAATAAGCTAACTTTAATCTTTATGACTTGTAATGCAGCCATTATCAGCTATAAAGCTCTTCCTTTGAAGAAAGAAGTGAAGAAATTAATCCATCTAGTTCTGCATGCTATTGCATTGGCACTTGGTATAATCGGTGTTTATGCGGCATTCAAATACCATAACGAGAGCAGTATTGCCAATCTGTACAGTTTACACTCCTGGGTTGGAATTGGAGTTATTTCCCTCTATGCAATTCAGGTAAGTCCAATTAAATCCTCGCTTGCCTGTCAATCATTAAAACTTTCTTGGATTATTGTAGAAAACTCCAATGTGGGAAATCTACATTCATGCTTCCAGAACTGTGCATTCATGGTATCAGGCTGTCAGTCATCCGCTTTCCTGATGTATGGTTTCATTTAACTCTGCCAAATAATTTGTCGATGTGAACCTGGGTTTGGCTGTTCATAAGGTTGGCAGCAAGCATGGTTTTGAGCCACATGGTCTTGCGGAATTTGGAAGCAAGATTATCACATTTAGAAAGAACTAGGCTTTCTAGTGTAACTTTTGTTTTTGGCAAGTAGGCTTTTTACACTACTGGAATCAAACTTACGCTCGACTGCCGTTGAGCGGTCGTCTAAAGACCTCAGGCGACCGTCTATTACTTTTGCCAACCACCAGTCAACCGTCTTGGGTCGGTGATGAGTTAATCGGCGCTGGACGTATTTGGCCCAAAAAAAAAAGGAAAAGGTAGGAAAACAAAATAAAATAAAATAAAATTTATTTTATTTTTTTATATAATTAGGTAAAGGAGAATAAAATGAATAGATACATGTTAAAAAAATAATTTTAATTTAATTAATCATTAAAAAATTAGTATATATTAAGTAAGTCAATTTCCCTTCATTTTCCTTTCACCTCTACACATCCTTGCTCCAAACACACCTTAAGTGGTCATTGGATGCATTTTGTTATAGACTCTGCTGAATTAATGAGGCCAATTTGCATTTGTTTTTGTATGCTCTGAAGGGTTTATTTTGCCAGTTTTTCTTGTCCCCCCTGAAAATTTCGGCTAATACTGAGGTGTAATGTTCAGTGGATTTACGGGTTCCTAGTGTTCTTCTTCCCGGGAGGAACCCCTGCAATTCGAGAAGCATCACTTCCATGGCATGTGCTGTTTGGGCTGTTTGTTTACGCCTTGGCTATTGGCAATGCTTCGCTGGGATTCCTTGAGAAGCTGACATTCCTAGAGAACTCTGGCCTTGCCAAGTATGGCGCAGAGGCCTTCGTGGTCAACTTCACTGCGGTTATCACAATACTGTTTGGAGTGTTTGTGTTCTTGACAGCTCTATCAGAGGCTCCGGCAGAAGAAGACCACAGCTACTCTGCAATATAAGACGATGGAGCTATTATTTTATCCACGGTATTAGGTAATATGGGTGCTGGGTAACTAGGTTTGTAGCATTCATGTGGACATATAAATAGAATTGTCATATTGCTTGAAGTGATCCATAGGGGGTTGTATTGGCTTTAGCTTTTCCTTTTGTCCTCTCCTCTACTATCCTATGTGGATGTCCGATTGTGGCTCAAACTGAAATAACTAGAATATATATGCTTTGGCAGATGTTTGGCAAACATGGTTTCACTTTTTGTTTGCAAATATGGAAGAAGAAAAAGGAATGAATACGGTGTAAGCAAAGGAAAAGACACAATAAAAAGGAGGGGGGGGGGAATCTGAATTATTTGCATCCATGCAAGTAGGGTATTCTATAATTGTACATAAACATGTAAGCATGGATGGTTAAATTATTTGTGCAATTATGGCCTCGGCTTTTGGGGGGCCAAAAATCAGTGAAAATTTATGGAAAGTTATTCTTGGAGTGTTTGGTAAAATATTAATTTTTATAACTTTTCTATTCAACTATATTACTGCACAACTCAAAAGTTATTAAAAATTATTAAAAGTAATTAAAAAGTTATTAAAAGTAATTAAAAATTGTCAAAAATTATTAAAAATTTTATCAAATATCTAAAAATTATAAAAATAGTTAAAAATTATTATTTATTTAACCAAACGTATCAAAAATTATAACTTGTAATTTTTGGTATTTTAATATCAAAAATTATTAAAATTTAGACTATTAAACATTACTTGAACTAGAGTTTTTATTGTTTGTTTTGGTGCTCTTAATAATGATATTGATGGTGGGGGGTGTGTGTGTGTGAATTACTTGTCAAATTTTGCGCCATTAGCAGGACCGGATCATATTGATCTACATCATCATCATCCATAAAGAGGTGCTTTAAGGGAAAGGCTGAGAAAAGGATTAGGGAGTCTTGTTTGATAATGGTTTGGGTAGCGCATGGGGCCTGCTTTGCTCAATTTGATCCCCACCACACCAAGAAATTTATGCATAGGCTGCACCTGTATGCATCGTAAATGGACCATCATTTAAGTACATACGTAGGATGAAAGGATTAGGGACCTATGGACGGTTGTGATTTTTTGTCACCCTGCGAATCTGGGATCACTTTCCTCTGATGAGAGAGAGAGAGAGAGAGAGTTGTAGGAGAAGCTGTTGTAACCGCACATCATGACAGTCGAGCGCAGAGTCGTCAACTATCTAGTGCTCCGGCCACGTGGCAATGTTGGGTTTGTTTCTATTATCTGCCTCTCTCTCACACGAGTGCAGACAAGCCCCACACAGGAGTAGACTAGTAGCTTTTTTTTTTTTTGTTTGAAAACAAGAGGAGATAGTAGACTAGTAGCTTATCTTGTCGGCTGGCCCTCGCCCGGCAGAAGAGCGGCTGTCATAGGAAAAATTTTTTTTCTTTACTGTTGAAATGATAAAAAATTGGCTAAATGCTAATTGCTGATGCACTGTAAATTATAAGAATGCAATTGATAAGTTTGAAAACGTAAAATCAGAATACGTTTTTTTTTTATAGGTTAGCATAAAACAAGAAATCGGATTGTGTTTCATGACAGGGTCCTGAAAATCTCAAAATCATCTCGTATTCTCTCCTTCTCTAGTCACCATAATACACAACTCACCTACGTGTGTGTGTGTAGGAATCGATTAGTGAGCATCCCATCTCATAAGGAATCAAGGTTGTGCTTAGTGTAGATACCTAGATCACGGACTAACAAATTGGAATGGCTATGCCATCCTCTGGCACATAACCCCACGTGCTGCGCCACCTCTAATCATGCGTGGAATACTTGCATCACCCATCTGCTGCTAGTAGTCCTACCGCGAGGATGCGTATCCTCCCCAAACTTGGAATGAGCTACGAGGATCTCTCCAATTACTTAACAAACTACGGGATCATCAAGAATCCAACGGAGTAGAGGCTGGAATCAGCGGATCGTTGGGGTTTACCCAATTAATCTAGAAAGAAAATAAATGGATAGTTTTTATCCTTTCATGATGCGCCAAGTTAAGACTGGATATTTTCCTAACAAATTCAAAGTCTTGACTTCCGGCTAAGAGAACCCCCTCTTCACTTATATAAATACTCTTCCTTTAGAGGGTTTAGCAAGAATCACCAAGCATTCACCATCTTTTCTTATCCTCTTTCTCTCTCTTGTTCCAAATTATCCTGGTTTCCATTCCTCCATCGAATCTTGGTAATTTCGTCATTTCTCGATATTTAACATAACTCTTAGGAAAGGGATGTTCTATCTACTTATTCCCCATAATCAACTCTAATGGAAAAAAGTGTTGATATATCGATAATGGTTGGTGACCAAGGCAAAAATGGAGATGGATCGCAAAATGAAGGGTCATCATAAAAAATGACTGCCGTTGCAAACCAAGTGAGAATTCTTATAGAGTAAGTTTTGGCTTCCCAATAGGTCCAAGCTGCTATGCAGCGAATATAGGAAGCGATGATGGATGCCCTCAAAGCTATCTAGCAAAACTTGGCATCGTCTTACCCTTCAACCCCTACTGTTCCATCATGTATACTAGAAAATTTGGATACCGTTGCAACCCCACAAAACTTGGCACGTTAAGGTGTTGCTCAGACCGTGCTGTCCCACGTAAATCCCGTTACCTTAAACTTCACTCCAAGTCAAACATCCCCTAATCATAACCAAACCTTGTCCTCCATCGAACAGAGAACTGATGCCAATTTTACCTTACCCACCTTTCCCCAAATTCCACTTCATCCCACTCCTACTACTTTCACTCAACTTCAAGACTTTCAAAGACAACCACCCTTTTTCACACTAGACCAATTAAAATTTCACGTCTAAGATTTGATCTAGTAAGAAAGTGGTATTGTCTATGCGGGATCATATTTGGATATACGTCCTCTTTATCCCGCTACCAAAATGCCATACCCCAAGGGATTTACAATGTCAAAGTTTGTGAAATTTCATGGGAAAAGAGGAAACACCAGGGAGTATGTTGTCCAATTTATTGACTCTCTGGGGTATGCACACTCAGAATAATAACTTGCGATTAAGGGAGTTCTTCAAATCTCTAACCCACGAGGCTTAACCTTGTATGTCAATCCCGTAGTGGAGTTAGTAAGTTCCTAGGATGAACTAGTAAAGAAGTTTTATGCAAAGTTCTTTTATGTTGATGAAAGATTAACGACATTTCATCTCATGCGGAAGACTCAAGAGCAAGTGGAGGATCTTTTGTCATATTTGTGCCACTTCAGAGAGAAGGCGATTGATATCCAAGACCCATTTTCAAAAGATCAAATGATTGATTAATGAGCATCCCATCTCATAAAGAATTAAGGTTGTGCTTAGGAAGCGTAGCTAGTTTTTTACCTTCTGATTGCTCAATTTTTAAATTTTTTTGAAATGATTAAATTTACTTTCTTACATTTAATTTTTTTTTTTAAATGATGAAGGCAAAAAGATCAAATTAATAAAAATCTAAAAAAGTAGTTACTAAAAAGTTATTTTTTTTCTCTTTTCAAATACAACATAATAATAATAATAATAATAATAATAATTAATTTTTTTTCTTCCCAAACTGAGTTGCTCTAGCTTAGTTGTGGGGGGAGAAGGATTTAGTATCACTTCAATGGAACTTAGAGGAAATGATCATGCTTGGTGGCTAAAGGAAAATCTTGCTAAATAATGCATTTTGATTTTGTGTTTTTAGATATGAAAATTGGAAATCATGAAACTTTAAATTTTTTTTTTTTTGGTTGTTATTTTGTGTGTGTGTTAACATTATATGTCGTTGGTAGACATTGTTGAGAATAAAATGTTCTTATTACAAGTTTTGGCTCACCATTTTAATTTTGATTTAGGTTAAAGCTTACTCAATTACCCTACAAATTTTGTACTTTTCATTACTTGCTAAGCAAAACTTACTTTTTCTCAATTATTCAATATTTACATCACACAATTAAAAGAACATATTTCTTGGAAAGTTTAATGATACAAAAATTTAAAATGTATGCACTATATATATTTATGAATTTATATATCTTTTTTTTGATAAAAAATTTCAAAAACTCATTCAAATAATTTATTTTGCCCACGATTTGCTTTTAAGAATGCAAAATATGTAGATTGCCTGTGGATGACTCTTAACAAAGATATAAAGGAATAGAGTACTTGCCTGCTTAGTTATTACTGATATTAAATTTTATTTACTTATTTTTATTCGTTATTGCCCAGAATTCGTTTATTTTCTTAATTGGGTTTCAACTTTGTCTTTTTCCAAACATGTCACGTCTCATGCAACTCATTTAAAAATTGAAATTATTTAAAATAATTAATGTGTTATTTACAACACCTAACAAATATATTTGTAAATTTATATATATGTAGACTTTTTTTTTTATTAATTTTTCTACCAAAAAAATTATTCAAATAAATTACAAAGTACAAAATACATATAAGTTTAATTACTGTTTCTACATTCAAATTAAAAGAACAAAATACATATAAATTCAATCAATACTTCTATGTTCAAAACGACTTTACAGAACTAAGAATGGCAGAAATCATAGCAGACACCTACTCCATACTTTTAACTACTTTTAGTTTAGGAAAAAAATTGTAATTATATAAACAAATATATTACATTATATTATATTAAATGTACATTTAATGAATATCTTATTAGTATTAAGTATCGTTGACAAATTTTAGATTTACATAAATATTTTAAATTTTAATTTCAAACTCATCCTATTTATATATTAACAAGTTTTTAACAGATTCAATCAGTTCTCATTTATCTATCTAAGTTGTATAAATTTATAAAATTTAGTATTTTGTATTTTGTGTAATAAGTAAAAAATTTAAAATTTATAATTTCATAATTTATATTTATAGAAATTTATAAAATTTTATATTTTTCTTAAACTCCAAACAGTTCCCATATATCCTAAACTCTTCGCTTACTTTGGAAAAAAAAAAATGAATGAAAAAGAAATTTAACGACAGCAGAAAGTGAAAATTGAACTCAGAAGCAAAGGGAAAACGGTCAATGTACGGTTAAAATTCGGTGGGAATAGGAATGGACAAGTTTAAGCTTGCTTTAAGCTTCACCGCAAAAATTGAATCTCACCTTTTGCTGGGTTTTGAAAGAAAGTTAGGTGGATTTTTTTTTTTTTTTTAACTAGTCAGTAGTTCAGTAAAAAAGTCACTTTTTTTTTTATTTGAAAAGGGAAGAATTGAATTTTTTGAAGGTAATTTTTAATTTTTGTTAATTTAATATTTTTATTCTTAAAAATTTTTAACAATCAAAATATATGAAAATAAATTTAATTATTTTATAAATAAATAAATAAGCTAATTAGCCCCCCAAACGATACCTTAACATTATTGCACTATAGTTACAATCTCTATCACTATATATCTCTCTCTCTCTCTCTCTCTCTCTCTCTCTCGGCCACCTGTTAATTTGCAACCTACACCTACCTCCCCCGCCCCCACATATTCTACCTCATCCAATCCCACAAATCTCCCTCTCTCTCTCTCTCTCTCTCTCTCTATAAACCTCTGTGGATCGATTGGATTGGATTATCTTTCTTGCTTCCACACTTGGTGATCAATTCTCCATAGGAAATGGCAGAGGAAGAATCCAAGAAGGTGGAATCGGTGACTCCCTCGAAGCCTCCGCCTCCGGCTCCGCGTCCGCCTCCTCCTCCACTGGTTCCGCCTCCGTCATTCGCACGGGCACTGGCACCAGAGCCCGCCGCCGAAGCTCCCAGAACCGTTGCTGAGGAGAAAACCAAAATTCCGCCCCCTGAGGAGAAGGTCGATGAGTCCAAAGCGCACGCTGTCATCGAAAGTAAAATCACTCTCTTCTTTCTCAATTCTATAATTTTGAGAACGCCATTCTGGTTTACACATCTGGTTTATTAGGTCTTGTAGTTTAGCTCTTGTTCCTGTTCCCTTACAAGGAAAACTCAACTGAATAATTAGTTGGTACTAGTTTGTTGAGTCGGTTCAGGCTTAGAAAGATTCAGAATTCAGAAAAGCCCGGCTTGTTTCCATATATTTTCCTGTGTTTTCCCGGCAACCAAACTAGAGTTAAATAAATATTTTCCAGTACTACTCTTTAAAATTTCTTTTCTATAATATTTGCTCTTTCAAAAGTCTGCACCGTATGCTCTGTTTCACAAAACCCCAACTTCCCAAATTTTGTTCTGTATTTTGACTCGGCAGATTTATTTTATTTACTACTTCCTGGATCCATAAAGTGATCTCACGGTTTTAAAAGCTTCTTTTTTTTTTTTTTTCAATTGATTATCTCTTTTTGCCTCAAAAAATTTGTCCAGATTTAATCCTTGCTGCTTTCACCCAATACTTAGCCAAATTAGAATTGTTCAACTAATTTTTTAATTGATTTGCTCAAAGATTTAGATTTTCATTTAAATTACTGATCTTATAAGGCCAAAAGCTGGAGATGAGTTGCCACTGAAGCAAAGATTTATTTTACTATTATATATATTTTAATCGCAAACCACTTGTTAATTTATTCATTCATTCATTTATTTATTTATTTATTATTATTATTATTATTATTTGGATGCTTAATGGCAGAGATTCCAGAATCTGTGGAACAGAAACCTGCTGAGGGTTCTATTAACAGAGGTAATGGGGGAAAAGACATCTCTCTGTTCCTTTTTTTTGGGGGGGGGGGGGGGGGGGTTAATTCTCTCTGTTCCTTTCTTCTACCTAAAAAATACATGCAAATTAATTAAGCTTGCGGAATGCTCCTACTCTTTTTAGATGCTGTGCTGGCACGAGTTGCAACAGAGAAGAGATTATCCCTAATCAAAGCATGGGAAGAAAGTGAGAAATCAAAAGCGGAGAACAAGTAAGAGATTTCTTGAATATGTCTTATTTGTCAATTACGTGTATGAGTGCAGATTTTCCAAAATTGCTACAACAGTATGAGCTATGATCGTGATGAGGACTTGAACAATAAACCTCTCTTATATATGGCAACAAATAATCTTTGAAGAAAAAAGGTTGGTGTTCTTAGTTTTGGAAATGTGAAAAACACAGCCTAAGATTTAACGATAACCAAAGCAAACTAACGTGGATAAAAATAATAGAAGAAAGATATGGCTCGACATGGTGTGGTTTAGCTGAGGAAATTACCTTTCAGTGGGATAGAATGGGAAAGAAAAAGTCATGTAGCCTAGCCCATTTCATTGGCAAAACACTAATTTGAGTTCTAAAGTGAACTTTAAGCTCGATATTTGAACATTTTGGTTTATACATTGCGGCAGCCATCATAGTTTGGTAGTTGATATTTTAGTTTTTAATTCTTTGCTTGATAAGAGCCTGATTGTTCATGATCTATTGGCTCCTCTGCAATTTCTTTTTATCATTTTCACCTTTTGATATTGTTTGCAAATCAGAATACATGCCAACAATTTGAGGTGCTTAACTCTTGGAAGGGTAGATATTGATATTTGGAAGTCCTATTTTTAATCCAAAGAAGAATTGTTTCTGCTCATCTTTATATCTTGATGCTATACACCAAATTTTATAATTTGAAATTATTGAACAGAGCTCATAAAAAGATATCTGCTATTGGCTCATGGGAGAACACCCAGAAAGCAAATGTAGAAGCTGAGTTGAAAAAGTTGGAGGTAAGAAGTGATCATATTTCAGATTGTTAGAAAACATTACTTCCATCTGGAGCTCTAAATTTTACCAAACGATACCAAAAATCTATTTAAAAAAATTTTTTTTGCCTCACTGCACTAATTACAAGACTACAACTTTTATCAATTTTTACTAAATTACGAGGCTGATATTGAGGGTTGCGAACGAACTAAATGTTTGAGAAGCCGCTTGCAAAGGAGCTCATTTATATTCGTTTGATAAGCTAAATGAGCAAGCTCGAGCTTACTTTTCAAACTCAATAAATAAATAATCCAAGGGTTTGCTGGATTCAATAAACTCACAAACATGCTGGTTTAAATGTTCGAGAACAAGCTCATTTATTACTCATGAATAATCTTGTTTAAATGATTGTGTATAAGTTTGTTTATTACTCATGAAATGTCTTATTTAAACATTTGTGAGCAAGCTTGCAAAAACTTTTTTTTTTTTAACTATTTACGGAAAAATGTTAACGAGTGAAAATTAAACATGATAGTTAAAAGATTATTATTATTTTTTTAACGTAAAAAAAGGTAGCTTATTTGTTAAGATTGTTCGTCAAAGGCTCAACAAAAAACTTGTGAACATATTTAATAAAAACTCACTAGTAGACCCGACAAAAACTCAAGAGGTGGTTTGTTTGTTGTAATCAAGTTGAGCTTGAAAACAAGATTTTGAGTATACCAAATATCTTAACGAGAAAATGGAACATGATATTTCAAGCCCGATAAAGAACAACCTTGAATGTTTCAATGCTCAGCTTGGCTCATTTGCAACTCTACTGATATTACTGGTTACAAATTATTTGAGCAGGAGAAATTGGAGAAGCAGAAGGCAGAATACGCAGAGAAAATGAAAAACAAAATAGCGCTCATCCACAAGGCAGCAGAAGAAAAGAGGGCAATGGTCGAAGCCAAGCGCGGTGAAGATCTTCTCAAGGTGGAGGAGATGGCAGCAAAGTGTCGTGCCACTGGAGCTGCTCCAAAGAAACTCCTTGGATGTTTTTGAAATTGAAACTAAAAACTGCAGGTGTCTGGTGCAAAAATATGAATTCCTTTGTAAATTATCTTATCCGCTGGCCTAACATATTTTTTTTTCTCCCCTTATTTCTTTGGATGTGCTGTGTGCTTATAGTTCGCGGACAATTTGTTAGTGTAATTCATTATTATGTGTGAATAGTGATGTATTTGTCTATGGAGATCATATGTGAAAAATATATATATATATAGCTTATTGAATTTGTAATAAACAAGTTTGAAGTTATCTTCTTGACGATACCTGCCATGTTATGAGAATATACTATTTTGAATTTTCTATTTTGTGGGGCTACTAGTAATTCTGAGTTTCAGTTTTTATGAAATAATGGTTCGAAATATTGTATAATTAATATGACACGTATGTAAAAGTTGTAGATAGTAATCATCTGTTACATCCAGGCGCACAATATCATGAATTTAACTTGTGTGTTAAATTCATGTACTGTATTCTATTGATCTTGCATTTGCAAGCTGCTGGAAAGAGAGTCAGATATTCAGAGAAGAAGGAACAACTGGCTGGCTAGCTGGCTAGCTAAACACAACAGCAACATTAAACAGGTAGCTCGCCCCAAAAGTTGTTCAAGGTTGAAAGAACTTAATTGGAAACGACATCATCATCAATGATCTGTGTGTCTGTCTTGCAGGAATCCCAAATCATTACAACCGGGAGAATCTAGAAGGAAGTAATTCAATGGTGAGTCTGAATTATATTCGTCGTCAAACTGATCAAATGCACCACTATTAATCCTGGAGTCTGTACCAGTCACCACCGCCCCAGAACTCTGATTCTGCGACCCTTTTTGTTCAGATTTCGCACTGATTGACTCGGACTCAGAACCCTTGGAGCTGGAGATGTCGACCTGCCTTTTGAGATGACTGTTCCAGAGGTTTTTCACATCGTTGCCAGTTCTTCCCGGTAGCTCAGCAGCAATTGAAGACCACCTGAAATTTTATTTATTTATTTTTTTTTTGGTAGTTACCTGAAATTTTATTTTGTGACCCAAAAAAAAAAAATTTAGTTTATTATTACACAACAGTTCTAGGGATAATAGTGATTAAATCCGTCCCACGAGTATTAAATTTTAATTTCAAATTCATCTCAATTATATTCAACGAGTTTTTAGCGAATTTGGTTAAGTCGGATATATTTTACACTTATCTCTGACATCCCTAATTGTTGTAACACATTCAGCACTAAAAATATTTTGTGACTAAAAAAAAATTTTATTTTATTGGTACATATAATAGCTCCGGAGATAAAACATTTTTAAATATTTTTATTATTGACTCATTTTAATATTTTTAGGGACAAATTCATAGTCATAACACCAATTATGATAACTTTGTGATAATAACATATATCATAAAAATTTATATATATATTTTTATTTTAAAAAAAAATTATATATATATATTTTATTTCAAAGTGATGAATTGTTGTATTATTAAATTCCACGTTTCTTATAGCGTTGATAAATTGATATATACACATAGATACTAGAAATCGAAAATTGGAGTATGCAATATAGAGACCAAAAAATCGCAAAGGTAGAGGAAATTACTTGTTACCAAGCAAGCCATGCAGCCTCAAAACAGTTTTCACTTCTTCAGCAGTGAAGGGACCACGTTTAAGGCCGGGACGAAGATAGTTTATCCACCGAAGCCGGCAGCTCTTTCCGTATCGACGAAGTCCTAATAAAATACAATATATATATACACACACATAATAATTTTTGACTTAATTAGTAAAGATGCGTATAAATTAATTCGAACACTTAAGTTACAAATATATATATATATATATAGATAAAAGGAAACAAGAATGCTTGGAATCGAGTGGAAACTGGAATCATATGGCTCTATTTAACTACAAAGTGTTCTCGATCGCCCATAATAATCCTCTTGAATTATGATGTTTGCTAACACATTTAATTAATGGAACTTTTGAACAACCTTATAAAAGGTTAAGATATGCAAATGACTGTGTAAGGTTAATTTTTTTTCCCCTTTTTTTACTTATGGTGAGATATTTACCAATAAACTTATATTGTACGCAATTTGATATATATATATATATATATAAAGAAAGAAAAATAGAGCCCAATATAATTATACATATGACATAACCACTGAATTTTCATCTCACGGGGACAATGTAGCAAAATTACCAGTATTAGTTTCTCATGTGATAGAAAAATAATTACGGGCCATTTTACTAATTGTAATTATATTAATTATAGGTATGTTTGGTGTATAAAAAAATTGAAAATCTTTTTCAACTTTTGTCCTGATACTGTTATGTGTCACTTTTGAAAAAAGTTATGTTTGGTAAAAATTTATAAAAGTTAAAAAAAAAATTAGAAATATGTATGGTAAATTATTTATAAAAATTGAAAAAAATTAGAAATATGTTTCGTAAATTTTAGTGAAAATTGGAGAAAGTAAGAAATATGTTTGGTAAATTTTAGTGAAAAAAGTTGAAAAAAGGATAGTAATTAGTGAAAATTTGGTCAAAATTTGTGGTAGTCAAACCAACCCTATGTTACTAATTAAGAAAAATCAAACACGAAAAGGTCCAACACGGCCAAGGAATTAAATTAGTCATCGTATCGAAAAGATTAAAAACAATTAATTACCTAATTAATTGTCAACTGAAAAAATTAATAAAGCATGATTAATTACCAAATTAGTAGGAGTACTTTTATTGTATTTTTTCCGATTTTAGGGATTTTAGGGGTTGCAGTAAAAAAAATTCACTGTAAAGGCCATAGTGAAAAATAAAGAGTCTAAATTTAATTTAAGTGTTATTTAATTCAATGGTTTCAATTTAATTTAATTAAAATTATTTTCAAAATAAAAATAAAAATTTTATTTAATTAGAACACAATCAATACAAAATGTATAAAGGCACATGGCTGTGTTTGGAGTTGTATAAAAGTATATAAAATAAAATAAAATTATAAAAATAAATATCTCGTAATTCGTGCAGTGAGTAAAAAATTTAAATTTTACTGTCTCGTAATTCGTATTTGTAGAGATTTGTAAAATTTTATTTTATTTTATTTAGTTCCAAACAGAGCCATGGTATTAAAATGTAAATAAATTTAGATTTTTTATTTTCCACTGCAAACCCTGAGTGAATATTTTTCATTGCAACCATCTGAAACCTGCTTTTTCTATATCAGGATAATAGTATATAACATTTAAGAAATGATAATGGCGGAGCAATTTTCGTTTTGGCCAGGATTGATATTTATCATTTCAATCAATTATATTATTAATATATACAGTGATGATTGTAATATTAGTCTGTATGGAACAAAAATTAATTTGATATTAATATTTACTTTTTCTTATACGACAAAAAAATAACAAACATTTGTTTAACAAAATGGATAAATATAGAAAATTAAAATGTTCAAATTAGTAATTTACAAGAATAATACATCTAAACATGACATCCATATTCGATATAAATACATGCATATATAATTTCCATAGTAATTATCAATTATTGAATTAAGACGCCAATGTCCTTCCAGCGCGTTTGTTGTTGTTGTAGAAGGCTATTGGTATATATATACATATATATATATATATATTTGGTAAGTGTGTATATATATATATATATAGATATATAATGCATATATATATATAACAATACTTCATGTAATTATGAAGAAAAAAAAAAGGAAAAGAAAATTAACCACTCAATTTCAATACTTTCTTGAACATGATGACTAATTAATTGTATCAGTCACAAGTAAGCAAAAATTTAACTTGCAAAGATGAAAACGATTAGTAGCCAATGAGGATTAAATAGAAATTAAAAGGGAAGGGAGGAATTCACCTGCGAGCTTAGGCAGAGTTGGCCAGTTTTCAGGGCCGTACTTGGAGATGCAATCACCATGTGCCCTTCTTCACTTGATCTTTCACGGTGCAAGGAGCTCGCCCCATCGATCTTCTCTTAATTTCAACCAAAACCACCCACAAAATACCTACGTGCTTGATACACACACACATAACACCCTGCTTCAAATGAAATTAAATAGAAACATAAGGAAATGCCTTTAACCATGCATATATATATATATATATATATATATATCACGATTCATATATATATTTATATATATAAAAGAACACAACTCTTGCGCAAAAGAATTCCACGTATACAAACTAGACCACAACTGACAGCCATCCATGCACCCATTCGTCCATACACGGGTATGTTTCCGATATATATGTGTGTGTTTTTAACTTTGTATCTACACTAATAGATTACATGTGTAAATATGTATATATTGATATCCGGAAAGAGAGAGAGAGAGAGAGAGAGAGGGAGAGGGAGGGAGGGGGTGCAGGGGATGGATTCCTACCAGAACTCAAGCCCGAGCTTGCGCAGGGACAGGAGCCTTTAGTTTGAATGTACTGGACAAGGAGAGGTGTGTTTTGAACACCTATTTATACGACTTTTGGCTAAAAAAGAAAAAAAGAAAAAAAAAAGCTGTGGGATCCCCCCGGGGGGTTTTTTTACTATTCAGATTATACGGTGTATAATAGTGTATATGTGTATTAAATTTCTTTTATTATATATATTGTTATGATTAGGAAAAGAGAAGAAAATGAACAAATATTTATAAAAAAAGAAATTATTATTTAATTAATTATAAAATAATATATATACATATATATATATATATAACTCTATTTGCTCTTTTATTTTTTTTTTAACCGTATATCTTGATTCCAAACACAACCTATGGGGTGTGTTTGGAGTTCTATAAAAGTGTATAAAATAAAATAAAAATTGTAAAAGTAAATATCTCGTAATTCGTACAGTGAGTGAAGAATTTAAATTCTATTATCTCATAGTTTGTGTTTGTAGAGTTTTGTAAGATTTTATTTTATTTGGTAGAACTCCAAACGGAGTCAATATGTGTGGAACAAAGATTTATATAGGAAAAAGAAAAAAAAATTTCCAATCACTCAAATATATATTTATTTTTCTAAAATTAATTATACATATTCTAATTTATTTAACAAATATTATTTTCTCTTTACTTTTATAATTATAATCAAATAAAATAAAATTAATATTTTTTATTTTATTTTTCCACACTGTCTTTCACTATTCTTTTTCTCAACATATTCTTATTCCAAACGCATCCCAATTAAGGGATGACGTCGGTGAATTGGCCATTGGTCAACACGGAGTCAAATTAACACAAGGCTTCGTTTGGAAAAGAAAACTTCTAGATACCCAATTTTTTAACTTTTTTTTTTTAAATAATCAAATTCATCATCTTAGATTTTAAACTTATTTTAAATTATGATGGGTAAAAATGTTAAATTAATTATTAAAAAATTAATTTTTTCTTTCAAAATATAAAAAAAATTAATTTTTTTCTTCCTAAACTAAACCTAATTTTCTCTTGGCCCGGCAAATTACAATTTCATTCCTCCCACCTCTCTTGCAGTTGCAAGGCATTTCTCAAAAGGCAGGATAATAAACTTAGAGCCCGTTTCCTGGCTACAAATGTTACCGACTTTTCACAAATTATTAATTTTTGTTAAATTTTTTAATGTTTTTAACTTTTTTGCATTAAAATTTACCAAAGATATTTTTAATCTTTACTAACTTTTTTTTTTTTAATTTTCTGCAACTTTTACTTTCTACATTTTTTTTGTCTTTTTTTTAATTTTTATAAATTTTTATCAAATACATAATTTTTTTTTTAAATAACACCTGACAAATTAGAAGAAAAATTAAAAAAGAAATTTCCTTTTTTTTTTTACACACCCTTGGTGAAAATTTAAGGGGCAGAAAAGTGAATGTTAAAATTTTAAAATTTTCATCTTTTCAAAAGTGGGCATAAATGGAGAGAAAAGAAAAATGAATTAATAAAAATTTCAAAATAATATTTTTTTGACATAAAATAAAGAATAAGAAAAAAATTGCAAACATACCATAGAACTAAAAAAATAATAACAATTCTCCAACTCCTTAAATAATTTAATGGCAAAATAACAATATACACTTCCTTTTTTTTTTTTTTCCATTTCTTCACAACTTACAAATGAAAAGAGAAAAAATTCTTATCCTTTCTTTCTTAAACTTACAAACAAATAAAAAGAAAATATTATTATTTTTTTTGTTTCTCTTCTCATCTAACTAATTTTTTCCTTTCTTTTTTTTTTTTTCCCTCAACTCACAAACAAAGCCTTATTGCTCTTATATATCTTAAATATCACATTTATTATTCATCTCCCAAGTATGAAGTATGCATTGGATATGTTCAGATTTAGAATTTGTTGATAAATGGAAAAGAAAAATAAAGTATGAGAATTAATGAAATGAGATAAATAAAATTATAAAGAAGAATTAAATTATTTGACACCTTTTAGGCACCAATATACCTCAAGAACACTAAAAAAAAATTGCATCCGATAGTCACTTGATGAATTCAATTAGTTTATTTATGTTTTTAAACATATGACTAAAATAAATTTAATTTTAAACAACCGAAATTTTTAAAATTATAGACTCTTCTATCACATTTTTTTTTTTTTTTTGTTCTATATGTTTAATTGGGCATTTGGGATCCTCAAGCTACAACTTGAGGGGGGTATTGGAGATTTTATTGGAGATTGAGATTGTGGACATAATCTTTTTCCTTGTATAGATTTGGCAAGCCTTGATTCTAGGCATAAGTTTTGGTAGGCAAATATTAATTTTATTTTCTGTAAATATTTTCTTGGGTTTTCTTTGGAGGATATTTCGTGTATAGTTTTGGTAGGTTTGAGGGCTTGCCTTATTTAGGAGTCCTGATGTATTTCTTCTCTGTGTATATATATATTCACAATGAATGAGAAAAAAGAATGAGAGAAACCAATTTTTCATGGTATCAGAGCCATTGTGGCTAAACATACATCATCATGACTGATGATGGGAAAAAAGGAGAGTCTGGCTTTGTCAATAAAATACCGGCCCCCTATGCATTGACTTCGAACGACAATCCTGGTAATATAATTACCTAGGTTCAATTGAAATAGGAGAACTATGATGAATGGGCACGTGCTATGTGTACTGCATTACGAGCCAAAAAGAAATATGGTTTCATTGATGGAACCATCAAACAACCAAGCAACGATTCACCGGAAATTGAAGATTGGTGGACTGTCAATTCAATGCTTGTCTCATGGGTGTTCAACCCCATTGAACCTACAGTTCGATCAACCATATCTTACATGGAGAACGTGAAGGATCTCTGGGAAGAAATCAAACAACGATTCTCTATTGGGAATGGTCCACGTGTGCAACAATTAAGATCAGATCTTGCAAACTGCAAGCAGGAAGGATAAAGCGTAGTCGTCTATTATAGTCGACTCAAGTTACTTTGGGACAAATTGAACAATTATGATTCGATCCCAGTATGTAGTTGTACTGGGTGCAGATGTAACATTACCACTCAGTTGGAGAAGAAGCGGGAAGAAGAAAGAGTTCATCAATTCCTGATGGGATTAGATGAAGATGGATATGGGACAGTACGTTCCAATATCCTGAGCACCGAACCTCTACCAAATCTGAATGGAGTATACACTATGGTCGTGCAGCAAGAACGAGTACAAACCATGACATGAACAAAATAAGAAAGAGGCAACCCCATGAGTTTTGCGGTACAGGCTGGTGGTTGAAACCCAAGGGAGGATGGAAAAAACAAGATCGTGGTTTGCTCAAATTGCAAGCGGAAGGGACATGATGCTGATAGCTGCTTTCAATGGATTGGTTATCCGGAATGGTGGGGCGACAGGCCACGCACAACCACAGGTGGGCGTGGGCGTGGTCGTGGACGTGGTGCCCAGCACGGTATTGGTGGAGGACAAGGACGTGGAGGGACTACTTAAACCAATGCAGTTCAAGTGCCAGGAGCTAATGGTGGGAGAAATGTTGTGACTGATTTTGATAGAACAGTAATTGGTGGGTTGAATGACGAACAATGGGCCACACTGCTCAGCATGTTAAACTCACACAAAAGTGGTGCTAATGAGAGGTTAACGGGTAAGCAAAATTTTTTGTCTTGGATTATTAACACAAGGGCTTCGCATCACATGATCGATACATATGCTTGTTTGAGTGACGTGCGCGATATTACGCCATGTCCGGTTGGATTGCCAAATGGAGCGGAGA
Organism: Vitellaria paradoxa; assembly: GCA_019916065.1. Lineage (NCBI taxonomy): Eukaryota > Viridiplantae > Streptophyta > Magnoliopsida > Ericales > Sapotaceae > Vitellaria > Vitellaria paradoxa. The sequence continues at coordinate 4,058,424 of CM034240.1, forward strand.
CCATGGCTTTGAAAGAAGGAATTGTGAAATTTGGAGAAAAATTGAAACTACGACGTATTTTGTTTGTGCCTAAATTGAAGTGCAATCTGATTTCTGTGTCGCAGCTCCTTGATGATTCCAATTTTGTTGTGCAAATCACTAATAAATTTTGTATTGTACAGGACCGTAGTTCAAGGATGCTGATTGGAACAGGTGAACAGCGTGAAGGGCTTTATTTTTTCAAAGGAGTGGCTCCTGTTCGTGTTTATAAGACAACTAGTATTGCATCTTCTGAGCTCTGGCATAGAAGAATGGGCCATCCCTCTTCTAGGATGGTAGATTTAATTTCTGAAATTGATAGTGTTGGTAGAAGTGATAGTGTCAAGAATAAGTTTTGTGACATTTGTTTTAGAGCTAAGCAAACCAGAGAAGTATTCTTTCCTAGTGATAATAAAGCTAAAGCATTTTTTTCGTTGATCCACTGTGATTTATGAGGAGTTTATAGGGTTCCTGCTTCTTGTGGAGCTATTTATTTCTTGACCATCGTTGATGACTATTCCCGTGCGGTGTGGATATATTTGTTGAATAGAAAAGATGAGGTTGCATGTGTTCTTAAAAATTTCATCGTAATGGTTAGACGACAATTTGAAAAAGATGTGAAAATTGTTAGGAGTGATAATGGTAATGAGTTTATGTGTTTGAAAGAATATTTTGCTGAACATGGAATTTTGCATCAAACTTCTTGTGTCGGGACGCCCCAACAGAATGGACGTGCAGAAAGAAAGCATCGTCATATTCTCAATGTAGCAAGAGCCTTGTGCTTTCAAGCACATTTACCTATTGAGTTTTGGGGTGAATGTGTTCTTACAGCTGGATATTTGATTAACAGGACACCATCTGTTCTCTTGGATGGTAGGACACCATATGAGATCCTATACAGACAGGTACTTACCTATAAACACATTCGAACTTTTGGGTGTTTATGCTATGCCCATGACCAAAATCGGGATAAAGATAAATTTGCTAGTCGGAGCCAAAAGTGCATTTTTGTTGGGTATCCATTTGGAAAGAAAGGCTGGCGGTTGTATGATTTGGAAAGTAGAAAGTATTTTATTTCAAGGGATGTTGTTTTCATTGAAACAGAGTTTCCATATTCCACCAATCTTGCAGACTCTTCTGTAACCGAGAATAGGGTTGTGGATTACTTCGCAGACGATAAAGACTCGCATGTGCATAATGAAATGGAGGAGCAACAAGCCCCCACCTCAAGTATGGAGCACGACATGAATGTTGAGATGGGTCATGATGAGGAGACGCCTACTGATGTGAATATTGGAGTAGGAGACAGGGGGTATCGACATGGAAGGAACCATGGTGTCTGCGGAACAACTTGGCAGAGAAAAAAGGGTTGAGCAACCTTCTGTTCGTTTGAAGGACTATATCATGCATATCATTCGAGTAAGCCCCTTCACAGGTTCATCGTTCCAGTCAAAATCCTCAGGTACACCCTATCCTATAGCACATTTTGTGACTTGTGATAAATTTTCTATGCAACATCGGTCTTTTCTAGCAGCTGTTGCCACAGAGTATGAACCTAGCACTTATGCTGGGGCAGTAACAAATGAACATTGGCGAGAGGCGATGAGAGAGGAAATACAGGCTCTTGAGGACAATGGAACATGGACGGTGGAAGACTTGCCTCCCGGGAAGAAACCAATCGGGAGTAAATGGGTTTACAACATTAAATATAATTTCGATGGCAGCATCGACAGATGCAAGGCGCGCTTAGTGGCTCTTGGAAACAAACAAGTCGAAAGCATAGATTACACTGAGACTTTCGCTCCAACAGCAAAGATGGTCACCGTCTGAATGTTTCTTGCCGTTGCAGCTGCAAGGAGATAGGAATTGCATCAGATGGATGTACATAATGCCTTCCTACATGGTGAGTTGGATGAAGAGGTATATATGAAAATGCCACCTGGTTTTGATTCCCCAACGCCAGGTACGGTATACAGACTTCGAAAGTCATTATATGGTCTACGGCAGGCACCCAGATGTTGGTTTGCCAAGTTAGCGGCATCGCTTAAACATTATGGATTTATGCAGTCGTATTCTGATTACTCACTATTTACTTATAGAGATCAGCACATTCAGCTCAACATTCTTGTCTATGTTGATGATCTGATTATATCTGGAAATAATAGAGCGGCTGTGCAAAAGTTCAAAGATTATTTGAGTCGGTGTTTTCATATGAAAGATCTGGGGAAACTGAAATACTTCTTAGGAATTGAAGTTGCACGGAACTCGGCTGGTTTCTTCTTGTGTCAATGCAAGCATGCGCTAGACATCATTTCTGATATTGGCTTGCTATGAGCTAAGCCGGCTGGGACTCCTCTTGAACAAAATCATAAATTATCACTTGCTGCGAATGCTGATTTGCACAATCCTGGACAGTACAGACGCCTAGTAGGACGGCTAATTTACTTGACGATTACTCGTCCCGAACTGTCTTATTGTGTGCATATGCTTGCACTATTCATGCAGCAGCCGAAGGATGAACATTGGGAAGCAGCTTTGAGAGTTGTTCGATATTTGAAAGGAAACCTAGGACAAGGTATCCTTTTGCGTGCTGATTGCGATCTGAAACTGTATGCTTATTGTGACTCAGATTGGGCAGGTTGTGCTTTAACACGAAGATCTATGACTGGTTATTTTGTTTTTTTGGGCAATTTGCCAATCTCTTGGAAAACCAAGAAGCAACAGACAGTGTCTCGGTCCTTGGCTGAAGCGGAATATAGGTCCATGGCCACCAATGCCTGTGAATTGAAATGGTTAAAAGGATTGTTGTCTGTTCTTGGTGTGATACATTCCAGACCTATACATCTGTATTGTGATAGTCAAGTGGCTTTGCACATAGTTGCTAATCCAGTTTTTCATGAACGAACTAAGCATATTGAAGTAGATTGCCACTTTGTACATGATGAGATACAAAATGGTAATATCCAAACCAAGTATGTTCATACTTCTATGCAGCTTGCAAACATCTTTACGAAGGCTTTGGGAAAACGACAGTTTGACCTTCTCCTTCGCAAGTTGGGCATTTGAGATCCTCATGCTCCAACTAAAGGGGGTATTGGAGATTGAGATTGTGGACATAATCTTTTTCCTTGTATAGATTTGGCAAACCTTGATTCTAGGCATAAGTTTTGGTAGGCAAATATTGATTTTATTTTCTGTAAATATTTTCTTGGGTTTTCTTTGGAGGATATTTCTTGTATAGTTTTGGTAGGTTTGAGGGCTTGCCTTATTTAGGAGTCCTGATGTATTTCTTCTCTGTGTATATATATATTCACAATGAATGAGAAGAAAGAAGGAGCGAAACCAATTTTTCAATCGACTCCACCTAGTAGAAAAATGTTTAGTTTGATTTGTTTTGATTTGATATTATTTAAAACTATATTTGCGTACATCGAGCCTCTGCATATGTCTCCATAACCGATATATTCAAAAAGACCAGAATGAGCAGCCCGACCCATCTGCGAAATCGTAAATAATTTTAACAGTCTGAGGGAGGAAATTAATCTTGGCTCTTTTGTTAAACAACCTCACGACTTTTGAATTGTCTCAAGTGTTGTTTAAATGGTCAATGCAACTTGCACACATTTTTTTAGGCAGAAAATTCCTGGTTCCCTTTAGAATAACATAATTCGAAATTCAGATGAATGCATCTCGCATTATCTCTTATAATATTTAAAGACCAATTAAATTTAAGTCAACAGTGCAAAATCAAATTAAATTTAAGTCTATGTACTGTTATACAAAAACATAATACAAACAATTATGTCTGTTGGACTTGAAAACCTGTGTTACATGGGAGAAAAACAAAAATTTAATTCATGAATCGCAGTACATAAGAATTTGATGCCTTCAAACCCATATCACTGGGGGGGGAAACCCATCAATTTTGTGATATACCATTGGTTTTATTGATTATTTTTAATTACATAATTTATTTGGACTGAATTTATCATATGCAACAGAAATAAGGCATAAATTAAACTCCCAGGATGAATTTCAAATTAATGTGTAATCTGAATGCCTGTTGAAAGAAAATTACAAACCAAGTTTAATTAGCCTTTCTGATCACACACTCTCTTCCCAGCCAGTTCTATTATTATCAGAAGCGCTACTCTTTCAAGCTAGAAGAGCAATTACAAGTTATTAATCCTTCCTTGATGTTGCTTCAACACTGACAATTCCCTCACGATATATACATGGCATCATCTTCAGCAATAAAATTGAGGAACCCACTCGGGGGGAACCCAAACGACCCCTCACCCAGCAGTAGTTCATTCAGAAAAGAACATTCTTGGTAGTTTGGATTGTTATGCTCAAAGGCATCTTTAGAAATTGCTGGGTCAAAGGCATCTTTGGAAATTGCTGGGTCATGGTCTGAAGTACTACTCCCAGAAATATTGTCCTGGCCTTGAAATTGATCCAGAGAGAGCCACTCAGCAAATAAAAGCTTTGGAAAGTTGGTTTCGACTCTTGGAAGGTTTAAAATGTGTAACGTGGACTGATTATTGGTGTCTGCTGACGATGATCCCTCCCTGTGCTCAAACGATTCAAAGCTTGCATTTCGAGCGTTGAACTTCTGGGTAGAAAGTGAAGATTCTGTGTTCCCGGTGGTTGGACTAGTACAGTACTCTTCTGCAGGTTTGGAAATAGGTTCGGTTTGTGCTTCCAGTTTGGCCAATTTCTTCTTCAGATAAGAGTGCCAGTAGTTCTTGATCTCATTATCAGTTCTTCCGGGCAAATGCTGGGCTATCTGAGACCACCTGATCCATTCAAAAACATATGTTTTCATCGGCATATATACATGTCCAAATATACGTGTAGTGTGTACAAAATATGGGAATGCCTATAATCCGCCCATTTCTTTTTCATTATTATTATTATTATTATTATTATTATTATTATTATATTTAAAGTATTCAGATGAGTATGCGCGAATATGACATAATAAACATAACATGATGTGAAAAGAATATACTAATTTATAATTGAAATATCTGATTTTAAAGTAAACAGTAATAAATATGATTATCAATCTGAACACGATATGTCTACACAAGAAATCACAACACCACGTGATAGTGCTGTTCCCATCCAAATTTCAATCAACCTATGTGCTAATAATACAATATGAGGATTAGATGAGGCAGGTAGAAGGACTTTGAACTAGCCGCCCTCCAAGCAGGTAATTTTTATTTAATACATACGTATACATATATATATTTGGTTAATTAAATCAATGTTGATTTTATAATTTGGAGTGAAAGGTTGCATTTGTATAGTTCTGCCAGGGTATAAATACATATCTAAGATGAATTATTATTAATAGAAATTAAAATGCAAGTCTATGCTTACTTGTTTCCTAAGATGCCATGAAGGGTCAGGATTGTCTCCTCTTCTTGTACAGTAAACATCCCTCTCTTCAGTCCAGGTCTCAGGTAATTAATCCACCGTAACCTGCAACTCTTCCCATTCCTTTGCAACCCTGTACATCGCAAGAAACGTCAACTACAAGGGCTTACATTTTATTTCAATTTATAAAGATTAATATTGGTTTATCCCAAAAAATAATAATAATAATCAAGTATTGTTGACTCAAGCTGCCATCGTACTCCCGTTAGTTCCCAAAAATTAAAAAGAAATATGTGTGTGTGAATGTGTGTGAACATGAAACCCGGCACCAACAGTTTCTTTATAGACTTTTTTAGAAGGAGAGATGTGGCAAATGACCCACTATTGGAGGATACTTTTTTTAAAAATAATAATAATAAAAGGAAAAGAAGAAAATTGGCTTATGTCAAAGAGCATAATCTTAAAGTTAATTCTGAACATTAATTACCATAAGCCCTGACAAATAAAGGTAAATTAGTTCAATCCATCACTAGCTGGTACTAATTATCCCGTGATCTTGAGTTTCATTGTCCCTTCACGGGTAGAACCGACCTCCTGCCTGCCAGCTAATTAATTGACTGCAGTTATTTCAAGAATAATGAAAATTGTGATCATCTCATCTGGGACTGAACATCTTAGGGGACAGATCAAGCGAGCTAACACTGGGAAGTTTCATAGACACATGTAAGCAAAGTTGAAACCATATATATATATATAGATATGCATGCATTTCTTGGATAGGGTGGAACGCATTTCATATATATAGTGCAGGAATTTATGTGTGTGTATATACATATGAGCTGATAATATTAGATAATTCTTCATGTAATTCGGCAATCCATAGCTACCCTATAAAAATATATATATACAGAGATATATATATATAGAGAGAGAGAGAGAGAGAGAGAGAGAGAAATTAGAACTCACCAGCATTGATGGCAACGGAACTCCAGCAGCCATGGCCATGGTTGAGTATGTAGTTTCTGAGCTTTTGGTCTTCATCTGGTGACCACAAGCCCTTCCTGTGCTTCTGCTTTGGCTTTTCCAATGGCTTACACCCCATTTTTCTTCCACACAATTAGATGATTCAAGAGCACAAAGAAAAATTTTTGTAATTAATGAGAGAGAGAGAGAGAGAGAGAGAGAGAGAGAGAGATGGATGATAATTAAGGAGGATGATGTTTGAGGTTTTGGACGTTGGAATTTAAAGGGAGATAAGCTGCACCAGGCTTCTTTAATTTTGAGAATAAATAATGAAAGGATAAATTATTTTTGCCAACAATTACAATTGGAAACCTTTGTCTGGATTGACTTTGCAATATAACTACACAACTCTATGCCTTATGTGTCCCCTCAAGGAATTTATACTAGTCTTTGGAAGACTAATTAATGAAAGCCAGTCTACAAATATTGGAACTTTGTATTGTGTCACCAAGCAGGCTCACAAGCTATGATGACACCACTCCGGCCTAAAACCTAACTTTATAGCTGATGCATATGATCACCAATGTGTGTGTACATATATATATATATATAGATTTGTTGCCATTCCACAGACCTTCTAATAGATTAATTCCCACACCCAAACAGCCATATATAAAATTGATGTGTATATACATATATGCAGTCATTACTCTTACCCGACGCCAAGGTAAAGAAAAGAATATTATTGGAAGATGTTAGGACCTTTAAATTTTTCCAGACACTAGCTGTGCGAGGTTTTATGGTTATAGGAATGCTACGGTTACTTTTTTCTTTAATTTACTTTTGATTTTACCCTGATCTAAACTACTTTATTTTGATCTTTTAAAAATTAAATTGAATTGATTTAAAATAAAAATTAAATTTAACTCTATTAGTAAAAAAAATATAATACATATGAGCATAATTTTAGTCACTTACTCATGTGACTTAAGAAAATAATAAAATATAATCAAATTTTATTATTTTGAATTAGATTTCAAGTGATATAGAAATTTTAAAATTTAAGTTATGAAATCAAATCAAAATCCATAAAATTTTATTTTGATTTCAAACATAAGAATTGATGAGATTTTTTACTAAATAAAATTAAATCTCATCAAATTTATTATTTGAAACATACCATTAAAGATTTGATATTATAATTATTTAATTTTTTTAAAAATATATAAATTTGATAATAAGATGTAAATATTGTTCATATTTTTAAATTGATAAAACACAAACAATTTGATTTAACTAGTTGATTTTTTTTACTTACCCAAAAAATTATATTTTTGAATATGTATGTATAGTCTCTCTACTTGTATAAAAATACTAAATGGTCAAAACAGTGTCGTTTTGGTCAGAGTGTAACTAAGGGTGTGATTGAAAAAGAGTAAGTGTAGCATTTCTATTATGGATAATTTAGCTGGCATATATCTTTCGATTTTGTATGTGTAAAAATAAAGCTTAATTTGCGAGACAAAAGGTAATTTTTTTTATTTTTTTTTTTTTTGGGTTCTTAACTAGCAATTGAAAAGTTTTTTTTTTTTTTTTTTTTTGTTTGAGAAGGAAAAAATTAGTATTTTAATAGATAACTTTTTAATTTTTTGGTTAATTTGATATTTTTGCCAATCATAATTTAAAAGAAATTTAAAATGTAAGAAAATAAATTTGATCATTTAAAAAATAAAAAAGACTGAATAACCACTCTTTCAAAAACGGAACCTCAAAATAAAAAAATATTGATTTCAAAAATAAGCTCAGGCCGCCCTAATTTCAATACTTGAAGGGCAAAAGATTTGGTTACTCATGTTCGTATATGGATATGGCTTTCCTTGTAGTTTTCTTGCAACTAAAACAAAGCTCTCTCGACTGGTCTTTTAATTTCTTCCTAAATATTTATTAGAAATAATTAAAAATAAAGATTAAAAAAAAAAAAAAAAACGCAGAAGAATGATCTCTTGGAAACATTAAGAGATACGCCGAATCAACAACTTGGCACGTCCCTAATTAGTATATACGCAGGGAATGCAGTTTTTTTTTAAATAAATAATTCAGACGATGATCCATTCACAGGGCAGCAAGTGTTCTTCAATTTTATGCACTCTTAATTAATTATACCAAGCTCAATTGCGTAACTTGCACAGCTAGGCTGGCAAATACTTGTTCTAAATATTCAAATTTAACCCCCCCAAAAATATTTCAGGCTCAGTTTTTTTTTTTTTTTTTCAGTCATTGAAGGGTACATGATTTTTGCCAGAGATAATAAAAAGAATTATACACTGTATTATGATATTATAATAAAAATGTTAACAAACAATACCTTAATTTTGAAGTTTCTGGTCATTACCTATGTTAGAACATTTTATATTAGGTTATGATTTATTATTTTTAAATTAGAAATAAAAAAATAATATATCACAACCTAATATAAAGGGTCTGTTTGGTTGGCAAAATTTTGGTCAAAAAGTACAATAAAAATGTAAAGATGTGACATAAATGTGACATGTGTTAAACTTTTATTGGAAGAAAGTATAAAAAATAGTTAAAATTTGATAATTTTTAGTAAAATTTGGTAGGCCAAACAAGCCCAAAATATTCTAACAGTGACAGAATAAGGTTCTGAAAAGAAAAAATACTAAAAAAATTAAAAAATAATATGTCATAACCTAATATAAAATATTTTAACAATATACATACATCATAATACCTATATATATATATATATATGTATGTATATACAGGCTTATGATTCTCATTTCCTGCAAAAAAGAATTGGTCAATCATTTTCAAGTTTGAAAGGTAAATACCAACTTTTAAAAATTGTAAAATGAAATTTTAGTCTTGATTACCCGATTATCTGTCAACAGAATGTGGGTAATCCAGTGTACCACACATATGTTTTGTGTTATATATGTATGCATATATATATATATATATATACACACACATATACATCAAAGCATATATCCACCTTGTTTTGATCTTGATATCAATGAACTAATTACCAATCAAAAAGATTGGTGACCATGATGAATTGGAGACACACACCAGTAATCATTCATCAATCCTTGTGCATTGCTTCATGATTGAAGAGCATAAAACAAAGATAAAAGAACTGAAACCAGCCTATAATTTCCTTTTGACAGATTGTATTCTGTATTAATTACTAAAATATGGAAGGGGGCGGGGAGGGAAGTATACAGCTAAAATCTGAAAGATCTTCCGCGTGGCCATCCTAACGAAGACATTAAGAAATTTTTGTAACTAATTTAAATAAAGTAACATTAATATGTCAACCCCAACTTCCCATTCGCTCGGAAAGAATAAACAAAGTTTCTTCCGTGCCAAACTAAATAATCTTATCCATTAAAATAAATAAATAAATAATCTGAGAGATGCAATTCTCATTTCAACTTGCAGTGTATTTAAAGTTTCTTAAATATTTCTATCAATTATTTAATTATCATTTTTTATTACACGTGCACAAAGTGGAATGGCTGCATGGTTTAATAATTTAAATTTATTAATTACCATCTAGAACTTAACTTTACTCCAAAGTTCATACTCACCTAAAACATAATTCATCATACCCACCTAAAACATAATTCATACTCACCTAGAACATAATTAATTCTACACTTTCTAAAATAATCGTGTTCTTCTTGACCTGATTTTTCAGACCCTCAAAATAGCTTAAACCAAAGATTTATAAATGTATAAATACTAACAATAACTTGTACTTACGGTACTGTAAACAAAATTATTATTAAATTTCTTATATAATTGAAACTTTGAATGAAAAGTTCAAATCAAAAAAAAAATATATATGGTAATCAATGGGCTTTAATTTTTTTTTTTCAAAACTTTAGACCCAAACAATTACTATATGTATTTTGGTCTGTCTCTTTTCAATTAATTGTTGATAAGCACTATAAAAGAAAATATAAATTATGGTATTTTAATTTGAAAAATCTAATTTTCTAAAAATCATAATTAGGTAGAATTTAAGTTGACAATTTTGATTTACATATGATCTACGCCCTTAAAATATGGTGAATTTAAAATATCCAAGCCATGTTGTGAGATAGATAGTAGTAGGATCTACTAAAATAAGAATTGAGCGGGAAAATAAAAATATAAAAATGATCGCAATCAATTGTTAAATAAAAAAAATAATTATTATCCATTATTCGTTGGATCTTAGTTTGTGAGAGAAATATTTTCAAAAACTGTCCCATTTTATTATATAGATACATGAGAATTCTACTTTTTTTTTTTTTTACAAACTAATTATTTTACATGTTATAGGGGTTTAATCAACATAATTTAGAACGGGGGGAATGGTCTCTAACAACTTCAATTTCTGTGTACACTTTGCAGATGTGTTCTGACTTTTATATGAAGTATATACTGGGTATATATCCAGACAAAGGTATAAAAAAATTCTGTGTAGCATTGGATACAAAAATATAGAAAGGCCAGTTCATGAAATGTGTATATTTTAGGAGACCAAGCCTGTTTCCATTACATTTTGTGGACAATGATTTATTCCTTTTAAATAAAAAATCAACTGAAAATCAATTCTGTGATTCTCTAACAAAAAAAAAAAAAAAAAGAAAGAAAGAAAGAAAAGAAAAATTATTAAGAGTGTTTAATAACCTATCAAGAAAATATAATTTTTAGTTAGATTTTCGTCATAGGTCGTTTGGCTTCAACTAAAATAAAGCTAAGGATTTTATATTAATTGAATAGTATTACGTTATTTTCGGTAATTAGTAAGATAAAAATTATTTTTTAATGATAAATTTAGAAATTTTTTAATAATTGATAATTTTATAAATCTATATTTTACTATTTGCATCAAATATATTTGTTTAGATATAATTTTTTTATGATTTTATTTTAAGATTAAATATATTTGCCTAAATATAATTTATTGAGCAAATAAGACTAAATTTTAGTTTTAGGTTTTCAGGTATCAAGGTATTTTCGGAAAAATGGAGATTTGACTAGGAAAGTTTGGAAAGATAATAAAATTCTAAACCTTTTATATCCATGAAAAGCTAAAAAAAGTTATAACAACTAGCTTAAGAGTTGATATCGATCAAGGCCTTTAGTATGCAAATTGTATGCTATTTCTTTCTTAGTTTTCTTAATATCCTCATTAAATAAAATATACCTATTAAATAAAATAATTTTTTGAAATCATATAAACTTATCTCAACAGATGACAGAAAATCACAAACTTATAATGTAAGAATAATATTTTGAACTTCAATTCCAAAGAACATCAAATATATCATATGAGTCGTTTTTTTTTATTAAGATGTATATATTTTATCTACAAATTTTAAGGTGGGCATAAAATTGACGGTCTAAAATTACAAGCCTAATCAGTCCTTTTTTTTTTTTCAAGTTCATAGAAAATTTTGAGCTTATTTAAGATTGTGTGGTGTGTTAAAAAATAAGATACATTGAGATAAAATGCGATTTAGAATTAATTTTGGCGCCTTTTTTTATCTGAATAGTAGCAAACTGTGAGAACGATTTTCTAAATCTGTTCTCACGGATTCAAAAAAATTCACATAAAATAGTGACAATGATACTCGTTTGAAAACTTTCAACTCGAATAATATGATTGTAAAAAAAATTTACGCATTCAGTTAAGCTCCTTTCAAGTTGTTTTTTTTTTTTTAACGAAATATTGACATTTTTGAAATTAATAATGGCGAAAAAATTAAAAATTGTTGGAGATTTATAGTGATTTATTTTATTTATTGGAGGACCAAACGCAGCCTTAGTTAAACAAATTGATTTTAAGATTGTAAAAATTGGTTCCGAGCTCGATTGGCTAAATTTAATTAAAAATATATATATTTTTAAAAATATATATTTATTTATATTTTTATAAAAAAATAATATTTTTAGTATAATAGTATTGATTTTTATAGTTTTTAAAATTTTTTTAATAAAAGCATAATTTAAAACATATTAAAAAATTAAATAAAATTTAAGTCAACAGACTTAAAATTTAAAACCGAGACCCAATTTTCTTTTACCCGATTCTTAATGCTTAATGAAACCTACGTTTTTTTTTTTTTTTTTTGGGGGAACATTTACATAGCGAAATTATGAATGATGTGTGCTCATTGGTGCATACGTTCCCCTGCATTCGTACACGTACAGCGTATTTGATGTGACCGTAGACATCTCATGATATATAATAATTATCAATATTCTTGTTTTTTGATTGGCCAACCCTTGATGATTCAAATTAACTGGGGGTCAGAAAAGAGATTTGGGGCTGACGTAATTAACGAACTCATCAAGAATTTTGATTAAATTCACAAATTTTTCTGGTCAAATTATAAACTTGAAATGAATTATAATTCACTTCAATTTAAAAAACAAAAAAAAAAATACTAATACAGTATTAATTATTTAGGCTTAGTGTGGGATGAATTATTTTTAACTATGGCTTATTTTTAATTAGTTAGTAGTTAGTTAAAAATAAACTAGCTATTTTTATGTTTGTGAAGAAAAAAAATGACTTTTTTTAGGTAGATTTTTAATTTTTGTTAATTTAATATTTTTGTCCTTGAAATTTTAAAAGAAAGTTAAAATGTAAGAAGGTAAATTTAGTCGATCACTGTAACAACTACTAGTTAATAACTACTGTAGTAGATACTAGCCAGGATGTCAAACGAAGCCTTAATACACCAAATTAACATAATAAATGATGGATAAAAAGTTTTAAATGCCACAACTTCAATATTGATAATTCAACAATTTAATCGATATATTACCTTTTATTTATTTACTTTTGTCCTTTTTAACTTACATGTACATGATAAGTTTTCAAAAAAAAATAATATGTACAAATAATTAGACAATTATATATGAATGGACGTATATGCTTATAATATCTATATATACATTTTGGCGGCAGATTCACTTTTATAATATTTTTACAAATAGACGTTTTCGCTTGCTATCGCTCTTACTTGGAGAACTAACTATTTAGGGAGTGAAAATTAGGAGATCAATAGAATTTTAAAAGATTTTGATCAAGAATATCAAATAAGGAGGTTAAAATGTTTAAACCTATCAAAGTATGGTAAGTATAGTAAATTTTAACAGAAATAAAAACTATCCATATTTTAATTTCTTTTTTCTTCTAAGTATTAAGACAAATAAGATCCCCACAATCTCCTCCTAACTTCGTTTGTATTGAGAAGTGAAGACATTCGCTAAGCTAAGTTGGAGGGTGCTATATATGTTTGGGCTCAAATTGCACTTTTAGCAAATGAATTTTTTAAATTAAAACTAATACACATAGGGGGCATTTGGAGTCCCAAAACAAACCAAAAAAAACCAAAAAGTAAAGTTGATATGATATAAAAATGATAGGTGGCAAATTTTGATTAGAGAGATTTAAAAACTTCTGAAATTTTTTAGATTTTTTTAGGGTTCCAAACGAACCCATAATATGTAAAAGGCAGATTTTGGACAACATGTTAAGTTTAAAAGATCAGATACTGCTAAACTTGGGGCTAACTAAAATATGTTATATTTTTACAAAAACCCAGTTCAGACAAATTGCTACTAATCAAATAAAATTTGTTAATTTTTACAAAGTCAAAGTGACAAACCCTCGAATACAAATAACAATGACGAGCATGACCTTTTGTATATGAGGTATTCCTTATCCTGTCCTGTCAGAAAGCTAGTCGTTTAGGCTACGCCATACGGATTTCTGGCTATATTAATTATGGCGAATGAAATGTATAAATAATTGAACAGAAGTTAGAGGGGTAATCTGCACCTAGACATCCTATGATTTTGGCTTTCTTTCATTGAACTCTTATAAATTTTAAAAATAGAACCAAGTAAATTCTATGAAATGACTAGAATATATCTCTTAAAAAAAATTTCAGTCAAATTATACTATGAATGTATTCGTAGTGATAAAAAGTGAGATAAGTTGTGGATTCGTAATTCGTACAGTGAGATAAAAAGTGAGATAAGTTGTGTTAAGAACTTTTTCTAATCTACTCAGAAATCATGATTAATACATATATTTTTGAAAGCCAAAAAATTTCAGACTATCGACAAACCTCTCTAAAATTTAAACATTTTTTAATTGTTAAATATGTTGATAGAATCATACAAGTTCATGCGAAATTATAAAATAAAAATAATTTGCACGTTTTTATTTTATTTTATATGAGCACGGCATAATTTGTTTAGTTTTGTCTCAGGTGTATTTTAATTATTTCATATAGTCAATTTGATTAGTAATTATTTATTGAGAAAAATCTAATAACAAGAGATGTTAGCGTACGAAACCCAAATTACATGAGATATTCATGTCTATTTTTATAACCTATTTTTAAAACCATAGGGGCCTAGATGAATTTTACCCCAAAATAGAATATGCAATTGCTTGCTCATCCTTGTGTCTGGGTGGGTAGCACCAGGCCAGTTAATTTTTAAAGATTCTTTTTGAGCCATTTGTTAACTTAATTTAAAAAAAAAAAAAAAAACATGTTAATGTGTCAGTTGTTGGATTCGGATAACAACTAATTAGTTAATTCGTTAACCTTTTTTATTTAAATTATATTTTTCTTTCAAATATTTATTTTTTTATAATTTAATTTTAAAATGTATTTTATCTCTTATTGTACTTTTATTTAATTTTAACAGGGTAAAAAATAAACCTATTCGGCCTATTTAGAAAATTAAACATAAAAAAAAAAAAAAAAATTCTGCAAAATTTTTAATGGGCGAAGTCAAGCCCGACCCATTTATATACCGTTCAACCTACCTCAACCCGTTAAAAAGTGGATCACTTTGGTTAAGTTGTGTGTGAATGGTGAAATTTAAGATCTCCTTCAAGCATGAATACTGAAAGAAAAAGAAAAGGAAAACAAGTTGCATTTTTGTAACCAGAACGACTATGGTGATGCTCTAAGAATTGACTTATCTATCATTGGTTGAAATCATGTCACATCCATAATTAATTTGTAAATTACGCCATACATACATACATATATATATATATATACATACATACATATCTTCATATTATACTAAGTGCTAGTTTGGAACTCAAAATAAGTCTAAAAATCTCGAGATGCGAAATTTTTTGAATTTTTCTAATTGTTTGAACTGTGAAGTAATTTTTAGAATTTTTTAGATATTAGTGTTTAATTTGATAAAAAAGTAATTTGATTTGAAAAAAAATTGATGAAAGTTGTGTAAAAGTAACACATAATGAAATTTTATTAGAGAAAATTGTAAACTTTTGAACTTTTTGAAATTTTTTGAAACTTTTAACAGGTATGTTATAGCATGCTGCTACTGAAAATTTTCAAAATCTGTTTGAATGGATGTTTAAAGATGCGTTCAAATGATTTTTTTAGAGTTAGTCTTGTAAAATTTTTTAAAAATTTTTAAAATTTTTGATATTTCAAACAAGACCTAATAATAAGTACTATATATGTATATATATATAACCTGAATTTCATATGTTTATTAATTGACAAGCTGCCTAATTATTACTTTGCGTTACCCATATAAGGAACGAGGAATCAGAGCATCTTCTGATCTCGGCTCGTGAACTACCAAGCTCAAAGCTCAAGCTCTAAAAAGAAAATAAATGTATTAGATAAATACATTTCATCTTTAAAAATATGAAATTTAAGTAATAAAATATATTTAAAGTTTCTGATAAAAATAGTTCCCTATTGCAAATTTTTTTTTATATTAAACTAATTTGTGGAATCACTAAGTCATATAGTTAGTTAGCTAAAGATTGAAGGAAGTTTCAAGCAAGCTGTTGCATCAATTGGTGAAACTCATGTATATGTATGTGTGTATATATATATATACACACACAAAGAAAATTTAAACCTTTATTGATATATTCATCATCCATTTATAAAGATTTGACGTCCGACAGCCACATCGACTGACAACAAAAATTCGATTGCAGAGTCTGTTGGTGCACCAATAACACTGGCGGGGGGACACGCAAAAGGACACTGGCCACACGCAAGGCCATGCTTCACCAATCATCTGGTCAACACCACACCCCAAAAGTCTAGTACGCATCACTTCCTAATATAACAAATGAAGGGCGAAAAAATTAGACGCGGAGAATATAGGATTGGGGCAGAACCGGTGCATTTAATGCATCGGAAAGAGTTGGTTCAAATATCTGTTATTGATTTCAAAACAAAATATGATGATTCAACGGCACTGATGATTTAAACAAACTAAATCTATCACTAATTGTTATTACTAGTTAAAAATTATACTTAACATGCATTGAATATGTACAAGTGCAACCCCCAATCTGAAAAGATATGTGTACAATTCTTCCAAAAAATTATTATTATTATTATTATTATTATTACAAGGACAGTCACATGTATGTGGGGAAGAGATGTAATGTTTGCAGTGAAAATATTTGACTAAAAAATACAGTAAAAATACAAAAATTTAATATAAAAGTAACATGTAATAAATTTTAATTGGAAGAAAATACAAAATTTTGATAAAAATTAATGAATTTTAGTTAATTTTAACTAACCAAACACACCTGAAAAATCTCCCACGGTAATTAGCTAACTTAAACACAAATACTCTGCAAAGATGCATAGGAGAAAGGTATTGTTCCCATTTCAGTCCATGGTACTGGGATTAAAACTGCAGGGGGGGGAAGAGAGAGAGAGAGAGAGAAACGAAAATTTGCAAGGTAGGAATAATTGTAACCCAACCTAGTTGAATTCCAAGTTTCTTCATTAATTTAACAACTCTCTCGCTTTCAAATATATTTTTTTTTTTTTTTTTTTGGTAAGTAACTTTCAAATATTCATACTTTCAAAATTGATTGTTCAATAAAAAATAAAAATAAAAATAAAAATAAATTCTAAAGCGATTATTTTAGTTGAGTTCACCAACTACCTTAATGTGAAGCGTAACACTGGTCAAAGCTTCGAATGTCAATTAAGCACACCCTAAACCAACAATCATTGTCAACTGATTAATAAACTGTCCTGCGCGTCATAGTTTATTGCATTATGGTTCTGTCTTCCCACTATGTATATATATATACCCACTCAATTTCTCAGCCAATCCAAACTTCTGCTGCAATTTCAAGTTATCTCGAAAGCCAACTGTAGATTTTTTTGTGCTATCCTATTGGAATTAAAAATAATTATGGAAATTTGGTATCGGCGCAGACGCATGATTAAAAATGACAATGACCTGGTCACTGATGATCAAATTTTGTCTGGATATTCACTTGGGAATCAAGCAAGGTCATTCTCTCGTCACTAATCTGTTGACATTCCGAGCTTCAACGAAGCTCGGGCTCGTCTTACGGTGCGATTAATATTAACACAATCACCAAGTTACTGGGAAGTTGTTAATAAAAAAAAACACACAAAAAAACGAAGTTATTTAAAGAAAACACAAATAAATTAACTCAAAATTAACACGTTTTAAAATAATAATTATTATAATAATTTAATATGTTCACTCAATTTTAAGACATTTGAATACAAGTACAAATTGACACAAAATATCAATCCAAACACAACACAACAGCCACTCCTATCCAAAAAAAAAAGAGAGAAAAAAAAATCAATCGATTCCTTTTAAGCTACTGCTCTTGCCATGCAAACAGAGATTTAAACAAGAATAATTTACAGCAACCCAAAGAATTGTTAAATCGGCCATTCAATTAATTCACACTATTACAGAAAAAAAATATTATATATATATATATATATATTATTTGACCTATAGTAACTGCTTAAAGTAACAGTCACCTCACTTCCAAATAAATTTTGAACTGGACAAATTACCACTGCGATGAATTACACTGGCCAGCCCAAGAGAACTATTTGAATGCGTATATCCAAAATGGGAGAGGTAAATCCAATGCCTGCCTGCAGCCGATCTCTTTCGCTCATTCTTTCTTCCTTTTTTTTTTTTTTTCCCCCCTCTCTCTATTGGTTTTCAGTTTTATAGTTTAAGAAGAAGAAAAAAATAGTACTCTCCTGAGTCTCCTCTTACATCTCCGTGGTTATAAAAAGCAGACGAAAACTATTTTTCAAAAGGCATTCCACCATAGCATTATGACAAACCCAATCCCCAACGATGAATATATAGATAAAGCATTCATATATTAAACCTCTAAAAGTCACAATTTTCCAGCGAAGAAAGAGCATTTTACTCCTAAGATGGTCATCGTAGCTAAAAATATCAGTGTATATGATAGATAACAAAAATTTCTGTCTTGCATAAATGAACATTTCAAGTAAGAAATCACAATGCTTTAACCACCAAAAAAAAAAAAAAGGGTAAGAACTCACAATGCTCAATCTTTTAGTCCCATAATGCAGATTTGGATCGTCTCCTGTCAGCTGCAATATTTAGAACTGAAAACTAACTTGACTTGGTTCTCCTTTTAATATCCAGTTCCAGAAAAAGCTGCCAAAGTCTGAAAATTATGCATGGACCATGTTGAACTGAATTCTAGACAACTGCTGAGGAATGGTGGATATAACAGGTCCATATCTCTGCAACAAGACAAACAAGGAATAACACAAGAATCACAATATGAATTAGCTGATTGGATGATACCCGCACAGAAACATTCTAGGCACTTGCGTATAGAAGACATCCAAAGGAAATGAAATCATGCAACATTGTGCTGAGGGGAACCTCTAGTTTCACTACAATGATCCATTGCATTGCCGATTGAACGACCAGAATGAGGCAAAACAAAATAGAAATCTGAATGCCTAATTTGGAATGCATTGCAGTAACAACTTCAATATTGCATCTGGAATTAGGAAAATGCTGCTTCTCACCATACCTGAACATTATCATAGAGTTCAAACAATGGGACGGCAAGAAGTTTCAAATTTTTTGGCACAGCAAAGTACTCTCTTTCAGAAAGGTGAATAATGAAAAGCTTCTTACATTCCTGCAGTACAAGGCAAAAGGGACCAAGTATAACTTAATATAGTTAGGCAAACAAGGATAAGCAATCCATTCAAATGACAAAAATATAACACGAAACAATAACAAAATAAAATTACAGTAAAATTTCATTGCATTTCACATGTTTACCTTGGGTTTTGTTATGTGGGGAGGGCAATATGGGTACATTATGGTTTCAAAATTTGGTCTCCACCAGGTAGCTACACACTCGCCTATCTGTAATGACATGCCCAAATTACAAGAACAAGAATCCATTAAAGGCTAGGATAGATTCTAAACACCTACTAACCTTGGAAAATGGATTAAAAGAAGGAAAAATATGGCAACCACTTATAAACATGCAGTAACACATCCCCAAAAGAATGCATCGTAAGTTTGGAATCTAAATCCAGGAAAAACATAAGCATCTTTTGTTCTCTTTAGCATTAATTTCTTCTTCTTACCCTACTGATTTTGACTCGAATTTCATATGTTCACTATTTCCTTCCAACCGGCACATATAAACATAATTCTTGCTAATAATACCTGCCAATCTGGCTGAAGGCCAGGTGAATTTGCACCAAGCTTGCTGTTTAGTTTTCTTTTCAAACCATCAATCTCTGCAACATCAAAAGACGAGCATAGATATTAAATGAACACTCCAAGCAACAATTTGTGTCATGAACTTACATCACTGTTCAAACAGTGAAGAAAATATACTTCAGTTACATGGGAGGAAACAGAATGACATTACCATTCTCCCCAGGCTTCAGACGCCCACCAGGAAGTTTACAAAATGTGTTTCCAATTTGAAGTAGAAGAATATGTGGATGATTATGCTCCTGCACCTGTAAGATCAAATAAGCTATTCAGCATTAGTTCATAAAAACATGCTCGAGATTTATACCATGTCGTGAATCATTTCTTGAATTATGAAATTATAAAGAAACCACTTCTCTAGATAAATTGATTCAGCTCAAACTAATGTTAAAAGCCGGCACAGGGTTTCTAATCAGCACTAGGTGATCCATAAGCAGGTACAAAATACACTAAATCATCTTACAAGTAAATTAATTGGAAACACGATGTACATAAGTCATTTCCATCTCAAACAAAAACTATAGAAGACGCATGTCTTTGTTACAAATGGAAAGTACAAAATACAAATATACAGAACAGAAATGGACAAATATGCAGAACAGGGTTCAACGCAGTCGGCCAATCATGTGAGTATGCATCATGTTCTGAATAGGGAGAGAGCGAGAATCTGTGTAAATATACAAGAAGTAATTATTGAATACTAGCAATACTTCTAGACGTCATGCCCTGTTTGCAGTAGTCCCAAGAAGAAGTAATTAGTGAATGCTAGCAGCATATACTTCCAGACCTCATGCCCTGTCTACAGTAGCCCCAAAACAATATATACTCTTGACATAAATTTGATTAAACTTATCCGAATGAAATTTTTTCATGTCATACTAAACAAGCACTAATTTAACATGCCCGTGAAGTCTATATTAGTTTACAAAGAAAACCCAAGGAATGGCGGTGATATGTGAGAGCCCTAACCCTTCCCTGTCCTGAAGCTAAGCTGGGAAAGCATCTTATGTTGCATTCCTACACCACTTTATATAATCCCCAAAATAACAATTTTCAGTGTGCTTTGCTTACTCATTCAAAAATAAAAAAATAAGACAAAAGAAAAGGGTGAATCAATATGTAACCACAATTCGCATTTTATTCCACTATTTGTCAAAATAAAAACATAGAAATCAACATCAAAACTTTCACAAGCACATCTAAATACACAATTTATCTCAAATCAAGCAGGTGGAAGACCACTAAGAATTGGGAAGAATTCTAGCAGCCTAAGATGCTTCTAGTTTTATCAGACATCCTCATAACAAATACATAAAAATTATATTTTTTTCCGTATCCTTACTGCAAATTCACTATGTCACACGTCCTTGGATGAGCATCCAGGGCTGTTCGGGCTCCACTTGTTAGCCAGACAATTCCTATTTTTCTGTTCAACTTCGATTCGTCAATCAATTAATCGGTCTAAACTGTTCATGGACAACTCTTCATTGGTAATCTCTTGCATTACAAGGGGAAAAAAATCGTCACAATCAAACTAGTTTTCATAAGTCACAAGAAATAACCTTAACTTATTACAATTTGTATATCATATCTATAATTAAAAAATAAAAATAAAAATAACACGTGACAAAAATAATTGGAGAAAGAGGATTCCACGCAGTTAATCCCAAGTAGTTCCGGACCAAGACTTTGTTGTGTTGAGTTGAGTTGCATATGATATATCTATATATTTTTTTCAAAAAAAAAAAATCTCTTTTTTTTTATTTTTTCAAAAAAAAATGATATATCTATATATTTCAAATGTAATTACTAACGTAGAAATATTATATATGCATAACTACTAACTTGTATAGATGTCACATATAAATTTAAAATATTATTGTAGGACATGATAGTTCAAAGTGTAATTATTAATATAGAAATGGTTCAGTTAAAAATTTAATAAATTGCAATGTAAATTTTAGAATGAAAAACACACTAATATTGTCAAATACAAAATATTTAATTACTATATTTAAGATGTCTATTATTTAATTACATATATAAATAGTAAACTAGCCAAGCCCTTAAGGAGCTGAATTAAACACTCTTTAGACTCCGCTCATTTGCTAAAAGAGCTTAACTTTCCTATCCAAGTTCCGCTCATTTATTAAATGAACGAGCCAAGAATCCAAGGACAAATAGTGAATGCATTGAGCTCAAGCCTCGAGTTAACAACAATTATCCTATTAAAAAAAAAAAAAAGGAAAAACAAAACAAACACACGCAATCAGGCAATAACTAAATGCAATGCCTATCACCTAGATATTAACTATTAAGAGCTGAGAAACTATAAATGAAAGAGAGAGAGAGAGAGAGAGAGAGAATACAAGTAAAATTGCTTCAACGCTAGTCCGCATGCCTTCTTTCATATAGCTGTAATACGAGGACAAAATCATTGAATCAAGCAATCCCATTTCAGGATTTTCCATTGGGAAAAAAAATGGAAATTGGGATAGAATTTTCAAGCACAAAACACTTGGTGAGGGTATGAGCTAGGGTGACTTTTGCTAAATAAAGTATTGATCCATTACTTGACTTTCATACGAGCAAGCCGATCAGCAACTGAAGTATCTTTCTCCATCTTCGGCTCCTTCGTTCCGAAGGTGTAGCTCGAGAGTGGATATGTGTTCACCACCGGGGAAGTCACCATTCCTCCCTCTCTCTCTCTCTCTCTCTCTCTCTCTCTAACACAATTTTTCTCTCTAGAAGTTCCGGGCCACCGGATCGGGAAAGGACGGATGAGAAGAGATCGAGGGAGAAAAAGGGTTTTGAAAACTCCGGCCCCTGCCGTCAGTGTTTCGATGCTGCCCCGGGCAAAAATACCAATTTACTCTTCTTTAATTATTATTTTTTTAACTTTTAAATTTAGTTAAATTGCACAACAATTTTTTTATTACATTTAATCAAATACAAATAGACAACTAAACTATTTAATATTATATTATATTCCACTTTAGTAACAAAATAAAATATTTATATACTATACAATTTTGTTTGAAATGTAATAAAATTTAAAATAAATTTAACAATTCTTTTTAATATTGAATTTTTAGGACAAGCCATTAATATTTTTAAAGACTTATCACATATTTGAAAAAGGGTAAAAAAATTATATAGTATGTAAATATTTTTATTTTTGGTAAGTAATAAATATTTTTATTTAGAATTACTACATAATTTTAAAAAAGGGAAACTGATGTGGATTCCGCAACATTAAAATTGTTTAGGTGATATTTGGTTTGTTTTTGTATTTTGTATTTTGTATTTTTATTTTATGTGTTAAAAATCTTAAAATGAAGAAACAGAAAATGTTTTATTTTCCTTATTTTGAAATTTTTTTATTTTTTGTTAAAAATTCTCAAAACGAATTTTATCATTTTTTATTTCATGTGTAAATTTATTTTTAGTTTTCGAAAATAAATTTTGAAAACACAAGTAATTAAATAAATTTTGAGTTATTTTCTTTATTTTCAAAAGTAAAAAATAAAAAATGAGTTCAAAACAAAAAATAAAAAATAAAAATAAAAAACAAAAAATAAAAAAAATAAATCAAATGAGCTTTTAACAGTTCAGATATATTTATATTTTTTTAACTTAAAAAATGTGTAAATGTATGTAAACCGTTAGATTTAATATCAACCCTAAATTCATATAATTAGTCAAATATAAGGGAAGGTTCTGTAATTCATCTTTTAAAATTTATCAAAATGGAAATTGAATTTTTAGTCCTCCAATTGTGACCCATTTCAAATTCAGACACAATAATTGTTCTTTTATTTTTTAAGTAATTATTTAATAAATATTCGGTCGATTAACAGGAAAAACATAAGGATATGATAGTCTTTTACATGTTTCTGAGGGGCATAGTGGAATTTTGACAGAGGCACGTTAGATTGCGAGAGGGGGGGGTCAGGAATACTTCGTCGTCTGAGAGCGAAACCAAGAAAGAGGAGAGAGAGAGAAAGAGAGAGAATTGGAGTTCTTGCTCAATGTATTGCCAATGAAGGAGTGAAACGATCTTCGACCTTTGAATTGCTTCACAACAGGTTCTATTTCATATATATTTGCTTTGCAGAATTCTTTCCTGTATATGACATATATATATATATATATATATATATCTATATATATCTGCGTATTTATGTTGCACGTGAGTTAATAACGTCGTTCGTGTACAGATATTTTGTATTTGCATTGGAAATTATGAACAGAATTTTTATTTAATGCAATCATTCAAGCAGCCTGTGCCATGAAGTCGAGTGTTTCTTGCTGCTTTTCGATCAATCGAGTCCAAGGACAAGCTTGATCGAATCTATTATTCCGGATCCATATAGAATTGAATTATTGATCGCCTCTATCTGAAATGGTTGCTAAAATCTTTTGGTTTGTGGTAATAACTCAGCGTTGTTAAGGTTTAATAATGGTAAGAAAATGAGGAGCAAGAAGATGAATTGAAATAATTCACGGCTCCTTTTTTTCTCAGAAGGTGAGGGAGATGTTAGCAGAATAGAGTGAACATGCTTCAACTCGGGGGGATTTCCAAACTTTTATGTATTTGTAACATTGTTCGGCTGATTGCAATCCCAGGCATGAAATTGGGTATTTGATTGAGGACCTATCACTTAATTTCACGAACTGGGTTAAGGTACATTGTACCAAGATCTTGACAACATGTGATGGAAAAGTTCTTGTATAAAAACCTATCAAGAAGCTCATTTTGTTAGCATATGTATATTTGTAGAGATGGCAACGGGACGAGTTTAGCTCAACCCTAGCCTGACCCTATTACGAAAGACCCTTTTCGTTCTCCTGACGTGTTAAACTTCCCCAACCCATACCCATCTCACTTAAATAACCAGGTTAAGGAAGTTGAACCCACTATGATTTCAAAATTAAAAATAGTTTTTATAACAAAATAAAATTATCCAAATTATATAAATGTAAAACATAAAAATATACTAAGAGTATTTATATATTATTTTTTATTAATAGATTAATAGATGTTATATGTGCACTATTATAACGTAAAAAAGATATCTAAGATGTTTTATTTTATAATCAGGGCAGTTTTGTGTTGGTATGACCAAAACCCTAAATTGTTCCGTACTCTTGTTGAATATCGATGATTTATCCTATACCCGTTTCAGATTTATTAATCAAATTTCATGCCCATCCTTTTATGGGCAGGGTGAAGTGGGTAATCAAGTTATCCGGTTAAATTGCCATTCTTATATATTTGGGACAATTAAGTGAAAGCACTAAATGTAGGCATTGATCCAATGTTTGAGCCATCCAACCTCTTGATCTTAAGTCCTAATTACATGGATTAAGATCCTATCCATTTCATACTTTGAAGTTTGGAGATGTGTTCACATCAAACAACCAATAAAAAAATCCTAAACGTGGTCTTTTTATACTAAGAAGTATCGACCCGTGCTGTGTTTGTGACATGCTAGAGACAATTTTACCTGTCCTTCATATGAGAAATTGACAGAATCTTCTTGGCGGTCAGCAGACTCTTTCTCTTCATATAATTTTCTCTCTCTCTCCTCTCAGCACCCCACTCCCTCACTATTTTTCACTCTCTCCTACCAATTACAAAGCTTTGCCTTCCTCTAACCAGTGACCAATACCTATAAAATTTAGAAAATTCCTGACATATCAAATCTTTGATTAATATCCAATATCAAATCAATAATTCTAAAACTAATATTCATGGTCACATGACTAAAATCTCTCAGATTAAATTATTAATCACCACCAAATTTATCTATTTTCCTTAAACTATAAATTTAAAATTATGGCCTTAAAGAATTTTGGGTCACATTACGTGCACACACGCACACAAACATTCATTTTTTTAATGAATAAAATTTTATTAAAAGCATTGAGAAAATGCTTAGAAAATGCTTACAAAAAAGAGGACATGCCCCTACTACACTATCATGGTTTCAACAAAAGCTAAAAAGGATTCCAAATCAGGCTTCACTCCTCCTACCATCGTTAGCTATACAGAATTGACAAAAGTAAATTCTTCACCCTATAAAAAAATGACTCTTTATCTTTAAAAACTATAATATTTCTCTCCTTCCAGATTAGCCATAATAAGCAAAAAGGAGCCATCTTCAAATTAGATGACTTGAATCCCACCAAGAACTGAGCATACACTTCGTGTCCCATGGAAATACCCTCTGAACTCCAAAACTATTCAAGAGCATGTTGCTCGGGCCTCTGGACTAAGGACAATGAATAAATAAATGGTCTATAGTTTTTCCATGTTCTTTACACAAACTACATTTATTTGTTAACACATGCCCTCTTATCCGCAAGTTGTCAAGGGTTAGAGCCTTTCCCCAATCAATGCACCGAGTCAAAAAAGACATTTTGGGTGTTGCTTCATTATTCCAAATTTTGGCCATTGGAAATTTTTCTCTCAATTGCCCATCAGAAAATTAATAAAAGGACTTCACCTCATAGCTTCTCGACTTAGAAAGGGCCCATTACACACAAACATTCATTGATTTTGTGTTGAATCCTAATTTCCCCACTCACATTAAAATTAAAAAAAAAAAAAATAGTCTTCCAGTGACCAGTATTCCTTTTTTTAGCTTTTAGAATGTTTTCTTACTTTCTAGTCTCAAATCCAATTTTTGAATAACAATCAAGCCCTTCACAAGGCAGGTACAATGAGGAGTGGAGCTTCATATAATTCAAGAACAAAAGCCAACTACAACTTTCAAGTCAAGAAATCAAAGGATGAAATGACTGGAGAACTGGAGGAAAAACAAATAGAGGAGCCTGTTGTCGATAATGTCCCCCAGTCTTCACTTGGGAGTGATGCTGATGAGAGTAGGGAGCCTGAAGAAGATTCAGAAGAGGATCTAGCTGGGGAGCCTGAAGAAGTTTCAGAAGAGGATCCAGCTAAGGACCCTGAAGAAGATCCAGATGAGGACCCTGAAGAAGATCCAGAAGAGGAGTCAAGTGTTGAACCACATGAGGAATCAGTTGATGAACCTTCAAAATGTGTTTCTACAGTATTCTCTTACCAGAAGGATGATGAGACCAAACAACCAGTTGAGGATCCTTCAAAACATTTTGCGTCTGAACTATCCTCTCAGAATGACACTTACGGAGTTGATCACCAATCAGGATCTAATCACAACAATTCCAAAGAAAAGAAGAGGCGGCCGGATGCTACAAAACCTGATTCAGATCAGTTGCAAGATTTTCGGTCACAAAAGAAGTTCAGACTGGAGGAAGCATTTAAAGAAGAACAATATGATGATCTCAATGGCAAATCTGTAGTCTCTGAGGCTCTTCTGAATGATCAAAGTGCTGCCGCACAACAGGAGCATAGAGGAAGTTCTGGAAAACGAAGGCATAGTAGATGGGAACCACAGCCTGAAGAAGATGGGGAAACCAGTGAAGGCATTGAGGCTAATAAAAGAAGGAAAACCAGGTGGACTAATGACGTGTCGAAGATAAAAATGCTTGGCCCAATTCAATTGCCTGACTTTGTGACAGGTTTTCTTGAATGTGATTTAGATCCAGAGATTCAGAAGTTAAAAGCGAGACTCTCGAAAATAAACAACAAGATGCTTGGTTTAGAGCACCATCGTGACACAGGAAGGGTGAAGCTTCAAAAGAGACTAGTCAGAGAACGCCAAACTATAATCTCAAAGTTGATTAAGATGAACCCAACCTTCCAAACTCCTCCTCCTGATTACAAGCAGCTAAAGCTATTTAAAAAACTTTACATACCAGTGAGAGAATATCCTACATATAACTTTGTGGGTCTTATAATGGGCCCAAGGGGAAACACACAAAAGAGAATGGAAAAAGAAACTGGAGCTAGAATTCTACTGCGCGGAAAAGATTCTGCGAGAAAAAAACCTGATACCTCTAATGATGATGAAGACTTGCATGTCTATATAGAGGCAGATAACCAGAAGTCTCTGGATGCAGCTGTGACAATGGTTGAGAAATTGCTAATTCCAATAGATGAAGGAATGAATGAGCACAAGCGAGCCCAACTGGAGGAGCTTGCTATACTGAATGGAACATACACCTGCAGAGTGTGTAAGGAAGAAGGGCACAGATACTACGCCTGCCCCCGCCAGAGATCTACTTTTAGAATGGGGATCACCTGTGCGACATGTGGAAGCTTTTGCCACCCCACATCTAGCTGTCCCTTGATTGCGTCGCCTCAGGTTGGCAACTCTTCATGCAATTCTCCTGCGCTTGGGGATGCTTCAATTCCTAACATGAAAGGCAAGGCCAACAAAGAAACCAGTGAAGCAAACTTATATGTTGGCCATCTTCCTCAAGCTGTTGATGAAAATTGGTTGAGAGAGTTGTTTTGTCCATTCGGTAAGATAATTGAAGTCAGAGTAGTTAAAGATCAAATAACTGGTTTCAGTAAAGGCTATGGCTTTGTTAAATTTGATAGTCCTGTTGATGCTTCCATGGCTGTGACCCATATGAACGGGCACAAAATGGAAGGAAAGACACTAGCAGTAAGGGTGGCTGGCCACCCACCAGCTGCAGGATTGTCAGCCATGAGCCGCCTTCCAAGGTACCCTGGAGCTGCGGCTATTGCTGCTAATGCCCCCAGGGAGGCAGGTTGGCCTGGCCCCCCTGGATCTGCTTTGCCTGAAGCTCAAGCCTCTTTTCCAAATAATCCGGATTTGCTTTCTTCCTCCATCCCATTGGGACATGATCGCCTTCTTGGAAGAAAGGCCACAGATATCCTGCCTTCTGTTGCCTCAAGCTACTCGGGTTCAGTATGTTCAAGCAGCTTTGATTCAATTAATAGATATCCTAACCAAACCCAATTCTCATCTCCTGGTTTGCTGTCAGAATTTCCTGGTGATCCAAATTATCGTGGCTCTCAATCGTTTTCATATTTTGCTACCCCAATGCTGAAACCGTCTCCACTATTCCATTTCAGTCAGGCACCTGAGGGTACCTGAAACACATTTCTTGGTCAACCCCATAGCTTCCTTCATCAGAACTGGAACTGTGAAACCTCAGTTTTCAGAGTATTGCTTCTGTATGATGATTTTGGTTGAGTTACCGTTTTTCTTGAAAGGGTAGCATATGGCCATCAATGTTGAACTACTTCTGTATACTTGATGACATAAAAATGCATTTTCAACTCAGAATATTTAACCAAGCATCAAGTTTCTTCTCGCATTTGGGTTGTCCACTTCTAGGGGAGAGGTGCTGATTCTGTGCTATAAACAATCGCATTGGGACTTTGCTTGTTCTACAACTTTCCCTTTGAATGTTGTATAAAGTTTTGTTATGCATCAAACAGGTTTGGAAAAAATTTATTAGATCCGTTAGTTTCAGAATGGGACATGATTTCTTGTATGGTGTTTCTGTTGTTCTTTTCAGTTAAAATGCCCGAAGGCATTGTAGCTTCACACTCCACTTGTGAAAGTCATACGTTGATTCGGCCAAGCTTTTGCCGCCGTCAAGGTTTCTTCCTCAGCCGAATTATGTTCCTTTATATGCAATATAGTACCTGAAGTTGCATGCTTCTTTCTTGCTTGAGTATAAGACTTCTTTTCGTTACATAGCTTCATTGGGATGTGGATGTGGATATTAGTTGAAGCGCCCCATTTTATAGTTAAGATCAATTTTCTGTTTACAGTTTCATGATTCTGATCAGGAAGATAAAGTGTGTTATTGATCAGAGAAATACTTGTGATGAAAATCTGGAAAAAGATTTCTTTGTATTCAGAATAAACTAGAAAAATGCACTGCCAACGGCCCTTTGATTTTAACAATACTGAAGAATGTTACATGTGAAAAAGTGAGAATGCCCAGTTCAGAGTGTCTTGTAGAAATAGACAATAATGATTACATAATAATGCTCTTAATGTTTACATAATAATGCTATCTAGTTCATAGGACATTTAAGAAAGGTCTTCTCTGATACTAGCTAAGAACAATCTCAACTCTTTTGCCTTCCTGGCATGCTCAGGGGATGCTTCGATCTCTGACTCACTGAAGTCAGTAATGTCAATACATTCAACGTTGGTTCCTTCACATTTTGAAACCGTACAGCCGCGCACAGGCGGGGACGGGCTCAAGAGGTCAATAACCTCTGTTGCTGCAACACTCGAACCTGTCGGGTAGCAATCCAACGCAGTTTTCCTTTCAACGTTGCCTGTGGAGTCTGCACAATGCAGCAGGTTATGGTTCATCTGATCATCTTTGATTGCAGCATTTCCGTTCTTTGATACCGCTTCTAGGGATAAAGAAGCTTTCTGACTGACATTGCTTTCCGCTTCAATGTCAGAAAGCAGATCTTGGAGTTTTAGGTCAATTTCTTCCATGGGAGCTCTGTTTTCAGACTTTTTGGGTCTTGGTTTACAATGTTTTGGCTTCTTCCCCTGCATTCTTCTCTCCTCGAACTCCCAAATCTTTTCAGGACAAGCACTGGGTGGAAAAGGAATAGAATATT
Source organism: Vitellaria paradoxa (assembly GCA_019916065.1). NCBI lineage: Eukaryota > Viridiplantae > Streptophyta > Magnoliopsida > Ericales > Sapotaceae > Vitellaria > Vitellaria paradoxa. The sequence continues at coordinate 4,088,953 of CM034240.1, forward strand.
TCTGTTATTAAAAAAAGGTTCTATCCTATAAATATAAATATAAAGTTAAATTAGAAACATATTTCAATTTACAACATGGAAAACCTTGCACACCTTAAAGAAATGAAATCAATTATTTATTACTATATGCTAGTACAACTACTATAATAATAGTGACAGTCATTACCTCTTAACGAGGTCAGCTGGAACATTAGAGCTATTAAGTCCATGCACTCCTTCCCAGGAAACCTCAAAGCATTCTTGCCCATGAACTTTCCTCTGCTTGATGATGCCAGCTACAGGACACTTAACAGGCATCTGTATTCAGAAAAGAGTTCAGTGAAGTATCAAAATCTTGTTTTCTAGAGAGGCATGCCAGAAGCAAAATGAGTCGTTTGCAGGAAGTTTGCCATGTATATTTTGCCAAGCAGTCAAAAGACAAATGCACAGTATAATATCAAATCGAATTTACCAATTATTCATGTAACACATAGTGGGCATGTTGGGATTTGCATAAAATGAGGCCATCTATTGTGGTTCAGCTGTTTAGACAATTGCAGTTTATGAACTCAAGATTAACTATTCAAAAGGTGAGAAGTTGTATTGGCTCCATTAGAAGAATATAAATTTGCCTTAAACCATAACAAGAAAGAGCGAAGATAAAAGAAATTGCAATTCCACATGATGTACAAACGAGCCTAGCAATTTTAACACTCAAAACTTAGCAATACAAGTTTGCCTTGTAGAAGCGAGTCAACCAGATTCTTCCGAAGAGATTGAGGTTTGACGAGCCGTACAATGAGTAAAATTATAGGATCAAAAACAGTACCTCATCCAATGGAAGCCGAACTCCTAGTTCTGATGAAGTAGAACGCAAATTATCAAATCGTCGCAAGTCTCTTTCAGCAATCTTAGGCAGGATATACTCATCTGGAACACAAATACCAGACACGATATCAAGAAAAAAGAAATTCTCAAATTTTGACGACCACAAAATTCTGACTCATTTAAACATTTTTGTTCTGATCATGATTAAGGTGAATATTGATGCAAGTACAAAATTTAATCTTTCCAACATAATGAGTCAAAGTTTTAGGCATATAGCACCCCGTGCTCAATTTAATCTTATGCAGTAGTGTATACATTCCTTCTCATCACTGATCAACAGAAAAAAATACAACAACATGGGTATTGATCACCTGGACAGCATGACTAGAAGTCCAAGAGGAAGTTTCAATATTAGTTGATTGCACTGTAATTAGATATCTATCAACTGCAGAACATCCCAATAAGAAGCTAGTTTATATTGTTTTATAAATGAACCAGTGAACAACTACATGAGAGCAGTACAGAATCCGCAGATACCTAAATGAAAAAAAGCTGAAATTCAACGAGATATGAGCATGTGCATGCTTGCAAGTGTAAGGAATACAGAAGATTGATTGGGGATTTAAAAACCTGTTTTCTCAGGAGCCCAGTCAAAAAATTGAGCACATATATGCTGAATTTTGGTGCGCTGAAATGGATGCATAGCAAGGACCCTACAAGATTTAGATAGCTGATGTCAGAAATTCATACTTTCTGCCTTTTCACCAAGGCAGGTTCACAGGCCTGTTTCTGAGTAAGGTCCACAGTCTAGGTTTCTAAAGAGATTTTTGACATAGATCAATTTCTTAATCCTCTCATCTAGATATCAACAGTGAACAGTGTAAATACTCAAATGAAAAGAAACCCAAAAAAAAACACAAATGAACGAACGAACGAAATAAAACAAAATACAGAGGCAGTGAAATACTACCTATGGACAGCCTCAGAATCAGCTGAATGGCACTTTGGCTCCAAATATGCATTAATTACTTGCAGGAATTGATCTTTCCCTTGTAAATCCGGTTCACTTCCTGTGAAAACAATGATATATTCCATGGCAACAGTTAGATAACCAAAGATTTAGAGAACTGTGAGAATATACAAAAGACTAGCCTTCCCCTAATAATTTTCTAGGGACACTCCACTGTTATCATAGCTTTCTCTTCTCACTGCCGCATGTCAAATCTGATGCACCAAATTACCCCCGGAAGCATACTGCCTAGGATAACACATGATTTCTAGGAAGAATCAGCTTTATCCTTTCACTACTTTTTGAGGAATGTTCCACTACTTCTTAGTTCCTACATTTTTTTTTTTAAATGACGGTGGCAACCCACAACCACAACCTTCGGTGTGCACCACGATAGCTCACAAACTACACAGACCGGGTAAACCCATGGGAATTTCATGTGTAGGCTCACCCCAATGAGGAGCCCCCCTGGGGTTGAACTCAAGACCTCCCCGAAGGAAGGCTTGAGTTCTGGCCAGCTGATCTAGTCAACTGGTAGCATACACCAACAATGAATTGTTGCACAACAGAGGACACTAACTAGAGGTAGTTCCACCTTTTAGTCAGGAAATGATCATCAACCTCTCCATTTTTCTATGTAAGAATTAAGATAAAACCAAGAATAATAGCGAGGTAGTTATGTTGTACGTCTTGCAAGGGAGAACTTTTAACCACTAAAATAAATTTACGTAAGTTAATATACCACAATCAAAAGATTAGAAATCAGCTCACAAAATACTCAAAATTGTTCAGATTAAATCTTATTATCTGGAATTACAATTGATTCCACATACACATATTAAACTATGTAGCAGTACTATTATTTGGATATAATGGGGTCAACCAATTTTAGAGTTCATCCAACATAATGCAGGCTATGCCAAAAAAAAAAAAAAAAAATCATTAGTGATATCTTTTGTTTGGTTCACCATTGATGTTAATTTCATGATCTGGTACATTTTCTTTGTCCTTGCATCTGCGAATATGCCCATCTTTCCTTAAACCCTTCAACTTTCTTGCAAATGACAGTCCTTCTGATGCAATTTGCTGAAGAACATCACTATCACCAACTGACTTGACAATCCGGCACGCTGACTCCTGTAAACCAGGTTGAAAATGATAAGAGTCCATCTACCTGACACATTGTAGATCATTCAATTGAAAAAAAAAATAAAAATAAAACAATGCAATCCAAACAATATGAGAAGCAACAGATTACTCAACTTACAGGACCAAGCCCCCGAACTCCTGCCGAGTAGTCACTACCAAGAAGAATGGCCAATGTAATCTGAAGGCCATGGGTCATAAAGTTAAAATACTTGAAAACAAACTTGATACCATAGAATGTACAACAAACTGGATTTTTGGATTTATATCCCAACCAAGTGGGACATAGAAATGCTGTGCAGGTTCATGTGTCGTAGTTTTTGAGGACAACATAAAGAAAGGTACACCTGCCAGAAGTCAACTCTATTGAAGTAGATCCAATGAGCAGCATTTCCTAGGATAGAATACCATATCATTCTTGTTTCAAAATGTATCAGAACATTACATTTAATTTGGGGAACAATCAAAGGGGAAAAGTCTGACATAATTTGAGAGAATTCATCTACATTTTATGGTTTCAACATCCAACCTGAAAAGCACATTTGGTGATCCCACTGGCATGAACCAAGACCTTTCTTTTCTTTTTTGTTTAATTTCTTTTTTCCCCCCCACAAGCAGCACAAATCAAACCCTTGCTCTAAAATGGTGCTAAGAGAGAGAGAGAGAGAGAGAGAGAGGGAATTACACTTGAGAAAAGATGGAAGCACACTATTTTTGCGTATATACTCTCTCTCTCTCTCTCTCTCTCTCTCTCTCTCTCTCTCTCTCTCTTCATGAGTATATTAAAGACAGCAGTATAAGCAATGGAATGCTTTTATTAGCAGCTATTTTATTCGAAACTTTATAAGAAGAAAATTACCAAGGAGTTCCTTCCAAACCCAAGCTTTCTCTCAATGTCAGCCATTTCGTAACAAACAACATAACCACCTTCCCCTAAATCATTCACATAGTAGTCAGAATTATTAGCACACATAAGAAATGAATCGAAATAATAAGGATAATGTGACTAAAACTTCAATAGTAGAAAAGAGCCATCTACTCACCAAGGCAAATATCTCTGTACACAGTCCTTGCGCCAAAAAGGAAAGCATCAGAATCTGAAGTGAAACATCCTTCCTGGTGAAAAAACAACAATGATAAGACAGATGACTTTACGAGTCCCTCATTTAATATCTTAATTGCAAATACTATATATGTAAGAAAGGAAAAAAATAAAATAGAATAAAATAAAATAAAAACTCAAATGTAACAGATTCTACTTACACACAATGATTCTGAGTTTAACAATGCACACTGAGCTTCAGCTTCCTCAACCCTGAATATTTTTCGGGCAGGAGAATGAAATTAAGGGTTAGAGTGACTATTATTATATAACAAAGGACGATCATTTCGCTCATAGAAATGATCTTGTAATATTCAGATGTCCATGGAATAAAAGTTTTTCTATACATATAACTTAAATGAAAAACTTTGCTTCTTCTAGATGCTTCTCATTCCAAAACAACAGGAGTCAACAAGCTACCCATCCTTCATTGGAAAATGTAAATCGCATTCAAAACTAAGGCATATTTTTATATGTTAAAACAGTAAGGAATTTTTAAGAAATTGCTTGATTGTGTTACAGAAGTATACATATGTTGAAAACCAACTTCACCTCAAAACTTTTACAAACATGCAAAATTTTCTAAGTAATCAACCATAGTACCCTCATAGACGTTTATTAAGGTCCAATAGAGATGGATTCTGGATAAACATGCAAAATTTTCAAAGTAATCAACTACAGTGCCATCATAAACGTTTATTAAGATCCAATGGAGATGGATTCTGGTTGTTGACTACCTTGGGGCATCAAATTCAAGGAGATGTTGGTTGATTTTATTGGGAAAGACACTTCTAATTTTGACTTTCGCTTGAAACTGAGAAATTGTAGACCTCTTAAAGTGACATATTCTAAACCTGGAAGTGATTGCCAAACGTGTCAGGAGATGACTAATTAACACCATCTAAGATTGCCCTCTTTGCGGCCTTTTCCTCTAGGAAACTGGAATTTAACAATAGATCTATTAAAAAATATCATTCTCATTAATCCAGAGATGCAAATGCAGCAAAGACTTTGTTCCAACTCCAATTTGTGATCTGAGGCACAAAAGGTCTAGATTATCTAACTATAGACAAAGTCATTTCTCTAAAAATAACTTGACCTCAAAGCTTGTGAAATATATTCTTCAATATAACTTCCTTTGTACTTGGCATTTCAGGTCTAGAATTTTGAAAATGGTCTATTTTCCCTTTTTTTTTTCCCTTTTAGGTTGCTTCTAAATACACCAATATGAGAAAATTAAAGTAGACCTCCTCCAAACAAGCAAGCCTAACTAGCTAATACCAGAACAGAATAACCAACAACGAAAAGGTCCACCACAAGGAAGGGCACAAGCTGCACAGCCTAACAAATCAACAATTATCCATGACAAATGAGTGAAATTCAGCCAAGTGTAATGTGAGTAACTAAGTCCATTGCTTCTGAATAAGCAACATCTCATTTATCTTTTTCTTATGTTTTCTATTTCCAAAGGAGAAGAAATTGTTGTCTTTCGAACAAAATGGTATCCAGAAAAGAAATGTACAATTACCAACTGAATGCAAACATGTGATGGAACATTATCTCAAAGACCGAATGAGAAATATATCAACATCTTAGGAAAGAATTATTAAGCATAATTAACTTTTCAGTCATCTGATATTCATCATCTTTTTACTTCTACAATTCATACTTTTATATTAGCAAGACAGATGAAGGCTTGTCCAGAGAAAATGAAGGTTACCCATCTAAACAAGGGATCCCAAGCGCCACCCCAAGGAGTTTGGCCTCCTTTATCATACAAGAAAACTCAGATCCCATATTTCTTCGAAGTGATGACACTTTATGTGAATTTGTTTCATCCTGCAGAGCCTGTCTCAATTAAGTAACAATGGACAACTGCAATAACAAATCTCACTGCAAAAAATAATAACAAGGAGATTGTCCAATAAGAATCCTACCTCAGTTCCTGACTTTAAGCGCCGTCTGTAAGCGGATAATTTGATAGCAGGAATTGATCCATCTACAAACCCGTATAAATTACATAGATTATTTGTTTTTTTTTTTTTTTTTCTGTCATCTACTGTAGAAAAAAGATATCAAGATAGAGATTACATAGGTCAAAGATATTTATTTTATGTTCAGAAAGCATCCAACTAATGAATGAACCTAAAAGTTTAAAAACAAGATCTTTAGCCTACGAATATAGTTTCTGAATTTTAAACAGAGATCATTTCAACAGAAAAACCTAACCTTTATCGACCAATTAAACAAGATACTTAATTAACAATAGAACTGACAGAAAGACAGGGAGAAACTTAACAGTACCAGTGACAAAGATTAGGCTACAATTCAAAGCAATGAGGGCTCTGAGGCGGTGAAATAGACCCTTGAGATAAAGCTTGTCCTTGAGGGAACAATGTGACTTGTTGACATTTTGAAGTTGAACCATCCAACATGATAAATCTATGCACACCCTTTTATTCCTATAACCCAAACGGATCCTTTGAGTATACGATTACATGTTCGTAATTCATACGTGTGTGTGTGGTTTTAGCAATTAAACTGAGAAAGAGTTGGGGGGGGGATGAAGTAGAAGGAAATTACTGGAGATGATAGAGAGGGAGAGTTTTCTTGCAAGATTCTAGGATGTCCCACAGGTTTCTCACGCCCATCTTTGCCCTATGTCTTCATATCAAGTTTCATTCAGTGTAGTCTCAGACTAGAGAGCGAGCGAGCGAGAGAGAGACGTTGGAAAAGCTTGGGATCGAGGGATGAGAGGGAAAGCCGGAGCAAGACGAAAGGTTATATTTCTAAATCACCCAAATTTTGTAACTAAATTACCGTTTTGCCGTTGAGTGTTGATGGTGATGCGACGCCATTGCAATCTACGGCACCACTGCGGCAACATCCTTCAGATTTATTTATTTATTTATTTATTTATTTTTAGGCCTCTGTCCTTCGGATTTATCTGTCCTTCGGATTTTTTAAGGTATAGGGTAAAAAATAATATTTTATAATTTTTAAAATGTTAAAAGAAGCAATAAAACTCTCAATTATTTGGGTTAGCAAAGATATACCTCGTCGGGTAGGTCTAAGGTTTGATTTTTAGCTTTGAAAATCGATAGTTAAATTCTACTAAAATATGTATCGGTATTTGTACTTGAGAAGAAATCAGTAATCTCTTGAGAATACCATAAAGTTAGTTTTTTTTTTTTTTTTCCTGCTTGATCACTCTTTTTTAAATTAAAATCTCAGTAATTTGTTAATAATAATGTTATTATTAAGAAACTACTGATTTCGATGAATAAAAGAGTGATCCAATCTCAAAATATATATATATATATATATATAAATGTAAGATTTAAATAAATTTAAGATTCAAAAAGTAAAATGAGGTAATCTTAATGCGTAACTCAACTGTAAAATCTTGATGCGTATCTCAACTGTAAAATCTTGAATTTGGACATTCATCGTAAATCATTGTTGTAACAAATATATATATATATATATATAACATTGTTGTAACAATATAAGATTTTTTTTTATCATTTTTTAAAAAATAAATAAGAATAGATGAGGTAAGAGATTATTCACTTTAAGTAAACACGCACCGCTTGTAGATTCAATTCAAGGAGAATTTGACCTTCATTAAAGTAGAAGCCCAATTCTTTAATACTTTTTCTTCTCCCACTTTTATTGATAATTAAGCATATAACTACTTATAATGGGTTACTAATACATGCCTCTACCAACTAATAACTGATAATTGATAACTCCATGAAGTGACTGCTAACTTCCTAATTACCCACATAAATTGAATATATATAAGAATATATATAATACAAATAACTATGCACGTAACATTCTATCTCCCTTTAAAGAAATCTTATCCTCAAAATTTAAAAAATTTAACATTCGAACTTAAATAACAGTGGTCATCTCACATCTATACTATTGTGACAGTCAACCAAGTTTATGTTTTAAAACCAACAATATAATATCAACTTCAAAAGCTACACCTTGTGGCCTTTGTTGACAATTAATTTTATTGATTTTTTTTATTCTGGAAATTGTTTCTTTGATTTTCTTGAGAGAGAGAGAGAGAGAAAAAATTATTTATAAGCATCTTAATTTCTATTTAAAGTGTTCTTTAAATTCTTGGTACTCTTCTAGGGTCGAGAAGAAACCTGCAGCCGCTACCCATGAGTGCGCACTGGGTGAAACCCGTCCCGTGGCCCTAGCCGACAAAGAATCATAAGGAGGTAAACCAACCTAGGCAAGTCCTGGCTGACCGACTCAGCCAAGAAGGTAGTTAGATGGCCCTCCACAATTAGAAAAAGTACTGCCCCCAAGAGGAGTCGAACCCAGAACCTACTGGTCCAAGACCCTTCAGCCCGCCATTCGAACCAACTCGACTATCCCTTTCGGGGCAAATTCTTGGTACTCTTTCTTCCATTGATGCAAGTTTTTCTTGATTCGACGACTAATTTCGATTGTTTCCAGAATAAGAGCTTTAATATTTAACAAATTATCAAGCATCAACTTAAACAATTCCAATCTTATTGTGATTGTCCAGGAATAATGGCCATGATACCTATTGTTTTAGGCAAATGCTAACCCAACATGGCAAATGCTAACATCTACCCTTAGGACGTATGCTAATAAACATTTATTATCTTCATTTTTACTCTAATAAATATCTTAAAAATTGTACATCTAATTGCATTTATTAATCACTTGTATTTACTATCTTTATTTTTACTCACAAAATAGTTGAAAATATTTAAAAATCATTTGATTTGTTTTTCTATTTTCTATTTTTTATTTTTATTTTCTATTTTGAGCTCATTTTTCATTTTATACTTTTAAAAATAAATAAAACAGTTTAAAATTCATTTAGTTACTTGTATTTTTAAAATTCGAAAACCGAAAATAAGTTTACACATGAAATAAAAAATAATAAAAAGTCATTTTGAGTAATTTTAATAACAAATAAGAAAAATCTCAAAATAAGAAAAAAAAAAGAACATTTTTTGTTCTCTCGTTTTGAGATTTTTAACACATAAAACAAAAACAAAAAATAAAAAACAGAAAAGAAAACCAAATGCCACCTTATTAGTTTGTTTTAAAATTTGTTTGAAAAGAGTGAAAATTGATATAATTAATGTTTTTAATTACCTTAACACGTGCCCTTAGAGCACATGTTAGCAATACTAAACACATACACGTACATGCACGAAATTCATAATAAACTACTAATCCATAATTCCGCTAATTAATAACTAACAACCCATAACTCCACTGCCCAAATAAATTAAAAATACAGAAAAATATAAATAGATAAAATACAAATAAATGTGTACGTAAGAGATGTGTTCATAAACAAATGGCTTCATGCCACAAATTATATGATTTTGAAGCCAATTGAAGAAAAGAAATACCGCAACCTTGGTATCAAAACCTTTAACAGAAAATTATAAATCAATCATAAAAGCAATGTTTGAATATTAAAGAACTGTGAATTGGAAGCCTGAACGCAGGTAGGCATACAATATTTTCCAATAATACCGCATTTTTCCTCGTATAGGATAAGATGGGTAAAGGGAGCTTGAAGTTGCTTTTCTAACTTCAAATTTTTAAAAAGTTGAATCTCAGCCATTAATTCATGGAAAATTGATAAATGTGTTTTTAAACTAAATGATCAGATCATCAATTGATGGCTGAGATTCAACTTTAAGAACCTTCAGTTGAAAAGTAACTTCAGACCCTCTTATCCATAGATGCATAGAGTTTTCACAGATATAACAATGGCTGTACGTTCTGTAATTCATGCAGCAAATTCTATTGAATAATGAGGATCAAGTCCAAGAGTCACTGTCTTATTCGACAATTTATGACGCTCAATGTCACTTTGTTCCAGAAGTGAATTATCAGCAATACACATCCATGAAATTTTAAAAAAGCAGTCAACTACAAAAGGCAACGCAGTTCTTTGCCGATAGCAAATTTTTATCTATTTTTTTAAGCTCTTACAGATCAATACTCCTTCTTCCCAAAATTCTTGCACCAGAGCTGCGAGGGTATGGGGCGAACTGGATGATGTGGCCGTTGCTGGGAGAGGGAGAGGGGGGGGGGGAGAGAGAGAGAGAGAGAAGTAAGTGAAAAGTCTAGAACTTGCATATGATACATGAAATGGCTACACGACTTAAATGCAGTGTCAAAGGTTAATTGAACTAGTTCATTCATCTTCATTCATGGGCCTTTCGGCTTTAATAACCATGACAAGAAACAAGAAAATAAATGAAATAAAAATTAGATGCACATGCCATAGTCACTATGGACCTTCAGAAACACCGAAAGGGAAAATAGTTCCTATTTTTTGCAGTCCAAAATGAATTATTTTCAGTTTGTTATAAGATAGTTTGACTTTTTACAACCTTTATTTTTATAGATGCAAAAGTGGGTATATTGTGCCACCAAATATACAGACAAAACACATGAACAGAAGTGAATACAAATCAACATACACATCAAGCGCATGCATACATGTATTTTAATGTGAACACACACTTAGGGGCATATTCTTGGAAGAAAAACTTTTTCCCTGAAAATATACGTAATTGTTGAACAAAGTAGTTCCACAACAAGGACAGGAGCTGAGTTCATAAGAGCCTTATCATGCTCACTGCAGTTTTGGGACAATTCCTCTCGTAATTGTTTGTAAGTAAATCAGATCAGAAAGAAATTCACACTTAAAATTTAGTCCCTAAGTACGACTATGGATTCTTCTTAACCAGACATTTCTTTTTTTTTTTTGAAAAGATAAGTAAAATTTTATTCAAAGAAGCAGTTAAAAGCATCAGGAAGATGCTTTAAAGCTGCAATAAAGCTTTACAAAGCAACCTATAACCTTAATTAGCTCAAAGCATCTAGAAAATTCAAAAAAGAGCAAATATCAAGTTCACTTCCCTCTTTCGCCCAACTATATAAACAATTAAGGAATAGAGACTTTATCTTCAGAATTGTTCTCATGTCATCTTCAAAAATCTTTCCATTACGCTCCTTCCAAATTATCCAAAAAAGACAAAAGGGAACCAAATTCCAAGTAAGCTTTATCCTCTTTGCCAAAGATTGACCCCACCAAAGTAATAGCAAATTTCCAATATCTTCCGGAAAACACATATGAACACCAAAACAATTCAGAACCAAACTACATAGCTCGGCCGACCATGAGCAATGAATGAAAAGGTGAGTAATAGATTCTTGTTGCTTCAGACACAATGGGCACCGATTGGTTAAATGATGTCCTCGACGCTGTAGGTTGTCCATAGTCAAAATCTTCCCTTTTACAGCACACCAAGAGAAAAATACAACTCTAGTGGGGACTGCTGCTTTCCAAATCTTCGTCCATAGAAAAATGTCTTTACTACCACCCTATAGAAAGGAATAAAAGGATTTCACTAAGAAAACCCTATTCGTTGAATGCCTCCAAATAGCCATATCAGAATTATTAGTCAATTGAACAGAACAGAGTAGTTCCATCAGCGCCATAAGACTATCAAACTCCCAGTCATTCACAGTCCTTCGTAACAGTACAAACCAACTGCTCTGATTTCCAGCGTTATTGTGATATTCTAAGACTGTTGCCTCTTTGTTTGCTGCAATTTCATAAATTTCTGAAAAAATATCAGAAAGGCAACCAATGCCTAACCAATCTTGCTTCCAAAATAAAATTCTGTTACCTTTCCCAACCTGTCATGAAAGACCACTTCTAAAAATCTGCCAGAGTCTTCTAATTCCTCTCCATAACCCAGTACCAAAAGGACTGGATACCAAAGAAGTGGACCATCCTCCAAACTCTTCACCATATTTGGTTGCAATCACCTTTTTCCATAGTCTAGTATCTTCCTGAGCATATCTCCACAGCCATTCCCCTAACAAAGCTTCATTATTTAGCTACAATTGTCGGACTCCCACTTCTCCTGCCTCTAAGGGTTTACAAACTTCCTTCCAACTCACTAGACAGTGTTTGTGGACCGCCTCACTTCTACCCCACAGGAAATCTCTTTGCATCCTTTCCAATTCCTTAACAACTGAGATTTGGGCTGTGAAAAGAGATAGGAAATAGGTTGGTAGGCTAGCAAGAACGCTTTTGATCAAAGTGAGCCTTGCCCCAGTCGAGAGATATTTGAGTTTCCAACCGGCTAATCTGCTTCTAAATTTCTCCAAGACAGGGTCCCAAATATTTTTGGACTTAACCAGACATTTCTACCTTCCATGGCATGTGAAGTGTATAAATTGGTCAGCTGTTCTGGGTTCTCATATAGCACCTAACTCACATTTTGTAATATGAGAATAGTAATTCACCATTATTTACATTAGGTCCTGGACACTTTGGTTCATCGTGCTATTGCTCTAGGTTTACACACACAACTACAATGATCTAAGTGAAAGGTGTTTTGAATGCACATGATTCCAAATTAACATCAAATAAAAGCAATTTCAGTTACAGTTTCCTTGCAATGGCCTGGACAAAAGTTGACGAAGCAAATTCAAGCTTGGCCCCTGATAGATAAAAGATGCTAGCAGAAACCATAGCTGGGTACATTGACACAAAAAGTTCATAATCTCAGCCATGGCTGATTGGATAGTGTACCTGGTCAGCCAACTGAAGCACTTATGGACATTTCTTGTCAGGCTCGTTTCTCTACTTGCTGGTCAACATTTGCCCCCGTGGAGATTTCATTATATTACCATTTTTGCATTTCCTAGTAGCCCATTTCAAGCAATGTCTTAGAGTGGGTAAGATTGGAAAGTAAGTTGTTTTATAATTCACTCCCTAAACACAGGCAAGGGATAAATAAGAGAATGGCCAGCCTGACTTAGAAGTGTAGATGATCATGGCCGGATTGGAAGTTTTGTTTGCCTGGGAATAATGTTGGGTGTCATACATGGCAGAAGTCACCAATGGCAAGTGGGGTGAGAGTTGGGGCAGTTTGGAGAGAGATTGGGTAGAAGGCCTATTGTGATGAATAATAGTGGTATTGTTATGTCCTGTAGGGTGGACGGAGAAGGATATACATAAGGGACAGGTCAGAGACTTACAGAGGCGGTGAAGCAATGACTTGACTAAATGAATTGCGTCATCTGGTGCGCAGCCAGGCATTGTGAAGATTATGAATTCATGACCATTTAATGAGGTAATATCATGACATTTATGTAATGTCTCTCTCTAGGCTAATCGAGAGAATCCTGAATGATCCCCTAACCCTAACCACCAAATCATTGGTCTTGGATGATCCCAAGTGAAGGAATGGCCATGAGACGCCCTCAATGATTCTCATGGGTGGAAGGTTCCCTCAGAGGTGGAGACTCTAAGTCTTGCTTCGATCCTGAGGCAAGTCCATGTAAGGTAAATGTGAAGATGTGGAGGTTCCATGATCGCGACAAGGTAGTTTCAAGCAAAGGGTGCTGCAAGGCTAGGCATCCCTCAGTCAAGTGTTATGTAAGGTAAATAAGGTGCCTCATGTTGGAGATCAATTAACTACCCACAATAGGCAAAATAATTGTATGGAACAAAAAGGAGGATAGTTCAATATAAACAGAAAATGGTACAAGGAGAAGAGGAATACCAAGCAAAACGTGGTAATTGATGACCAACAACTTATACGATGAATTGCATCAAAACAACATCCACTGGAACAAAAACATCAAGCACAAAAAGATAAACCTAAAAATTTATACTCATCATATCTTTCATGACTAAAATTGCAAAAATCCCCAAATGTGCGAAATCAAAATTCAATTGCTGAATAAAACCCAGGCCCTAATAGCAATAAACAGCAAAACATTTCAATTCCCACCCCCAACCAATAAAAAAAAAAAGGTCTATATCTTCCACAGGAAACAAATCAAATTGATAAATTTGACTAGATACGAATAATGCAGTGTGTGGGCTTGTGCAGGTAGAAAAAGAAAGCGATGGAGGAGGATAACCTCGAGCTCAGCAGATTTCATGGCGATGGGGATGCAGATAAGAAAGATGCCGGCCATAGCGATGGCAGTGTTGCGCTTCCAATGCTTGGGGCGGCAGTACGGACCACCAGTCATGCTCCAAACTTTGGTTCTGAAGTCCCCTCCATGAGCCGCATCTCCGTGATGGCCGTGATCTCCACCCATCTTTCCCTTCTCTCTCCTTTCTCTGTTTCTTTTTCTTCCTAGATTCCCAGACCCGAGGAACAGAGTGAGAGGTCGACGAACGATCAGGCTGAACGGATGGGAGCTTCAGAGAGTGGGTGTATTGCCCTAATTGACCGTCATCGGGTGGGACCAATTTTTTTTTTTTTTTCCAATTCACTTTGTTTGGATTTTGGAAATAATCTGAGCGTTACCCCCCCCCCCCCAAAATCTAATTTTCAGTTTTAAATTTCCATCTTCATTTTTTTACTTTTCAAAAATTATAGAAATAGAAAAAATATATTTACTCATATTTTTATTTTTTTAATTCTTATTTTTTTATTACTACTATAAGTTACAATAATCACTCATTATTGATCACCATTATCTATTAACTGTTATCACAACCTCCAATCATCGCTATCGCCGCCACCACCAACTTTGGTCATCGTTGTCTTATTAGAGATGAAACCAAGAATTTAAGTAAGGAGAAACTAGTTATTATAAATTTTAATATTTCTCTCTCAATCTCAAAAATTCAATTTAAAAATTAAAAAATTTATTTGAGGGTCACACGCTTAAAAATAAAACAAATATATAAAAATTAATAAATTGAATTATTAATGATTCAATAATAATGTCCTATTCATTATTAATGGCTCAAAATAAAAGAGATGGGTTAAAAAAAGATATATATTTTATTTGCATTGGACTAGGGTGACCATTATACAAATATATATATATATATATATATATATATTAATATACGTTTTTTTTTTAAGGTAAAACAACAGAGGACTAATAATGCAAGGGAGAGAGAATTAAACTTGGAAAAAAGTATATATATTTTATTTATCTTTGATTGAGGTGATTATTTTGAAAAATATATATATATATTTAAGAATACTTTTTTTCTTAAAGATAAAACATTTTAGAACTAACAATGTAAGGGAGTGAGAGTCAAACTTAGAAGTTATATATTTTATTTACTTTTGACAGGGGTGACCATTTTGAAGAAATATATACATATATATATAAATACTTTTTTTTTAAGGTAAAACAATTAAAAACTAACAATGTAATGTAAGGGAGTGACAATCAAACTTGAAACTTCCAGTAACACAAAAACTTAGAGATAAAGTCTTAATCATTATGTTAATCACACATTGTTATTATACATATGCATATACTATATATATAGACACATTTTTTTTTTCTAATATTTGAGGGAGTCATGGCCCCTATAATCATAGCGTAGTTTTGCCCCTAGCTACCGTCGTTGTCTACCACAATTGGTGTTAGCCACCACCAATCATTGTTAATCGTCACCATATCTAATTGTCACTATCACTGTTGTTGCCACCGCCACTTATCATCCAACCTCAAATCACTACCACCAATTAGTCATCACTGATCGTCATCTACCTCCAACTACTGCTATCTACTTCCAACCACTATCACTCGCTTCTACCCCATCATTGTCAATTACTCTTCCAATATTATAACTATCAACTAACAATTATTATTACTAAATGAATCTTCACCTTTTTATTTTTTTCTACTATGCAATTGAAAATTTAAAATAAAAAAATTTAAAAAAAATTGAATATAAAAGCTATAAACTATCAATTTTGTCAAACGACCCCTAAAAATTTTGTATATGTTAGTGTGATAAATAAAGGAAGGAACTTAATAAATAAATAAGCTAAATTCAAATAAATATTAGCTTAATTAAGTAGCTAAGGGGTGCAATTAATTTTGTGAACTTACTTGGGGTTTGTTTGGAGTAAAAAAAAATGAGATAAATTGAGATAAATTGTGGTTTGGGAAGAGTTCGTAATGCGTGCAGTGAGAGAAAAAAGTTGATGTGATATAAAGTTAACTGAGATTTATAGAGATTTTCAGAGATTTTCAACAAATTATTGCATGCGAAACAAACCCTTGATAAACTCATTAGTATGTCGGTTTAAATACTTTTTAATATGATTCCAATCAGATTAATTAATATTTCTTATAAGATTTTAGTCACTGGTCATTTTTCTTGTTAACAACTTTTAGGTTCCGATTGAATACTTATGAATTTTAAATGAATTGATTTGATGTTAAGTTGTATCAAAATATAAGAAAAATAACTAATTTATATAATAATACATTAAAGATTAGGAATATTTACACTCTTTAATTAGTTTCTCTTACTCCACGTTATTCTTTTTTCATTTAGTAAATTAAAACTACTATAGAGAGGAGAAAATTAATAGAAAAGTGCATTTATATTTCCTGACATTAAAATTTTGGGTGCGTTTGGAGTCCCAAAAAAATAAAAAAAAACCAGTGGATAGGATTGATGTGATGTAAAAATGATAGGTGACAAAATGTGATTGGAGGGATTTGAAAACTTTTGAAGTTTTTTGAAATTTTTTGATTTTTTTTTTGTGAATCCAAACGAGCCCTTTATCATAATTATTAATAAAGTAGTTGAGCCACTATTTTTTGAACACTGGAGCCATTAGTTGTAAAAAAAAAATTCAAATAACTACATTTACTTTCAAGTCCATCGTATTAATTAAACAACTAAAATCTACGATGAAATCCATCTATAAATTAATATAAGTGAAATTTGAGTTATTCTTCAATAAATAACATCAAATCTCATGATTTCAAATCATTTAATACAAACATCATAGTTAGTTATAAGTTGTTTGTTAATTTACAACTTTATTGTTAAACTATAAAATCTTATTTGGTTATTTGTTAAAATCCGTATTTATTTACTTATTAATAATCTTATAAACATGTTGATTATAAATTTGTGAATATGTTGGATTAGAATTTATATTTGTCAATAAATTTACAAATAATATTAACCACAATATTTTGAACTCGTTTAGAATTCAGCTCGATCACGAACTTATCAATAAACTAAACAAACAAATCTTATGGTACTGACACTTGACTTCACTTAACTAGTTTGTTGCATTCTTTTCTCGCAGAGCGAAATTGCCATAGAGCTGAGAATAGTCATGGCCCCCCTCTAAGTTTTGAGAAATATGGTATGTGCATGTAAATTTTTAGTTATAATAAATTTTTATTACAATTTGAAACCCCCTAAAATTTTTAAAAATAATTGACTTTCATCAGAAAAACATTACCACTAGTATGTATAAATTTTATAAATTTAAGTTATGAACCAACTTCCTCGAAATTTAACTATTTTCTTAGTTGTTATATATACGGTGCATTTGAAGTGCAAAAAATCTCAAAAAATTTATTACTTTCTCTAAAAATTTATAACTTTTATCAACTCTCTCCACACCAAAAACTTTTACCAAAAATTGTTAACATTTATTAGGTTTTACTAATTTTTTAAAAAAAATTTTATACTTTTTGAGGAACACACTCAACAATTCAAAAATTACCTCATTTTTATTTGTAGGTAAATTTTATCTACCTCCTTTTAATATTTGGGTAATTACACTTGACACCTACAATATTTACAAGTTACACTTGCCTTCCTTACTTTAAAATGTTATTAAAATTAACCCCTTATGATAATATTAGGTATTAAAATTTAATATAAAATGTCAAACTAATCAAAATTTTAGGTATTTTTCTTATTTTACCCATCCCTCTCTCACATTTCGTCAGTTTTATTTACAAAAATTTTCAAAAACTTTATGTTTTTACTTATTTTTGAGAACTTTTTGCAAAAAAAACTGATGAAAATGTGAGAGAGAGATGGATAAAATAAGAAAAAAATACCTAAGTTTAGTTATTTTAACATTTTTGTTAAAGTTTAATGGTTGATTTTATTAGAAGAGGGGTCAATGTTAATAACATTTTAAAAAAAAAGTTAAGTATAGTTTTTAAATGTTGTAAGTATTAAATATAATTACCTAAATATTAAGAGAAAATAGATGTAATTTACCCTTTATTCTTTTACCAAACTTTGGCACTCTAAACACCGTTATAATTTAAAATTTGAGAGTTCTTGAAAAAGTTCATTGGCTTTCTAAATTTTTATTAAAACTATAAATATATTATTGTGAGTAGATTTTTCTTCCACCTCTCAAGATCATAAAAGGTTTATCTGATTATTAACTCCGATCCTAAAAATTAATTGAGACATAGGTAAATTGACTCAGATATCTCAAATATTAAAAAAAAAAAAGAGGAAAAAATTCTAAGTCAGAGATAATTATAAGAGTCATACTACTTTGTAATTTCCGCAAGGGTGACAAAAGAGTAATGATAAGACCTTGGGTTTGTTCAATTGGTAAGAGCTTGAATTTGTTTCTCAGTGGCCACTAATTCGAGTCTCTTTAAAGTCACTGGAGAATTTATCTAATCATTAATTTCAGGATCTCAGGGATTAATTGAAGTGTACGTAAGCTGACTCAGACACCCTTGGTTACCGAAAAAATTATACCTTATTATGAATTAGAAATTGGTCGTGCCTAAAGGCACAGAAACATAATTTAGTCAGTAAAAAGTTCAAATTTAAATTTTTAAATTTAATAAATTTACATAAAAAATTGTAAAATTAACATGTAAAAATAAAAATTACCAATCAAAAGAGATTAAAGCATCCATACAATGTTTAATGAATGTGTAAAAATTTATTATTTATTAAAATATTAACTTAAAATTTTTATAAAAAAATTATTAAAAAAAGATGGGAAGTGTGAGAGAGTGCGTTTTCGTGCAAAATGACATAAAAGACAACCAAAGTGGAGAGAAAAAATTATCCGGGCCATTGAATAAATTTAACAGTAAAAATATCCCAAATTTAACTTTTAAGCTTTCTTAGTATATAAATGTAATAATTTATTTATAATGTTATCAAACCGAAAATTTTACCAATTGGTTAAATTAAAAAATTATCGATTCAATTGCATATATTTAATTTTTTTATTTTTTAATTAAATTTTATCACATGTCATTTTTACACCAACGGGTTAAATTAAAAAATTACCTTTCCAATTATACAAACCTGTTATGTATTAATTAAAAGAAATCATACATTTTCATTTAAAATACACTAATAAGAATAATGATTAAATATAAAGGCATTCCCATTTTGATTAGAGAATAAATATTCCATTTTTGATTAAAAAGTCTATAATTTTGTTTTATGCATATTTTTATATTTTATAAATTTAAATTTTAATAAAAATTACCTTAATATAAAATAGATAATAAAATTTTAATAAAGTCGTCAAGAATCCAAAATTATGGACACAGCAAAACAAAAAATTTCTAAATAAATTCATCGGAATTACGAACTTAATGAGATAATTACGATAAAAATATTCAAAATTCAAGCTTTTTTTTCATGTCACACCCCGAGTTTCAGAACTCGTGAAGTAAGTGAAAGAGTCATACACAACATGTGCTAAAATTTTCATTACCCTAATCAGAGTCACACCACTAACTTGGTGCAAACATCTATAATATATAATAATAATTTTATTAATAAACCAAAAATAATTAATAACAACTAAACCTCAGCGTAATCGCGCAACAGTGCTTCAACCATAACCTTAAAAAATAATAGAGATTTAGGTTTCAAAGCCTTTTACAATCATATCAGATAAATCCTCAAATTAATAGTATCACAGTTCTGAGTAATGTTACAGCAATGCAAAAGTAAATCTAACAATGGCCCACCTAAGTCTCAAGTTCATGACTTACAAAAGAATTTGTAGGGACGTGAGCACTAATCCACTTGTGCCCACAATGCATAATAAATCCATATATGATATGCACAAAATTAGATTAGCAGTAATTTCATATCAATAACTCATAAATTGCAAGTCGTCACGCATCCCAACATCAAAACATAAATCGACATAAATCTCAAGAATAATCCAATTATTATCTTTCATTTATCTCTTTACTATCACGTCACAGTCATCACAGTCATGGGGTAAATATTATATAATATCATCGTTCATGAGTCTAGACCCGATGGTCACGATTAGCCCGATAACTATTATCGTTGTAGGCTACTAACCTACTGGCATGAATATCAACCCTTGCATAGGTTTAAGGGTTTTCAACCCAAAGGTAATCTCTATACCCTTCCTATTTTTTTAGTATCTACAGCCCTGCAATCACAACATCATTCATGTTTCCTTTATCTTTTATTATTATCATCTCAACAAAATAACTTATTAGAATCAACCACTAACATCACATTATCACTTCCATAAACATTTTCCATTAATAAAATAAATCATTCAAACATTTCAAATTAGGTATTCTAAATTACGTATTTTTAATGTATTTAACTATAAATTTTCACAGGTAATCAACCATTAACATCGCATTATCACTTTCATAAACATTTTTCGTTAATAAAATAAATCATTTAAACATTTCAAATTAGACATTCTAAATTACGTATTTTTAATGTATTTAACTATAAATTTTCGCTACTTTAGGGGTAAAATTACAAAATTTCACAACTTTTAGGGGCAAAATAGTAATTTCATAAAACTTGGGCCACTCGTAATTATTTAAAACTTTGGGGGTTACTATGTAATTATTCAAAACTTTTGGGTCAATTTGAATTTTTTTTAATTTTGGGGTCAAATTGAAATTTTGTAAAACTTTAGAGTCAATTCATAATTATATAAAACTATTGGAATTGAAAAGCAATTCTTAGTACTTTATGGAATGTGCCAAGAATATTCTCTTGTATAATTTCTTCAGTAAGCTTATTTTGGCCAGAATTTTTTAGTGTTCTGATTCGAGCTGAATTCACATAGTATAGTCTAAATTTAACCACTTTTGTACAAAATAAACATAAAAAAATTTATTAAAACATTTCGATATCTCATATATGTAATTAAAATGCATCAAATTCCTACCTTAGATTCAAAAAAAAGTAAAAAACTTCAAAACTTTCAAACTTCGCTCCCTCGTATCTCCCATCTTAGGCCGAATTATTATGATTGGATATCGGCATAATGATCATAACGTTGAAAATATCAAAATCCCGCTATTCCTAAACTTAAGTCCTCATTTCTCTCTCTTCTTTCTCTCTCCTCTTTTTTTTTTTCTCTCTTCCTTTTCCCTGCTTTTTTTTTCTCTTCCCAACTCTCTCATTCTCTCACACACTACCATCTATATGTATATATATATTATACCTATAAGACTTGGTCACCAAGTAAAGTAAGTGAAAAAAAAAAAAAGAAAAATAACTCCTAACTCACCAAATCTTCACGTGGCTTCCAAGTAACATCTTTTGACCCATTTTCCTTTTTTTTATTTCAATGAAATAATATATATTAAGTAATATATATATATATATATATATATATATATATATATTAATTAAGGTAATATATTTTTAAATAGTATATATTTAAAATTTAAATTTTTAGGTTGTTACATTTCATTTCTTTATTTTTATTGTTTAGAAAAAAATATTTAATAGTAATTAGTAAAATCAATTAAAATTTGCCTTTTTCACGCCAATGTGGAACAATATTTTTCCAGAATATGTTAATTATTACCATTAAAATCTTAACTAAGAAATTATAAAATCAATGATGCGTTGGTGGGCTAAAGTTAGTAAAAAAAAAATCTCCAATTTTCTTTACATAAAAATTTTTTATTTTTCTAACATTTATTAAATTTTCACGGTTTTGAAAGAAAACATAAAACACCGAAGGAATTTAAAACTTATTTTTTTTATCAGAATCAAAATCAAAGTTTGACTTTCGAATTCGTTCAATTCCCTAGAAAAATTAATAATAACAATAATAAGTAAATGATGAAAAAAGAGGTCAGTGGTTGTAACTGATTAAAAATCAGAGCATTTTTGACTTATTTCAAGATGAACCACTTTCTATTTTCGGGAAGAAGCACGATGTCAGCCAATGGAGGATTTGCAAGTTCAGTGCCACGTGTAAATGGGTCTCGTCAGCCTTCGTAAATGCTGGCTCCGTAAGACAAAAAGGCTAGGAAGACCAAAGATTAACGTAGGTGGTACGGCGGCTCCCTAAGTAGTTCATTGAACGGTCAGAGTCTTTCTGGTCATTTCACACACTTTGAAGAGGATCCGATTCTCTCTCTTCTAATCTCACTATCTCAGTTACTAGTTTCTGAGACCCATGGAAAAATTGATACAGCCTGCAGCCGAAAATCGACAAAGAGCAATTAAACTAGGGAGAAAAACGTGACCGATCGAGGTATGTCGTTGCTTTCCCATGTAACCGTCTCTTCAGAAAAAAAAAAAAAAAATTATATATATATATATATATATATATATATATATACTGCGTGTTTTCTTTCTCTGTTTGGCTGAGTAAGTGAAAGACTCGATCAAGTCAGATCTGGGTTGAGAATCGTAGGGGAGGTAGTGAAAGAAACGTTATTGTTAAAGATGATTCAAACCCAGAAAAGCTTGACGGGTGAATTTGTGTTTCTGGGTTTTGAATTTCAGATATCGTTTGGCTATCTTGATTTCCAATTTCGAATATGTGTGGTGTGTTTTTGTGGATCTCTTTTGTTATCTGAGAAATTTGATTTTCCCAGGAGTAGGAGGGTTACTTCTGTTTGTGTAGAATTGGAATTTGAATGTTGTCTGTCTTTGGTCGAGGTCATTATTTCTTGCAATTTTTCTTCAATTGTGCATTACGGGCAAGTTTGTCTCAGATGATGTTTTATTTTCAACTCAAATCTCAGATCAAAGGATTTTTTTTTTTTTTTTTTGAAATTTGAATCAAGAGTAAGCTTTATTTACCCTCAGTAATTTTATTTATAAGCGTTTAGAATAACAAAAAGTGAGATAAAATGAGATAAATTGTGAATTTATAATTCGTGCACGGTGAGATAAAAAATGAATAATTTTTAGAGTTTTTCAGTATTTTTTACTATTTTTAAGAATTTTTTTATTACTCCAAACACATCTTACATGGTTATATATATGGAGAAAGAAAGAGACATGCAGACAGCAGGTCTGGCCAGTTCCTGTAAATGTTATATTTTCATCTGCATATTTTTGCACTCTTCTCTAGCAATTTCTTGGCAATGCATATACTCTTATAATATAAATCCATTTTCTTAATCAGTTCTTGTCAATAGTTTTTTATGGGCTATTTATTTATTTTTTAAATTATACATTGCATTTGTACTGATGTTTTGTTCCTAGATAAATAACCCAATGCCGATAGTGTTTGCACCAGTTATATTATTTTGCTTGGTTTCTTCTAATGTCTGAGATTTTGTCCTTCAGATTCTTTTTTATCCATAAGTGTCTTTTTGCGGAGTTAATTTTCTTATATTTTTACCCAATTTTCCAAACCATGACATGAGATATACTTCGATGTGTTGGAAAGTTGATCTTCATGTTAAAATTGAGAGAAGAAGCTGAATCTGAAATATTTGACAATAGTGTTATCATTGATCCTTTTTTTTTTTTGGCCCTCTCTCTCTCTCACTTATGTAGGCATCATGATGCAGTAAACCTCTTCAGAGATTTTGGACAAGCTTGTTACCAATGGAAGACGGTCCATTAGCTCCGAGAAAATGGGAGGACATGGACAGTGATATGTTGATGAAGATCTTCCAGTCTCTAGACATCTGTCAGTTGATATCTGGCGTTGCTCAAGTTTGTAGCACATGGCGTATGGCTGCTTCCGATCCCTTGCTGTGGAGAACTCTAGACTTATCAATGCTGGAATCCAACTTCATCAAGATCCCATTAGAACCGTACGTGTACGTGGATTGTCGGTCTGATAAAACACTGACCCGAGTGTTAAAGATTGGTTTGAATCTGAGCAGGGGATACACAACGACGCTAATTTTCCATTTCAATCTTTACATCAGGAATGATCAGTTGACTTATACTGCAGAAAGGTATGTCAAATAATTTACTTGGTTTTCTGGTTTAAATAGATGACATTGGAAGTACATACACACATGTACAATGTACTCTCTTAAGATCTCATGAGTCCTGACAAGCTATGTAACTGCTCTCGTGAGGTTCCGTAACATCTCTCCGGCTGAGATTAATTTTGTTTTGTGTCCAATGGGCGAGTATGATTCCCCTCACAACCTCGAAATAGTTGATAAAATGTCTGCCTCTGATTCGCATATCAAACTAGAAGAATTGCTAAATTTAGAGAACAACATCGAGGGAGAGAAAGGGGGGGGGGGGAGGATATGCTCTAGGATTGGGACGAAGTGGAGTTCACTTGACATTTGTTTGAGTGGAAATGCCATGTGGCCGTAGTTAGCTGCATTCAAATCCTCAAGGTCATTACCAAAAAATATCAGTTCGACATGAATACGAGTTTGAATTATCTCTAGTTTAGTTGACTTGAAGTTGCTACAATCTGCTCAAATGTAGATAAACATGACTTTTGTTTACAATTGAATTTAATATCAATATAAGCAATATTTGCTTTGAACTCTCTCTCTCACTCTCTCTCTCTCTCTCAAGAAACATTG
This sequence comes from Vitellaria paradoxa, assembly GCA_019916065.1. Taxonomy (NCBI): domain Eukaryota; kingdom Viridiplantae; phylum Streptophyta; class Magnoliopsida; order Ericales; family Sapotaceae; genus Vitellaria; species Vitellaria paradoxa. The sequence goes on from CM034240.1 coordinate 4,113,633, forward strand.
GTGTCAACTGTATCAAGCTGCATTTATTATATTTTTATCTTTCTATGCTTGTAAGGAATTTAGATGGCATAACATGAACTGGCTCTCTTTATGTTGCAGGTGCCCACGTCTAAGACGACTCGTAATGCCAGCTTGGAACCGAATTAAAAATACCGGAATATGCAGGGCAATCCACATGTGGAAAGATCTCGAGTCATTGACAATGCCGAGCATAGGAAATCCCCCGTACCTCATGGAAGAAATTGCTAAAAACTGCAAGAACTTTTCTGAGCTGAAGATCATGGGCCCTTTTGACGCTGCCTTTGCGTCCACAATAGCTGCATTCCTTAGAAACTTAAAGGTTCTAAGCCTCCGATGCTCAACGATCTGGAAGGAGGCTCTGATCATTGTCCTGGATGACGTACCAAGCTTGGAGGTGCTAAATATATCACATTGTCTTGTTGTCGAAGCCGCTACACCTTCTGCAGGGAAAAAAGTTCTCAAGGCGCTCGATGAATCGATTCTTGAGAAAGCTTCTCGGCTGCGCAAGTTTTTAACCTGCATGGAGAACTCGTGCGTTATGTGCCAGCGCACTAGAAATGATGAAGGGCTCATGAGGTGGTACAAATATGAAGAAGGGCTCTGGAAAAGAGATGAAGTGAGGTCACTTGCTCTTTGATTGATAGTAGTATTGAAGCAGCAGCAGGAGGTTAGATAACCTTTTAACCTGAGGTATGTTTAGAGACTTTTGTGGAAAGGAGCATATAATAAAAACCTGGCTTGAGTAAGCGAAAATGAGGTTTTGTATCTGTAGTGTTCCTGTAAATGTATAGTAAATTATCTTCCCTTTTTACCTGTTGTTATATAGCATTGTGATTGCTCTCTCTCTGGTTTTAATTTCTATTATCACGAGCTCTCTTTATTGGTTCCCTGTGCTTTAGAGCTCATTTGCTTTCATGAAGTTTTGAACATGTTAATTACTGGATGTGTCCTATTTAGTCTAACTCAACGTGCAATAATATACCATTTCATATGTTGAATTCTAATTATGGCAATGCTTAATTTTACCTTATTTTTAGTTTCTCTACCACTAGAAATGAGGCAATAGGTGACTCAGGAAACGAGTGCTCGCTTTTAAACGGTTGGTAAAAAGGAAAAAGTCGACCGCTTTTGGCAGACGTCTATTAGAAACTCATTTATTAGAAACACAAGCGGCTGTTTCAGGCGGTTGATAATGGCCTAATTTCAGCCAAAATCTAATTTCTCCCTTCTCTCGCTCGATAGTCCTTCAGTTGAGCCCTAACTCCTATCCCCCCAACCCAGTTCTCTCTCCCCTTCTTTGCTCTGTCAATCTCCCAACTCTGTTCTCTCACTTTCTACCTAGCTCTCCCTCTTCCTCTCCCTCTTCCTCTCCCAGTCTCTTAATCTCTCCCCGCCATCTCACTGGTGGGCTGTGCTCTCTCTCACGAAGCTGCCACCAGCCCAGGCCTGAAGTCACCCCCTAAAGTGGAGCCACAATCAACGGCAGGCACTGCCATATCCTTCCCTCTGTGTGTGTGTGTCTCTCTCTCTCTCTTTCCCTCTCAGAGTCGATTATTTTTAATTTTTTTTTTTAAATTGGAAATTTTTGTTGTGGATTGTGGATGGATTGAGGAATTGTGGATTAATTTTGAGGTTGACTTTGGTCATTGAAATGGAATGAATTTTGGTGTTAGGATGGCAATGGCTGGGGTTGGGGGTAGCTGCTATGAATTAATGACAGTGTGTGGGTGATTCGGGATTTGGGTGATTGGGCATTTGAGAAATTTGTGAATTTTGTTAAATAATTGATGAATTTAATTTGTGATGATTAGCATTGAACTATTATGTTGTTTGAGTTGTTTAGAATTTGTATATATGATTTTTGTTAATATTTGTTAAAATATTGTGGGGGTAAGCTTTTCCCCATGCATTACTATTTAATTATTTCTATTCTCCAATTAAAGTCAATTTGAAATGTTTTAATGAGATTGCAAAAAAAAAAAAAAGAAAATTTTAAGAGATTCCCTTGTGCATTCGCGAACAAGAACATGATACTTTCCATCTCAAACTCGATTTACCCACTCTACTTACATATTAATATACTTCAATTGATTACTATATTAATGATATGTAATTAATTTACAATCAATGACAACCAAGACTTGTCAAATGCAATCGAATTACATTACGGGTCCTTTTTTTTTTTTTCCAAAAGTAGTACTATTTTTTTAAAATATTTTCCTGATTACCTATTTTAAAAAAATTATTTCCAATTCAACACTTTTCGAAGGAGCATTTATTCTCATTTTAATACTTTTCTTTTTACGTCTTTGATTTCTGTAGTATGAGTTAATATATAATATTATTAAATTCAAAATGTTTATAATTTTTTAATAATATTATGTAATATTATATTAATTTAATAAATAATTTTTATTTTTAAACTATGTGACAATTCAAATTTATGGAGTTGAGAGATAAGGAAAGAAACAGATGAGGGCATTCTCAATCTATTGAGTTCTACTCGAAATTTGAAATGCAATTGCATCCGAAGATATTTGAATTTTATTAATCTTAAAAGATTGATTCATGTTTAATTAATTTATTTTTTTGAGTCAAATTTAAATTAACAAAGGCGTTTGTCAAAAGTGCACGGTAGTTCCTTGCCAAATGTCATGTATGAATGGCTCCTATTTAAGTATCATTCAAACTTTGTACAGGGACTTAGACTTTGAATTCTCCTGATCTCGACACTGGCCATTATAACATATCTTCACTGGATTTGCCCGAGGTTGATAGAAAAAACAATATCAATTCCTTAACAGTAGGTCGAGAATTATTAAATTAAAATTTAACGGTATAAATATATTCATATATTTTTTTATAAAAAAAATATAAATATATTCAAATCGTTAAATTTTAATTCAACAGTTTTTGATCTCAATGTCATGGAACTGACATCGATCTCGATGTCAGCCATGCCTTTTCCATCTTCACTATCCATCTGATAAAAGAATACAACCAATGCAACAAAAGATAAGACTCGATCTCCAACTCTCGACCATTCCCGTCTCTTCTCAATTTGATCTCCCATTTCACGCTTCATCCTTCCTTCTCCTTGTACTCCTTAACAAAAGCCTATTCATTCCAAGCTAGAGCATAGATATCCACGAATTCTTGCTTAAGGCTTCTCTCTCTAACTCTCGATCTTCCTAAAGTTTCACCATATTTTCAGTCCTTACAATAAGTGAACAACGTGAGAAAAATGCAGCCACAAAACTCAAATACTCTTCTATACTCCCACCCTATAAGTGCCTAAGACCGTTTTGGTTGTCTATTTGCCCCATTCCATCCCATACTTGGCATGCATAAGCTGTCTCCATAATCTTTTTAAGTCTAAATTAACTACTACTTCCAATTTCCCATTAAAGGTTTGTTGAATGTCCTGAATAACCTTATTCTTGTGCATGGGAGGATGCACATAGGGGCAAGGGGGTCAATTGACTCCACTGAAAATAAAATTTCTGTAGAAAATAGTATAATTTTTTAGATATTTTTGTATTTTTGCCCTTATAAAATATATCTTTCAAAACAAATTGTCTCTATACTTTAAACAATTTACAAGTTTTGCCCCCACTGGAAGTAAAATTTCTTTAAAAAATAATATAATTTTTGAGATATTTTTTATATTTTTACCCTTATAAAATATATCTTTCAAAACAAATTGCCCCTATACCTCAAGCAATTTACAAGTTTTGCCCCCATTGGAAGCAAAATTTCTTTAGAAAATAGTATAATTTTGGGGGTATTTTTGTCCTTTTACCCCATAAAATATATCTATCAAAATAAATTGCCTATAAATCAAATATACTGTCTTTATTTATCGGCTTGACTCCACTGTAACAAAATCTTGAATTCGCCACTGTTCTTGTGTCTTCGTCTTGTTGGACCTGTTAACATTTAACAATGTTTAACTTCACCAGGTGAATCTTGGGTTTAATTCTCATTCCACCTTACAGAAAGTATCGATGTAATTTTTTAAGTTTTTTCACAGCACATGTCGAGGTAGAAAAAATAAATATGAAGTAGGTCAGTGAACTAGACAAAATACTTTTCATTACAGTCATTTTAACCTCCTTTAAAGAAAGAATTTTTCTTACAACCCTCAAGATTTCTCGAGAAATATATAGGCTTATTTTAGATTATCAAAATATGACTCTCTCTCTCTCTCTCTGTTCTTTTCGTCTATCAAAATGTATTTTTTATTGACTTTTAAATATGAACAACGTGCCTAAAATTTGTTAAATAAAAAATTAAATTTCGTTAATTTAAAATAAGTTTATAAATAATTGTGTTTATTTTTTTAATAGGCGTGGTTGTCTAAACGTGAATAATATGCAACAAAATTACTTAAAAAATTAGTAGTTTAAAAGACTAAAATAAGTTTATGAAAATTCCAAACCCACACAATCACACACACAATGAAAGTAATCACACAAGAGAATAACGAGGAAACCCTATCACAGGGAGAAAAACCTCTATTTACAATCCCACTATCAACGGGTTACAAGACTCTACTCAGACTCTCTACGAATCACTCGCACAAATCCTTTCGTCACTCTTGCTCGAATCACTCGATAAACCCTACAAGTAGACTTTTTGCCTCACACAGAAAGTGAAAAGAAAATACAAGACGAATTTAGAGAAAGAACATGAAAGCTCTCAATACTCAAAGACTTTTTCTCTAGGTCCCTATAATATGTTTTCCCACCTCTTACAATTACAGAGTTGGTTTCACATATATATAGGATTACAAAGTTGCCCTAGTTTGGCAAAATAGGAAATTAAATCCGAACAAAATATTCATAGCTCGATTCCTCGCGCTCCCATCATCCAGCCTGCGACCTGCACTGGAATTTTTACGCTTTAGGAAATAACACTGGCACACCCTCGGTCTCCCATCCTCTTGCCTGCGGACCTCACTGGAATTTCTGAGACACCTTGGCGCACCCGCGCGCTCCCTGCGGGCTGCCTGCGTGCTTGGAGCGCACCCGCGAGCTCCCCGCGCCGTGCTTGCGAGGTACACTGAAATTTCATTCACGTTCCAGAAATCTGCGTCCGAATTCTATTAGGTTTTGTAATCCTTCACACCAATTAGAATTCTTCAAAATCTTGGTCAACTTGATTAACTTTATCTCCTTAATTGTTCAGAATTCTTCAAATCTTCAATTTGCATCACTTTAGGAAACTTTAATAGCATTCCTAATTTAACTAATATTTTGATTGGATTTGCCACAAGACTTTACAGTTTATATATCATTCATTTTTTTATTTTTATTTTTTGGGGTATAGGTGCGCTATTTTTTTTAAGTTTAAATATGAGCAACATGCCTAATTGTAAAAAACAAAATAATAATAATAATATTATTATTAATTTTTGAAATATTTTTTAACTTTTTATATGATTAAATTATTAAAATTAATAAAAAAAATTAACAACATAGGGCCTATCTTTTAAAAGGTGAAATCTTAACCATGTGAATACTAATTTTTAAAACATAAAAAGGCTAGCGGTGGAAAGAACAAATGTCTACGGGAGCATTTGAAAGTTTAAATTTTAGTAATTTTTTATAGTTTATTTGTTAAAAGTTATTAGTTGTAATTTTTAGTACATTTGGTGACATAAGTAATAATTTTTAATAACTTTTAGTAACTTTGTATAACTTTTGAGTGTTTGGTTAAATTTTTAGTAAATTTTTGCAATTTTTAATAACTTTTGAGGCTCCGTTTGAGATGATAAAAAATTTTAAAAAAAAAATTAAAAATTTTAAAAATTATTTACTTTTTATTTTACTGCATGAATTACGAACTCACAACTTATTTCACTTTATCTCATTTTTGTCACTCCAAATGCACCCTAAGTAGAAAAGTGATAAAATTGATGTTTTATCAAATACTTAAAAAATAATTTTTGATAATTTTTTACTAAAAATCAAATTGTGAAACTGCGCCTAAAGATGCGTTTGGAGCGACGAAAAATATAATCTGGGTAATTTTTTGGTATTTGGTACGTAACTACCAAATTACGTTTTTTAAATATGAATAATGAAACTTTTTTATTTTTATGTCAGTTTTTTGGAGAGAAAAACCGTCTGAACGATTTTTTTGAGTTTGTCGGAATGATTTTATGTCAGAATTTATTGAACGTTATTAAAAAATTTTTGAGATTTGTAGAAAAATTATTAAAATTTATGGAATATTATTGAAATTTGTAAAAAATTTATTAGAATTTGTAAAAAATTATTAAGATATGTAAATATATATAAATTTATAAAAATTTTATAAAATACGAAGAGTATAAAATATGTTAAAAACTTTTAAAAATTTTTAATATTTTCTATCGCACCTAACACCCTCTAAGTAATTTTTACTCTCATATTTACGAGTCTCCGTAGATATTTACTTTGAGCTCGTAGAGCACATTGCAACACTGATATTTATACGTGTGTGTTTAGAATGATAAAAAGTGAGAAAAAATAAGATAAAATAAAAAAAATTATTAGTTCATAATATGTATAGTGCAATAAAAAAATTATTATAATAAAAATTTTTAAAATTTTTTATTGTTTGTTTAAGATGCCAAACAGTACCTAAGTTTACAAAAATTAATGTTCCGTATTTTATTCAGTAAATTAAAAATTTTAATTCTACAATTTAGTAATTTATGTTTATAGATATTTATAGAGTTATATATATATATATATATTTTTAACGCCAAACAGTGTTGTCCAAACAAGGTTGGCTGTGCGCAACAATGTCTGACAGACCCCCGTGAGCGAGAGGAGGACAACTTGCCAAACTGTCAATATCTGAAGAAAAGGCAGAGCTGACATCAAATCCCCGGATTCGATATCTGAAGCGATTCCGGTTCTCACTAGGAGTCATTCAGGTGTGTGTAATGTCTTTTTACCCCTAGCCCCTTCTGGAATCCAGCCCAAGCCAACCTTCCCAGGCCTAAAATTGTCTTTTTCATCACTCGCCTCCAACAACCGTACGTTTGAAATAACAAAAAAAAAAGAAAGATAAGGAGTGCATTTATAGTGGTAAAAAAAATAAAATGAAATAAACAGTACGTTTGGTATAAGATCAAATATTAAAATTTTTTAAAAATTATTTATTTTTTATTTTATTACATCATTTTTATCACTCTAGACACACCCAAAATGAGATAAATTATAGGTTCGTAATTCGTATATTGAGATAAAAAGTGAATAACTTTTAGAGTTTTTTAATATTTTTCACCGTTTTTCAAAATTTTTTATCATTTAAAACAGAACTAAAATGAAATAAATTAAAATAAGTTATAGGTTCGTAATTCATGTAGTAAGATAAAAAGTGAATAACTTTTAGAATTTTTCAATATTTTCACCGTTTTTTAGAATTTTTTTAAAATTTTTTGTTATCTCAAACAAAGTATGTTGTCGATGTGAAAAAGAGTTATTTTAACTGATAATAAATTTATGCTTCGTTTGGCATTGGTAACTGGTAGTTAGAGTTACTAGGTACTAACTTTTTATTTTTTTTTTAAATAATTAAAATTACCCTCTTATATTTTATACTTCTTTAAAATATTGAAGGAAAAAGGTAAGTTATTTAATAATTAACTATTAGCTAGTAACTGTTAACTAAAAAAAGTTACATTTTTTATTTCCCAAACTAAGCCTTACATTAACTAGTAAGGCTTTGAGTTTGCTTCTCAAATATTATTAGTTCGAGTTTTGAATCTTTTTAGAATTATTAAAGAGTTTATCTAGTCGTTAACTCAAAAATTTTAAAAATTAATTGAGATACTCATAAACTGATTCGAACATATTGAGTTAAGCCACCGAGTCTTCTATGGGTTTGTTTGGAGTAAGAAAAAATGAGATAAATTGAGATAAATTGTGGTTTGGAGAGAGTTCGTAATGCGTGCAGTGAGAGAAAAAAGTTGATGTGATATAAAGTTAACAGAGATTTATAGAGATTTTTGGAGATTTTCAGCCAAATATGACACACCAAACGCAGCCTATATGTATTATGGCTTTTTTTGCATTTAATAAAATACCAACTTTAAAAAAAATATATTGATAAAGAGTTGAACCTCTACAAAATATGAAACAACTTCACAAAATCTAAAAACTGTTAAAAATTAGAGTGCTAAATAAGTCCAAAATGTAAAAATGTTAATAGGGTTTTTTGGATATGTATTTGTAAAATAAAATATATATTTTTATAGATAATTAGAAAAACATTAAAATTTCTAATTAATAATTTAATCATTCTCTTTTTAATTTTTAAATCTATTCCAGCCAGAATAACTAGTTTGTTAGAGAAATTGTTATCTTTATTTTTTTTATTTTTTAGATTTTGTACAGGTGAGGATATTATTTTTGGAATTAAATTACTTCCTAATAGTTTAAAAAATAACAGTGACGTTTTCTTTTATTGTTAAGATGGTCCTGCCTTAAATCGAGTTTATATCACAACTTGCCAAGTCATGGCTGAGGTTTTATTATTTTTATTTTTTTCAGATAAACGGGCTAGATCAAGCGGTTGCATTTTGACCCAGTCACAGTCATGTACCTAAAATTGGGGGGCCCACAACATTTAATCATCGCTACTTGATTAATGTTACGGAAAAAAAAAAAAAATCTCATGCCAAAAATAAAATAAACAAAAAGAAAGGAAAAACAAAAGCTTCAAAAGATCTTTTGACAAAAAGAAAAGACAAAGAAAGGCCATCACAAAAGTAATTGAATTGTAAAATCTTTATCAATTAACGTAAATGCTATTAATTTAAACTTTTTTGGCATTATATAGTAGTAGAAACGAATTAAACATTTTTTGAATTGTCTGAGCTCGACTCGAGCTCAGTTCGTAATCAAAATGACCTCCAATGAAATTCGATCCGTGACTCATTTAGAATCAAACTCGAGTTTAAACTTAAAAAAGTTCAATTTAAAAGATTGTGAGCCAACTCGATATTATAATATATATTACAATATTTTATATATTTTTTATTTATTACATTTTAGGGACTAAGATAACGTTGTTTTGCCTTAATTAAATTATTCGCAAACTCATGTAGAGTTTAAACTCTTTTTTATCAAGGTAAATTCGAATTTATATAAAAGTTTAAATTGAGTTCGATCCAATATAAACAGATCGAGCTAAGGTCGAATAAGTTAAACTTTGACTTAACTTGGAGCTCAAATAAGTTAAACTTTGACTTGACTTGTCCTCTTTCCACCTCTAATTCTCACTATTTTAGCTTAAAAGATATTCACTGACTAAAAAATTCAAACTTTCTCGATAATATTACAGTTAACTTAAGTAAAAGTCACTAATGACCTGTTTAGCACATTAATTTTTTTTTTCAATATTTAATAAAAAATTATGAAAAAATTACAAATGTAATATTTTGCGTTTAGAGAAACTTTATAAATTTTCTAATTTTAGTGTGTAGTGATAATTTTTTTATTCAACTTTTGTACAAAATATGTAAAATAAAAAATTACAAAAATCAAAATTCACTAATATTTTGTGCGTCAAATAGATCCTAATTTAAACTCTTTCAGTTCCATAGTAACCCAGAAGAACTTTTGAGAAAAAAAAAATTTGCATGATTAGCGTCATAGTTTGAATCTCCAAAAGATTAAAAAAATTAAAAAAAGTTTTAATTTACTTTAATTAAATTTCGTTGTATATTATTTTTATATTATTTCAATATTAATTTAAAAATTTTTTGAAAACCCCCCCCCCCCCCCTTTTACCAATTTCGAAATGGAGATCACGTGATCAAACACATATAGCACTACCTCACTCTTGATTCGGGTGGGGTTGATCGTTGGGATGCCTCTGGCAGTATCCAAATTTAAAATAAAGAAGACACTTTCAGAAGAAATCAAGGCCGCTCTGATGGGCATCAACTTACGTGCAAATATTATATGCAAATAAATATACCTATACTAATATATAAATGGTGGATCGATTTTGATGTTTTTCCTTTTTTTTTTTAATTTTTTTGTGAAATTTCATACTGCCCTTTTCTTCTCTTAATTATTTTTAACAAATTTAAAAATTATAGAAATATTTAGTTGGCAAAAATCAATCAAAATTTACTAACTTTTACTAACTTTTTGTAATTTTTTCTAATTAAATTTTATCATATATTACTTTTACATCAAATCTTTATATTTTACTATACTTTTTGATTAAATTTTTGTCAAGCAAACACTCTCTCTATCTAAATTGCATCGCAAAAGCGACTACTATGGTATTACATCCCTCATCTTCTTGGTAGTATTATGAGAATAATGGAAAAAAAAAAGAAAAGAATTAACTATATTAATGTAATAATATAAAAGGTATTTTTTAAAATTTTTTTAATATTTTTATTTTTAATTTATTTGTAGAACCTTATCATTGGATGATGTAATTTTTAAAATTATTTTAAACTTAATGAGAAACTCGGTGTAGGTAAAAGATAACTGTCAATAAAAAGGAGTATAAGAAAAAAAAAATAATGAAATAAATTGTAGAGAAAATAAAAAAGAATATAAGAAAATAAGAAAAAATAAAAAAGAATGGATGGAACGAAGAATTGCAGTTAGAATGGGCTTCACGCGCATGGTGCGTGCCGGTGAGGCCTAGTTTGAAAAAAAAAAAAAAATTAGCTTCTTGAAAAAAAATTTTATTTTAACTTCGTACGCTTCGTTTGATAGCACAAAAATGTATAAAAATTTATCAAAAGTCATAAAATAAGTATTTGGTAAAATCTTAACTTTTTTTACTTTTTTACTCTACTACAGTAATTTACTTCACTCAAAAGTTACTAAAAGTTTTATCAAACGCACAAAAATTATTAAAAAGGGCCAAAAATTTTACCAAAAATCTAAAAATTACAAAAAAATACTAAAAAATGTAACATATTTTATCAAACACACCAAAAATTACAACCAGTAATTTTTAATTAAAAATTACTAAAAATTATATTTCCAATCGTCCTCCTGTAATTTTTTTATTATGCCTTTGCTTATTTGTCATTTTTATCTCTTAAAATTTAAAAAAAAATTAAAATGTTAAGATATTAAGACTGTGTTTGGTAAAATAAGTTGGCAGATTTACCTACCAACTACTAACTTTTTGAGTTTTTTAAATAACTAATTTATCTTCTTACATTTTATATATTCTTTTAAACATTAAAAAGATAAAAATATCAAATTAATGAAAAAAATTAATAAAAAAATTAATTTTTTTCCCTTTTTAAATAAAAAAATTTAATCTTTTAATAATTAAATAGCAGCTAACTTGATTTTTTTTTTCCTTCCCAAACGCATCCTTATCATTAAACAGTTGTGGAAGCTCCCAAACACATCCTGATCATTACGTGTGAGCTGAGGTACACCAATTGACCAAACCCCCTGTAAGAGTCGCATCGATTTCTTTGTTTCTCTCCCCCTCTGCTGCTCTGCAAACTCTCTCCTTCAGAGAATCATGGCGCTGCAGCTTTGGGAGACCCTTAAAGAGTCAATAACGGTTTACACCGGCCTCTCTCCGGCGACCTTCTTTACAGTTGTTGCTTTGGGCGTTGCCATCTACTACCTTCTCTCAGCCTTATTTGGTTCCTCCGATCGTCCTAATCAGAGGTCCAGCAGGGATTTGCAAGAGGAGATGCAACCTCTGCCTCCTCCCGTTCAGCTTGGAGAGGTCACTGAACAGGAATTGAAGGCCTACGATGGCTCGGATCCCAAGAAGCCTCTCCTCATGGCAATCAAAGGTCAGATCTATGATGTGTCCCAGAGCAGGTATATCTGTAGATTTTATTTTTTTTAATTTTCTCTTTTTATTGTTTAGCATCTGGGTTTTATGGACGATTGATGTTTTTGTGTACGTTTTGGCAATTTAGATTTTGTCTGTGTGAATTTCAAGTATTGACCTTGAGGTCTGGAACTTTTAGCTTCTGATAATTGTAAAGGTTGTGTGTGAAATTTGGGCATTAATTGGTGGCTTGGATGCCTGTGAAGTGAGTGGTTGCTGACTCACTTCTGTTATTTTGCTTACTAATTCACTATATTTATTTTCCCTGCGTGATCACTTTTGGTCGATGAATCTGATGCTGCTTATTTTCTCTGAAAAATCACATACTTTTCTGGGATTCTAGGGATTGTCCTTGCGGGAAAGTAGGAGAGAAGGAAATAAAGGTTAAAGTTTGCCGGAAGAGGAGGAGAAAAGAAGGGAAGATGGTGTTATCCTTCTCTCTTCTTTGGATCATGGAAGAGGAGAAAAGATAGATCTATCCTTTTCTTTTGTCTGGGCAAGTTAGGGAAGAAAATAGAAAGAGACAAACTGTTTTGTGATGCATGTGAGAGGTCCCCCCCCCCCCCCCCAAAAAAAAACCAAAAAAAAAAAATTAGTTGTATTAGAAGTTGGGGCAAGTGTTTATTAACTTCCTGCTTTTTCAATCCAAAATCTCTCAACTTTTGGATAGTTTTATTGGACCCCACCCCCCCCCCCCCCCAAAAAAAAAAAAAAGGAACTAGCCTTGCTTTTAGCAGGTGAATAGATTATTTGAATTAGTAAAATATTCAACTCATTTGAATATCTTGGATTTTGTTTACACTCTAATAGTCTACTGATTTTGGCTTGAAGAGCAACATCTGCACTTCTTAAACCCAGGACAGAACTAGGAATGTTATTTATTTATTTTTTTGGGTGGGGGGTGTGGGGTTGTTAATTAAAAAAAAAAGACAGTCTATAATGAATTTTTAACTTAGGGGGGAGGGGCAAATAACCATATTTAAAATTTTTTAACTACAAAGCAAGTTATCTAAAGTAATTATATGAGTCGAGGGGATCCCTTCCTAGTTCCTTCCTTGCCAGTGTTGCCACCACCCCTCATTTTTTTGTTGGTGCGGGGCTGTCCTTAATGCACTTCTGGGTGTTAGCCATTTATGGCAGAAAAATGTGTATATATTTTTCTCGTTCCTCTGTTTGCAGCCAAATCAAATGAATCTACTCCTCTTCTTTTGGGTGTTGTATTACGGGGGCATCAGAGAGTCCTTGCATCATATAAAAATCTAATATTAATAGTCTATTCTGTTTATAAACCTTTGAAGGCCAGCTATTGCTATTTATAGTCTGTCAATAAAATCACTAAATGCTATTTTTCAATTGGAGATTGTATTCTATTGTCCTTAGCTTTCATTTCAATGTCCATACTCTCTAGCTTTTTCCCATAGTTGGAGTTTATTGAAACTTGAATTGTTACTTTATTTTTCTCTTGTTAGTATTTGAACAAACTGTTTTTGGTGTTCCATAAATTTATACAATTGCCCCTTTTTTTCCCCAGCTGTTTTCTTCTTTTGCTTACTGGATCTGGTGTTTGATTCATGTTCTTCAATCAAAATCAGTTACTAGGCATGAATAATTCTGTAATGATCAGTAATCAGAGTGTAAAATTGCAGTTACTGCTGGGTTAGGTAACTTATCCATAGCATCTTTTAAGAAATATTTCGGTAAGACGTGAAAAATATATCATCGTCTCGTGTCTGGCCATCTCAATGTGAGTGTCGTTGAACTTCTAATTGGTTTGCATTTAAGCTCTTTTCATTTGCAATATGTTTTGTTTGATCAATACCTAAGCTACTGATTTTTGATTGCGTTCAAACTCATAATTTATTTCAGGATGTTTTATGGACCTGGCGGTCCTTACGCCTTATTTGCCGGGAAGGATGCTAGCAGAGCTTTAGCAAAGATGTCCTTTGAGGATAAGGATCTAACTGGGGATATCTCCGGTCTTGGTCCATTTGAACTTGAAGCATTGCAAGATTGGGAGTACAAGTTCATGAGCAAGTATGCGAAGGTTGGGACTATTAAGAAGACGGTAGCAGTAACTGATGGGTCATCCAGCGGTGAACCTGCTGTGGCAACCGATCATACTGTTGACAAGCCAGCGGAGAATGGCCAGTCCGAGGATGCAGCTGCTGTTGAAACCAAAGAACGCTCCTTGGATGCCGATGCTGTTGAAACCAAAGAACGCTCCTCGGATGCCGATGCTGTTGAAACCAAAGAACGCCCCTTGGATGCTGATGCCAACAAAGAGTAATGTTGTCCAGGAAACTCCATTACAGCTGTTGGGAACTAGGGAAACAACTTTTGATGTGGTAATGTTTGGATGCTTTTGTTTTGTAAATGTTTATTTTCCCCATCTGGAATATATACCGCACTAGAACTGCATTAATATCCAATAATACGGTGGGTGTGTTGTTAACTTCCGCGGATTTGGAGGCAATATATATATTATATTTGGAGTTGATGGCGAAGTTTTTAAGTGAATTCCCTCTTAGTTCTAGGTTCTTCTGAATAAGCGGCCCTCAGCTGAGGCAGAGTTGTTGCAACGAACACACGAGTAATAGAACAAGGATTCTTATTTAGTTTAGTCATTTTTGTGATGTTCATAGCCATTCAGAGGCCGGACAACCTATGGCCAGTACGGAAAAATACAAAGTTGCTTGGATTTGCTTTTCTTTATGCCAGGAAGGAATAATAGTTTAGGTTAAATTTGATTTTTCATTTTGTAATTTGAAAATAAGAAAAATAGTTTAAAAAGTATTTAGTTATTTGTATTTTTAAAATTAGTTTTAGAAAATAGAAATTGAATTTACATATGAAATGTAAAATGATAAAAAATCGTTTTAAGTATTTTTAATTTAAAATAAAAAATTTAAAATATGAAAAATAAAAATTATTAAATCAAATATGGTTTTTTGCTTTTTTTTTTTATTTCGAAATTTTTAAAACATATAAAACGTATGAAATGAAAAATAAAAAATAAATATAGTAAAAGAAAAAGAAAAATATAAATTAAATGGCACCTTAATTAAGAGTGGAAGTATATTAAAGCATTACAGATTTCTATATTTCGGTTCTGGTAGTATTTTTTGTCACCAGGACTGAATCTTATATATATATATATATATATATATCATCGAAGAATTACGGATCTGAATCAATACTAAGGGGCATTTGAAGACACAACTCTTAGTAATTTTTAGTATCTTTTATAAAAAATTGTTAGTTATAATTTTTGGTGTGTTTGATGAAGGAAATAATAATTTTTAGTAATTTTTAATAACTTTTAGTAATTTTTGAGTGTTTGGTAAAATTTTGGGTAATTTTTAGCAAATTTTGATAATTTTTAACAAATTTTAATAATTTTAAGTAACATTTGTGTATTTGATAAAAATTTCAATAAATTTTGAGTGAATCAAATTATTACAGCAGAGCAGAAAAATGGTAAAATTAGCACTTTGCCAAACTTCAACTCCACAATTTTTGACTAATTTTTACACAATTGTACTTCCAAACGGGTCTAACTTATGGTGCATCAATTAACCCAAAAAAAAAATAGCAGTAGCGCGTCTTCCTGTAAATTAATTAAGGAAACTATGGTTAGTGGTAGCTGAATGATCAGCTTTGTGTCAAGAACTAGCAACGTATCCAATTGACATTTGAGATATGTGGCTGGTAGTAATTTTCAGGTGAAGACACTGCTTTGGTTAAAAAAAGGATTTTTGTTAGACGAAGGCACAAAAGAATTGGACAAATTTTAGAGGCGTGCGAGTTGCGGTTGATAGGAAAAGGGGTTGGTATTAAAAAAAAATACATTTAATTAAAATTTATTATATAGATTCTCATGATTTAGATTAAAGTATAAAATTGATTAAAATTTTTAAATTTAATTAAAATTTTATTTATAAGTCAAATTTGATTAAAAAAATATTTTTACAAAAATAGATAGATAAGAATACTTTTTTTTTTTTATCAATTTTATGTCAAAATGAAACATTATTTTATTTTTTAAAATGATTTATTTTGTTTCTATTTTTTAAATAATATTTTTTGAATAATCATACATAAGCATATATAGCAAGTGTGACATAAACCTAATTAAATTTAACATTTTTTGATGATTTTGTATTTTAATTCAAATCACAAATGAGTTATTTATTAACTTTTAAATTAAAAGTAAGAATAAATTGTAATTCTCTCTATATAATGATATGAAATATATATATATATATATAATGGTACATACCCAAGTGGAAAGAAAAAAGCTTATAAGTTTGGATTATGAGCCTGCTAAATATCATTATAGCTGAACGGTAATTCTAGAATAAGGGGTTATAAATGATAACTCAACAATAATGACGTGGAAATTTAATTAGCACAAAATTGTCAATTTTAATTTTTATTTTAATAGGAGTTGACAAATTAAAAATTATTAAAAAGAGTAGAAAGGTAAATTTTTCAAATTCTAAAAAATTAAATTAATTTTAACTATAGATCAATTTATATTATATACGGCCATAAAAATTGTAAGTCTAATTATCTTTTCGGAATTTCTTTTAGAATAAGCATCTTTTGCACTTGATTCGGGCACCTTAAGGCAAATAACCAAAAAGTCTTCTAAATAGTCGAAGTAAATCAAATCAGGTTGTCACGTATAGAAGACATGGGCCTTGACATTTCTTTGGTTAAAGAAGCCAAGTAGGACTTCAATAAGTCAAATAGATCTCCCAAATAAACAAAAGGGAAAAAGAACCTCAGTTTGCTTTTCACATTCATCTTTGCGTCATCTCCAACTTTATATATTGGAGCAGCCTGCACAGAGAGAGAGAGAGAGAGAGAGAGAGGGGTTGTGTTTCCGCTTTAAGGTTTGACAATTAGGAAAAATTAATAAATTTTTATGTAAAACAGGTGCATTTAGAGTTATAAAAAATGAGATAAAATAAGATAAGTTGTGAGTTCGTAATTCATACAGTAAGATAAAAAATAAAAAAAATAAAAATTTTTTAGTATTTTTCATAGTCTTTTAAAGTTTTTATTACTTCAAATAGAATTGTAACTGTTTGACCCAATTCTTATAAGGTTATTCGTGAGAACAAAGAAGAATCCAATGGTCAAATGTTGATTTTTCTATTTAATAATTTGGTTTACTTTTTGTGAGAGAATCGGTGCAACTAATGAACCACTAGAAATCAACACTCTTGTGTGGTTATGTAATTTGTGTCTTTTGGAACTCAGCACTCCCCAAGTTTCATTCTCGGCTAGCTTATGATGCTAGCCTTCTGTTGAAGGCTAAGGTTTCGTTAATTATTTTCAATGACATGTCATTACGATCTTTTTCTTTCACAAGGAAACTTGGAGAGATTATCATAAATAATCTTCCTAGCATCTTGATTCTCGTCAAGATGTGAGGAGGACGGATTTGTTTGAACAATCTGCAGAAACAAGTACTATTTACACAACCACTGAAGGACCCAAGGGGGACGGGTCGGGGCTACGCCCCCCAAACTCTCAATTTTCAACTATATATATTAAATTGAAAATTTTCAAATTTAACCCCCTCCAATCCCATTTCAAAGTTGACCCCTTCCAACCCCCCCAAAAAAAGCTTAACATAAAGTATAATATAAATAAAATTTTGATAAAAAATGTTTTTAGGGGATGGAATATTTAGAGCTTTGATTTTAACCATAGAATAATATAACTTATCCCCTCCAAGTAAAAATCATGCATCCGTTATTGTACATAGCTAATTCAAATGCATATAAAATATTAACTTGTATGAAATTATAGATCGAATACAAGACATGCAACCTACTTATTAAGGTTTGGTGGCTTAATGCTTGTTCCCAAAAAAAAAAAATAATAATTAAATATATGTGTATATATATTTTTAATGAACCATTGAATCCAAAGAACTGATAGCATCGTTTAAGCACAACCCCAAAATGGCTAAATTCTATGTTTCTTTCTCCGCATCATTTACTTCCTTTATTAAATTTTTTCGCATGCTTAACAAAAGAAATAGGTACATTGAAAGGGACATTATTGGACCCAAAAAAAAAATGAAGTCAACGTTTTCCATTTTGAAAACTCGAAATTAAACAGCTAATCCGCTCCTATAAATAGACTTCCACCAGCCAAAACTTACTTCCAACAGCAGAAAAACTGCTTCGCCTGTTGTGAATCTTCTCTCTCTTTTTGCCTCTTACTTTGCATTACCCGCAGCATGAGAACCCAAAATTTTCCAATCCTTATAATTCTCATAACCATGTTCATTCTAGTCCATGGATCCAGGTGTCGGCACATCGGTCACCAGCCTAGAAATGAAGAAGCAGAGCGAAGATTGAGAGCCAAGTTTGAGTCTACGTTCTTCCGTTATTTCTCTACCATTCCTCAGTATCCACGAGCTGACAATCAGAAGGCTACAGTGCATACAGTTTCGCACCGGACTGTTCCCGGCGGACCAAACCCCCTTCACCACTGATCGAGTTCATGGAAATGATCACAAGCCTCTGCTATCATTTCAATGGTAGATAAACATTTATTCATTTTGGGTTTTTTTTTTTTTTTTGGCAATGTATATTAGGATTTTGTTAAGTTGAGTCGCGCAATCACAATTGATGGATATCAGCAGCTGATCTGTGCGGGGCTAACCGTTAATCTCTGTGTGTGTGAGGGTCCCGCACATATCAACTGCTTATGGATTATATCAAGCATTTCAGGATAAAGTGAGAGATTCTCTTGTGTATTTGATGAAGATCTGTATTTTTAACTTCATAAAAACATGTTGTTTTGAGATGATCAAAGGTTCATTCAGTGCCATGATGCATGGAAAGACTTTTGATGCTTTTTGACTTTTCCGTTAAGCAGTTTTAACGTTTGATGATTAGCAGTCTGACGAAAAGAGAGAATTGAAGGGGTTGATTCATATGCTCTGCTGATGTTCTGTGGAAAGAAACTTGGGAGTTATTTCTCAATGACTTCGATTCCTTTGATGGATCACAGTGGGAGACGAGGGAAGAGAGCGAGAGAGTTAGGGATCAGAATTAAATAGAAACAACGTACTTCTACTCGCGACTCCAGCCGCTGAAGTCGCCCCCCGCTTCAGCCCCTTCTTCTTTTTAAGACCGCACCACTTCTGATGATCTGATATGCCGTGATTTTTTCAATATATATATATATATATATATTATATATTGGAGGACAATTCAAAAACCATTGCGGCCGGATTGGATTAATATTTTAATATTTTATTTTTAATTTTGCCATTCTTTTAACCTAAACTATAAATAGTGATTTAGAGTTTTTTTGTTTTGAAGAACAAAGTATTCTTAATTTAAAATTGAAAACATTTAAGTATTTGTGCTTTGTTCACCTAAGTTTTGAGATTGATACTTGTTTGTTTGGGTTTTGATTGTGTGTTAATCTTTTTTTTGCTATATACTTTACGTCAAATTAAGAATAATTTTTGACATAAAAAATTAAGATAATAAACGCTCAAAAATAACAATATATATATATATATATATACACACACACTAAGCAAATATCATTAAAAAAAAAAAAAAAAAGAAAGAAAGAGGAGGGGAGGAGAAGAAGAGAGAAACAGTGAAAAAATTTTGAGTTGAAATGTTGGTTAATCTTAAGAGTTAAGAAGTTTAGAAGCTGAAAGAAAAATAATTTGATAATTGTGAGAGGCTGCAGCCATCCTCTCCACCCTCACAATAACTATAAGAAACTGTACTTTTGTTCAAATAAGAACTTTAGTTTAGTATATATGTATGTATATATATATATATTTGTTTTAATTAATCATCTTTTCATTTATTTAATTTTCTTCTAAGATAAGGCTTAAATTTGTGAAACGATAGTTCTTGCTTTCGCATTTTTCTCCAATCAAGCCAGACAATTTGGAATCCATTTCTTGCAAAGGCTTGTTTCTTCTCTCGTTTCGTTGTTTCCCACGTCTTTCATCTTTTTGTGCTGTTAAAATGCAATAGCAGGAACCAATCATCAACTCTAGTTTTAAATTAAGCAACTACGTACTTTGTTATGAAACAAATAATCGAGAGACAAGGCACCGTTTGATAAAAAAAAAAAATTTAGCATAAATTTATCTATTTTTATTATAAATTTACTAATTTTTAATAAAAATCTACCAACTTTTGACTAAAAAACGAAGGTCAAAAATTATTAAAAATTAAACTTCTAAACCGCTACTCAATTTACTCTTATTTTTCTCTTAATTACATTAATAAACATAAAACAATACCTTTTACGTTAAATTATATTCTTTTAACATTTCGCACCCAAAAAAACTAACACGAGTATAAGAATTTATTACTACCGTTTTAGCCCGTAGATAAGATTTACCAAAGCCAAAACTTGACTTCCCACAACAGTTGTCCTTAAGTTTGGTCCGGAAACCGTTAGTTTTAGGTTTTTCTTTTATATATATATATATATATATATATACACACATATTTCTTTCACTAATTCTTTTTTTTTTATAACTTTTAAATATCTTAATTGTATTCATAAAAATTGTAAAAAAATTAATTATAAAAATAAAAATTTCACAATGAAAAAACTGACTAACTCGTACATGATTTTTTTTTTATATTTGGAAGCATTGCTTCGATTTTTTTTTTATAAATGAAAAAAACGTGCCTAAAAGATACAATATATATATATATATATATATATTTCATTATTTATTAAACTACTTTTTAAGCCAATCTATTATTGCACTTTACAGCCTTGCGACTCGATTTGCATCCGAGCAGGCTTGAATTAAATTTTCATATTTTCCAGTGAAATAAAACCTGAGTTAAGCACTGCATTATCTTGTTGTAAAGTACAACTACTTAGTGCACGGTTGACCACGACGTTACAGACGAAACGAATGAGAGAGATGGTGGAAAGTGGAGTAGATAAGGAAAAGGGAAAATCGTGAGAGTACGGCAATGTCACCTTCGACACGTTTGGATTTCTCGAATTGCAAATCTGGAAGCTTGGCTACACGTGGTTTTGGATCTCTTTTGTCGGATTCTCCCCCGATCAAGAGAGAGAGAGAGAGAGAGAGAGAAGAATAGGGGAGTCCGACAAGAAGTGGAGGGGATAGAGCAGAGGTAAAAGGTGCAGGGGGACACAGTTTGGAGGCAGATCGCCGGAGAAATTTAGGGTTCCGGTGAGATGGCGGAGGAGAAAGCGTCTATGGACTGGCTTCCTCAGGGTTGGACCGTCGAAACCAGAGTAAGGAAGAATGGGAAAAAAGACCGGGTAATTTCTCAATCTGCCTCTGATTCTGGCTCCAAGTACTTCAAATCCTTGCCCTGTTACTGTGATTTTGCTGTTGGATTTGGGATTTTTTAGCTTTCTGTTCTCTGATGCTTTGCTTGGTAAAATAAAAATTAATTTTTTTTGTTTCTCATCGACTATCACCTTCTAGCCCCAAATACTTCAAATCCTTGCCCTATTATTGTGATTTTTTAGCTCTCTGTGCTCTGATGCTTAGCTGGGTAAAAGAAGAATTAAAATTTTTATGTTTCTCATCGACTATCACCTGTATGTAACGGGATAGTAGTAAATGTTTGTCTGTATTGTTTGGAAGACTCCAGGAGAGGGCTAATGATTTTAGCTTTTAGAAGGCAGTAGTTCCTGTTGAATTGATGTAGTTCTCCAAGCATTTGTGTGAAGTGCTTTGTTCACACCCCCTGGTGATAAGCTATAAAATTTTGAGCATTTAAATGAAGTGATAGATTAGCTGCATCATTTCTGTGTGACGGTTCTCAAAGAATCTGTTTTTTATGAAATGCTTTCTTCCAAAAATTGTGGATACAAAATTATGGAAATTAAAATGAAGCAAAATTTAAGAAATTGGGTTTTTTTTAAAGTGTTTTAGTTGACTTTCAATTTTGTAGCCAATCCATTCCTAATTTCCAAGACGGGCTAGTTGTAGAGAGTTTTTAGAGATTGTCTGCAAACTGACTTTGCATGGTGTTTTGTATCTCTGATCACTGGATGCACAGCAGAAAACACCATTTGGAATTTTTGATTTGCCAATTTGACTGGAAGCATTGTTGTTGATCTCACCAATGGGAACTTTCATTGTTCTGTGAAATTTTGTTATATTTTGGAAGAATGTGAGTTGACTTCTGAATTGAGATATGCTCACTTTTTTAGGAAAACTTGTGCCATTTAGACGGGATTCTTAAGTATCTGGGGGACCTCCATAAGATGATAGCTTTGCTTCTTAGAACAATTTCTTTTGTTCTAAGTATGACTGTGTTTCTGTGTATTGTAGTGCTATACTGATCCCTTAAATGGACTCAAATTCTTTTCCAAGCCAGAGGTGTTGCGCTATCTTAACAAAATAGAAACAGACCACCAAAGAGCAGATGGGAAGAGAAAAAGCAGCCACGAGTTCTCTGCAATCAATGTTTGTACCAAATCTATATGCTTTAAGTTTATTTATGCTTTTTTTTTTTTTTGGGTTCTTCGATATTGTTTTACTTTAATTGGATGTTTGATCATTCAACCACTGGAGATTGTAGTTGACAAGAGTGTGGAAGAAAGGTTTCCTTCTGCCTTGTCCAAGGAAATTAAAATAAGAAAAAAATTTGTGTGAGGTGAAGATACCTGTTAGTTAACCCTGATTTCAATTCTGTCCTTGTCTTCTTTTGTACCTCCTCCCACAACTTGCTTGTTTGAAGTTTTTGCTAGACTTCTTATCTGCACCATCTTTACAAATTAGTTGACTACAGGATATCTTGTTAGTGTCACTACACTGGTAAATCAGTGCAGTCTCTAATTTATTATTGTTTCTCTCATGTTATATCGATCTTGTTAGTGGATGTGGGTTCCACCAATTGGCACTCCACTACGTTAAAACTAGTGCTCTAAATGAGTCGAACCTGATGTTGTTTGGGCTCGGCTCATTTAGGAGCCGTTTGGTAACGCTGTCATTACGTTTATTTGTTTATGTTTTTTATTTTTTGTTGTCTGTTATCTTTTTTTTTTCTTGAAATAAAAATTGCATATAGAAATACAATTTTGTTTACAATTGCTAATTTTTTATTTTCATAAAATATTCAATTTTATTATTTTTTAAAAATTAATTGAATTTAATAAATATATTTTATATTAATTTAATTATATTATTTATTAAAAACAATTGAATAAAATATAAATATATATCATTTAATCCAGTAAATATAGAATATATTAACTATAATTTAATTATATTATTTACTAAAAATAATTGAATAAAATACATTTCTCAATAATTTAAATAGTTTAATTATGATATTTATTAAAAATAATTTAATAAAATATGTCTATTATTATTTAAATTAATTATTAAGTTAAATTAAATAATTTAATTATAATATGTATTAAAAATAATTTAATAAAATATATTTATATTAATTAAATTATTTATTAAATTAAATTAATATATTTTATTTTATTATTTACTAAAAATAATTTAATAATATATATTTCTTATTAATTAATTTTTCTAATTTAATTTAATTATTTATTAGAAATAAAATAATAGTAGATATTACATATTAATTTAATTAATTTAATTTAATTATATTATTTATTAAAAATAATTTTAGTTTAATAAAATATTTGAATAAAATAATTTATTCTAATATGATGTGACAAAAATGGATAAAGTATTAGAATTGATAAAATTTTTGCAACAGAAAAAAAATAGCGGGTTCACTCACATAATATCTTGAATGAATGAGAAGAAAAAAGTTATTACACGATCATTCGAAATCTTTATTTTTGTCCAAAACTAGATTCTAAGACTAGTAATTCCGATTATCTTTTCTTTTGTATTATTTATATTATAGGTTCTACATTTTTTCTTTCCATAAACAGAGTGAAAACACATTTTCTTTCTTTTCGTTTTTCTATTTAAGTTTTCATTTTTTTCGAAACAAAAAAACATAAAAAGATTTAACAAATATGTTTCTGTTGCCAGTTTACAAAATTTTGAAAACATAAACAGAAAAATAGAAAACAAAAACGTTACCAAATGGGGCCTTAGTAGTAAATGAGCCCTATGTTTTTTGTTCAAGCTTGACTTGTTTGTAAATGAGCGAGCTCGAGCGAGCCTTATGATGAGTCCAAATTGTTCATGAACAAATCTTCATTGGTGTTCTTTTGTATTATAATTTTTTTTTTTTTAACTACAATCAGGTACATTTCTGTATGTCCTAAGAAATAACTTTAAATTATTGTGGTTTATATGTCATATCTATTATATTGTCAAAAGTAATTACTAACATAGAAATATTAAATATGTGTGATTGTTAACTTGTATAGATATAGCATATAAATTTAAAATATTATTTTGGGACATGATAGTTTAAATAGTAATTAATAATATAGAAACAGTTCAGTTCAGCTGGCCTTAGTTAAAACTGGAGAGCTCGAAAGGCTTGCATCAAAGCCAGCAGAGCCAACAGACAAATGCAGTAATATTGGTGGAGTTGAAAGAGACTACATATGCCGTTTAGCATGCTGACTAAGTTCAATCTGTCTTTCTTTTTAATTTGTTTTATTTTGCATATTGTTTCCAAATTCTTTTCTTTGTTTGATTCATTAATGCGGCCCACCATGCAAGATTGGTGAGTATGACAATGAACAGGATTGAAGAAAATTGACAAGACTATTCCTTTTTTTTTGGGGGGGGGGGGAGCATCTTATGAACTTACTGGTGTTTTGAGGTCATAATGCCTTAAAAACTTCTACCTATTCCATAAAATAGTATCTTATGAACTTACTAGTGTTTTGAGGTCATAATGCTTTAAAAACTTCTACTTATTCCATAAAACAACTTATCCTTGTTACTCCTTTAGGTCCATGCAGCAGGTTATCAAACCTGCCGTCTTCAAGTACTTTGGTGATGGCCTTTTGGCTTCTCCACCTGGAGAACATTACTTATTTGTGGTGCTAGGCGCAATTTTGTTAACGTCAATAAGAAATTTGGGGAGACGTTTTTATGCTTACTTGTTTATACTTATTAGTATTAATGAACTGTTGCCAACTTGCATAACATATGGTAAGTTTGTAACTCTTGCCTGCCATTTTTACACAGATGGTTCTGTGAAATGTTAGAAGGTAATGGCTCTATATTTTTGTTAATTATCTCAGTTCCATTGTATCTCTCGGTTTCGATTTACTTATCTTAATATTTGAGACTTAGACAATCTCAAACCCCTAAGTTGCATCCTTTATATCATTTCACAAATATTTCCTTTAAGAATGAGAACTTCCCCAGCCCCCCAACCCTCCCTCTTCCCCTCTCCTTTGGATTTATATTCTTATGATCTGGTGAGCTGTGGAAGCTATAGTGATTGGTTCTCCTCTTGCATGAGCATGTGTGTTATTTGTGCCTTGCCAGTTGAGCTATTGTAGAGCTTCAAACTTATTGATTTGAAGTGTCAGACACTTCTTGTCTTATGTATTCTTTTATGTTTCTCAGTCATCTGCTGCAGCTGAACATCTAATTTCAGCAGACAGCAGAACCAATGGACGGATAACCAGACTTCAAAGCTCAAAGTTGGTTGGAGCATTGAAGGATGAAGAAATCCATGAATCTTGTACAGGTGATTATATATCCCTTTCTGAACATACTTCTGATGTGTATAAAGTTCCAAACTAGCAACTTCACTTGAAACTATGATTAAATGCCTTCTTGGTTTGTGTCATCTTCCATTTTCTCTCTGTTCTGTAGGTTATTCTATGTGTATTTTGTTATTAAATATGTTGAAGTTCGTAGATTAAAAACATTACTCGGCTCTTATAAGAATGCCTCTTCTCTAAAAATGAATGCTCATTACCTTGCTTTGGAAAAAAAAGTATAACGTAGTCATTTAGTGGAGTTATTAAATAAAATGGGAGGCTGTTCTGGTCTGATATCTCTACCCTTTGGCATATTAGGACCTTGGGTTCTCTGATCTGAAATACTGCTGCAGGTAGGAAAGAAACTTCAGTGAGCTGTTTTAACCTGGCAGAGTCCATGGATTTAGAGCAAAGGGAGAAGAGTCATCCTATTACTGGTGCATCTGGTTCAGCTACAGAAGTTGGGGCCCTTCCAAAAAAGGGACCAGAAAATGTTGTGGAAGATGCTGAAAGTCAAAGAATGCAACGTGGGCGTAATGGACTGAATGGCAAAAAAAGGCCCGACTTGCCTCGTCGGGCTTCAAAACGACTTGCTGGAATTGAAGTTGACCCACTTCCAGAGCTAAAAAACAATAACCGCGCTCGTCGAGTTTCAGCTAAACAGTTAGATGTGGCAGAAGCTAGTACGGCTAGGAATTTGGGAGAATCATCTGCAGCAGAAGGGTGTGCTGAGAAGACAGATGCAATGGGTAATGCTGATGAGAAGCAAGGGTGCCCTGTTGTTTTGCCTCGAGGGAACCCATCCATGCCGGAAGAACATGGTGTACAGGTTGAAAATGATAACAAGACAGATAAACCAGGCTCACCTATCAAGGTATCTTTGAATGATTTGTGGACGGACCCATGCATTGAATTTGCTATTAAAACTCTCACGGGTGCCATTCCAATAGGAGACGAGAATAAGGGTGACGACAATCCATCTTCTCTTGAACTGCCGTTTGGAGATTCATGGGGGGACCCGTGCATTGAATTTGCAGTGAAGACTCTCACTGGTGCAATTCCAGTGGTTGATGATTTGGGTATTCAAGATTACCTTCAGCAGCAACTCACCTCATCGGAAGATAAAGGATCGAACCTTTCAGATGTTATGTTGCAGCATTTTGATGCCACGGAGAAACCCTTGTATGGCCAGCAGGAGGCTCTGTTGACATCAATGTCCTCCTCCCACGATGGAAATTCTAGCTTAGGGAATTCGGGTGATGCCGCTCTTCATCCTCATTCCCAGGAAAGACTAAGTAAGGAAAGCCGAAGACAGACAATCCGCCAGTAGAAGACTTGGTCTGAAGACTAACTTTAAAGTCTTGCACATAGAGAGTTTCCAGGCATTTAGTTCGTGTCACCCAGTGAAGCTAATTATTTTCTCCCATCTGGCTTTGTTTTAGAATCTTCTTGGAAGTAAATGAACTTTGATGTGTTCTGGTCTTCTAGTCAGCTTGGCATGTTCCCACCATCTGTTGTGTCTTGGATAGCACATGTACTTTTTCTTCCAGTTCTATTTCTGTTACCAAGTGTAGTTTACCATGGAGAGCTTTAACTTTTGGTGATCCTGGTGGTAGGCTTTCATTGGTATCGATCTGTAACTCTCCAAGTTAGAAGAATTTTGTGCTAGTTTCTTCATTGAAATGTCTTTTAATTGCATTATCATTACTGTTTTGTTATTTTAATTATACTAAGAGACATTTTGTTCCTTTTTTTTTCTTCCTTTGGCATGGAAGAAATTATGCAGTAAGGTTATGTTTGGCTGGGGGAATTGAGGTGCGGAGTTATAATTATACATTAAGGTTATCGATGGATTGAGGTAGTGAGAGATTGGATTTATGGGGCCTTGACAATATGGTGTAAGTTTTCCCACTTCATGTTGAGACTCAATTAGTCTCGATGTCAAACAGTTATTCCATGCTTCATGTCGTTAGGAATGTAACACAAGATTCATGTTCTAGGAATATGGTATAATTTTTCTCAAGATTTTTTTGTATGGAGATAGATATCACATACCCAAAATTGGCATATAGAATACAATTGGTTTCAGGAAAACTTCTCAAAAAAATAAAATAAAATAAAACAAAATAAAATAGAATAAAATAAAATAAAAAATTAAAGGTAAAAATTTATTTTATGTGATATGAAAATACTTCCCAAAAAAATAAAAATAAAAAATTAGAGGTAAAAATTTATTTTATGTCATATCACATTTTTTATTTAACACTACTAAATACCATATAAATAAAAAAATAAAAATAAAGATCTTATACTTTATAAAATATTATAAGTTATCTCGTATTATAAATTATTATTGAGTCTTCTATACTTTAGCGTCACATTCCCTCCCCTGCAACGTATTATTTTTTTTTGAATAAGTTATATTAATTAACCTTGAGATTTGATAGAGATATGCAAAATACTTTATGCAGTTACATTTACAACCC
The DNA here is from genome assembly GCA_019916065.1 of Vitellaria paradoxa. Classification (NCBI taxonomy): domain Eukaryota; kingdom Viridiplantae; phylum Streptophyta; class Magnoliopsida; order Ericales; family Sapotaceae; genus Vitellaria; species Vitellaria paradoxa. The sequence continues at coordinate 4,141,655 of CM034240.1, forward strand.
CAACTTTTTTTTTTGGGTAATTACAATCCCAACTTTTTGAATTTTATTTCTAATCTCTCCTTAATATTATTGTGTCATTACGAAAAATGACGCACGAATGAATTTAGAACATCTTAAATAATGACTTTTGATCATTTGATTATAAAAAATCAATGATCTCCTTGATAAAAGGTATACCAAGCGATACTATAAATATCGAGTCAACACCAAGACGCTTCAATGATGATTTAGACAAATTTAATCATTCTAGAATTTCTATATAAAACCCATTCTACATGTTCAATTACATAATAGAGTTTAGATCTCAATGTACATAGTAAACATCATGATTTGGTGGTTTTAAATGGTGATTTGATACTTTAAAATTTCAAATCAATGATTTGATAGTTAAAATAGTTAAGAATTGTTAGAAGAACACGTATTTAAGCCCTAATCATCAATTAGACATGAATAGTACTAATAAGAGAACATAGCCAAATTAAGAAAATTTTGTAACATAATAGCTCCATTTGGAATGCCAAATTTTACGAAAAAATTTTAAAAATTCTTAACTTTTTCTCTCACTGCATGAATTATGAAATTACAACTTTTATTAATTTTTAATAACTTTTTATCATTCCAAATGCACCTATGTAAAAAGTAAGAATAGCAAGCATAATTACATAAGTCACAAGAGTACTTTGTATTTTCATTAAAGTCGTGGTAGTTAGAGTGAGTTTGGAGTGATAAAAAATGAGATAAAATGTGATTTTAAGGAAACTTTTTACATTTAATGCACACTTCTCAAACTACATTTTTTTTTAGATAAATAGTAAGATTTTCGTTCTGACAGATCGAATTTTAGTTTGGACAGATTTAAGATTTTGGGCAATCATGGCTTATTTGCACTATAATCCGTCCAAACGAATTGTAGAAACCATTTGAATGGAAGTTGACCGCGCAAATCTATCAGAACGGTTTTTATGACCCCACAAAAAAAGTCAAAGTAGGTGTCATTTAGTAGTTTGAAAGTTCATGGTGAGAATAACGAAAAAATTTTTACTATTTAATTAATCGAATTCTAGTTATTGACTTTTTTTTGGAAAGATATTGAACTTTTTGTAAATTTTGAGAAGATGGTAATATGTAAAAACGTGTAGAAATTTTCAAGAGTGTTTAGAAATTTTCACCAAAATTTAGTGTGCCAAACGCACCTTGATGTAATTTATTCAATAATTTTAATTGCTGACAAACTGCAATTAGCTTTTTGCCGCCAAATCCATTTTTCACACCAAGCCCTAATCTTCAACATCTTTTAAATAGCTTTATAGAGAAAACAGAGAAGCGCGCAGAGAGAGAGACAGAGAGAGAGAGAGTAATGCATATTCAGGTGAAGTGCAATTGTGGGGAAGAGAAGTGCCCCGAATGGGCGATCGTGGAATTACAAGGCGTCATCGAACCCCAACCCGCCTTCAAGGATCGTCTGCAAAATCTCGAAATCGGAACACTGTGCCGCCTTTCTTCGCAGGAGACCTATACATTCACTGTCGGCTATCACGAATTGACGGGTTCGAAGGTGCCCTTGAAGAAGCCCTTGTTGGTCTTGAAGAAAACGAGGCACGCTGTTGCAGAGAACAGTCAGCACGAGTCTTTATCGAAGGTAGATCTGGAAGTCGTTGGCATCGTTCGACAGAAAATCCTGTTCAAGACCAGACCTAAGGCTTTAATATCTAGTAAGATTCGTTCTGATCTTTCCATCAAAATTCTGAATCTACTCAACAAGCTAGCATTATATTGAATCCAAAATTTTGCTTGAACATTGAAAATTCTTTTTCTTTTATTTTCTGGATGGTATATTGGATATGCAATTGGCATAGAAAAAAAAAATTTCTGTTAGAATTGGAAAAGAGGGCAAAACAGGATGGACTTCTTTTCCTGTTGAAGAGCTCTAAAAATGTGTTTTAATTCAAGGAGTCCTAGAAATATTTAAATGACTAGTGACAAGAAATATGAGCTAAATTGGGTTTTTTTTTTTTTTTTTTTTGGGTTACTTATTGAAGGTTCTATACATTGTCAAAGGATCGAATTTCTTGTCACTAAATCTTGCATAGGCAACACCTGTTAACGACGATGTGCCCCCTCAGTCAAATGTTGTCAATGGTTAAGATCCTTGTCCTGATGAGACACCCCACACACAAAGAAAGCTACTTTGGGGGTCCACCTCCCCTTCCCCCACCCCTACCAGCATCGTATAAAAAGACTGCACTGCGAACGCCCCTTTCTTTGAGGCTACCAGGGTATCGAATCCTCTTCCTCTATCCTAATAGCGTCCAATAGCCATTCCCCTTCCTGTCCTTGAAAACCCCCGCACTCTACTATTGAAGCTTCCTTATTAGTTGCCAAGTTGAAGATATCGGAAAATTGATCTAAATTCTGGCCGCTTCCCGTTATAAAAATTGTACAGATTTACGTGATTCCCAAGAATGTGAAAAAATAATTAATAGTTTGTACAAGAAACAAAATAGGGTATTTGTACCCTAAAAAAAAAAAAAAAATCCTAAGCCCGCTCCATTAACTAGGGCTTAGCAACTGTCCAAAATCAGACCGCGCAATTTTGTCAAGTGAGGTCATGTAAACCTGTCAAAACGGAATCCAAATCGTATTTTTTTTTAGACCTTACAAATTTTGAAAACACAAATGGTCAAATATTATTTTGAATTTTTTTTTTATTTTCAAAAACATAAAATAGAAAATGAGTTTAAAATAGAAAGCAAAATATAAAAAAAAAAAAAGAAATAGAAAAAGAAACCAAACGAGTCCTTAGTGTTCAAGATTTAATTCACCTCTGTTTTGTTAAACCTTAAACATACAGACCTCAACAACTTGTTTTCTTGCAGGGCCACAACCAGTTGTGAAGGAAAGACTCAGTGCACCAGGGTCGCTTGTGCCAAACTGATTGGTATGAAATTCTTCTGCGATGGTTTTGGGAAATTAGAGGAGTTGAGAGGAGTGAATTTGAAATTATTTAGATGTTCTCTTTTTTTGATCACTTAGAATATAAAGATTAGTTTGCAAGCATCTCGACTATTCTTAAACCTAAAATTATAAGGGTTAAACAAGAAAACTCTAAAAAGATTACTGTTGAATTTTAAAGGTTTTGTGAAGTATTAATGTAGCATATGGCAGTTCTGATTGATTTGCGCATTTTTATTTTTTATTTTTTTGGCAGTCTATTATTTGGCAGGTAACATGGTCTGAATAGTGACTTCTACTATAAGTACCAATCCAAATGATCCATGAATCATAATTTAGTCTAGGGAAAGGACTGTGAAATCTTAGCAAATTATATAAATCCAAATCATGTTTAAATATTTGTTCAGAAAAGAACTGTGCCTACACCATCAAATTTAATTCTTAATTTTCCTTTGATTTTTTTTTTTCCATCCGACGACAATATGCCTTTTCATGTGTATCCCACAATTGCCGACGTGCCATAAATGTATTTTTTTTTTTTTAAAACCTTTTATGTAATTGCTCTCTTTCTCCAAAGAAAGTCTAATGACATTTTTGCAGTCGTGACTATCCATCACCGCTGATCCCCGCCCCGCCCAAGCGCAGGGTGCGGAATCTTTCAAATGCTTTGCAGCTCAAAATAAAAATTAGTTACTAGCCAATCATGAAATTATTATTCCAAATAATTTTTATATGAACCTAAAAAAAAAAAAAATTCGTACAGGTATAACCAATAAGAAAAAGCGCTACAAATTATTTGGTGCAACAAAACAAATGAATCTTGGGCCTGATTAGATAGTGTTAAAATTTGAAATGATAAATTTTAAAAGAAATATAAGATAAGAAGAGATATTATTTTAAAAAAATTAACTCACATTGATATGATATTGATATTATGTTTATAAAGGAGGATAATTTTTGATTTGATTTGAATATTTTTTAAATAAGATAGGTAAATGATGATAAAATAACCAAATGACTCTTTTATCCTTATGCTACTCCAAACTTAATTACCCATTAGATTAAATATTAAATTACAAAATCTACTCTATTTAATTATTTTTGGACAATTTAAAATTATATTATTTATTTCATTGAAAATTTATTTTTTTTTATAAATTTATTTAAAGGACTTTTTTAAATATACACTTTTGAATGATTGATTATTATCTAATTTTTTTAATTATATTTATTTCGACTTGTTAGTTTATCTATTATTTTTTTACTAGCATTATATTTATTTTAATCAAGTTAACAATATAATTAACGAGAGTTAAAAAGTTAGAAGTAGTCAAGTTGAAGGGAGATAATTTTTAATTAACCTCAAGGATGCTCAAAAATTATCTCCAAAGGAGAGAAATAAATAAGGGGGAAAGCTAAGAGGGGGGAAGAGGGGGGGAATTTTGCCATCCAAGCAAGAGGATAAGTGTGGAACCCATCCTTACAAGGGGGTAAAAGCTTTGGAGGGGGCCAAAACCCCTCATCCAATTGGGCCCTTAGCTCCAAAATCATTTGGGATGCAACTCCAACCATGATTTAAGTTATAGAAGGGTGAAAAAGTAAAATGTGTATATATATATATATATATATCGATATAATGTCATCTACGCAGATCCCCTGTTTGCTACGCCAGCGCGGGTTTTCAACATTTCTGTTCTCTTACTTCTCTCCATAACATCCACAAGCCAGTCCACACTTTCTTTAATTCCCAACCTGCAATGAAATCCCAAACCCTGGCTTTAATTTCTAGATTTTCCCATTTGATTCCATTTAAAATGGAGAAGAAAAAAAAAAAAAAAACTTTGGAATTCCACAGAGATCAAAGTCCTCCAGAGCGGCTCTATGATTCCAAGTTCTCTTCTGTGCGTCATCATTTTCTTTGTTGAATAAATACATCAACCTTATAAGATTATATTCTCTCTCTCTCTCTCTCTCTCTCTCTCTCACACACACACACACACACTCTCTTGATAGGTAGATATATTCTCACCCGTCATAAGCCGAAAAAGCTTCAAATGTGTAAGCCCTTTCATCCAATTTCTTGAGATCTAAATACCGAGCAAGTTCTTCAACTGATACAGCTTCAGCAAGATCCTGGCATCAGAATAATATTTCAGTAAATGTGACTGTTATCATTCAAATGCAAAGAGATGCATGGAAAATAAGGTTTCATTTCATTCCGCAAAGAATGAACATGAAAAGAAATACACAATTCTCAGAAACCTTTACGAAATCGAGTGTTTTTATGTCCTTTCCTATCTCCCACTATCCAGAGAAGCAAGCAGAAGAAAATTTAAAAAAAAAAAAAAAAAGACAGAGGATCTATACTTATAAAAGCTGATCCAGGGTCATGAAAGCAGCATATTAGAAATTCAACAGATTAAAGAAGTTTAAAAAAATGGGAATAAAAAGATTAAAAGATCCATTAACAACACATGGGCTATGCATCGTCCAACAAATAGAAGGAGAAAACCAGCACTGAGATATGGGACTAGATAAATTTTAAAAGCAATTTAACTTTTAAGGCCTTTTCTAATGAATATATATTAAAAATTCCCAAAGCTAATTAGGACCACCTAAGTTGCCTAATGGTTGAGCTGGCCCTAGTCAGGAAACACAAGGGGAATTGGGCTCAATATTAAATTCAAAGAAAAACATGTGCTACAAATGCTATAAAACAGATGGTAAAGACAAAAGAATCAACAACTTGCTAACCTGCTTGTTGGCTAATATCAAGAGAGGGGCTCCTTGCAGATCCTCGTGCCGAAGAACCTTTTCTGACAACGAAATTGAAAGTCTTAGAGCAGTAGCATAAAACCATGGAATTACGACTCTTTCACTGGTGATACACACAGGCAGTTGTAATATATCTGCATACTTAAATTGTTGAAGATTACATACCAAGTGCAGACTTTGAGTCTTCAAAGCGTGATGGGCAAGCAGCATCAACTACATATATCACGGCATGTGCCTCTTCATAATATTTTTCCCATATTGATCGAAGGCCGGGCTGGCAAAAAAAAGTCATGCATCAATAACAAAAAAAATCCAACATATTGCTTCAAGATCAGCCAGCTTGATTTGATATCAATGTTGTACATTCTTGATCTCCCAGAAAAGTACAAATTAAAACATCAACTGTAAAAAAACATACCTGACCTCCCAGGTCCCAGAACACTAGCTTGGTATTTGAGACTTCAACACGTCCAATGTTTAGCCCCACAGTTGGAACAATTCTGTCATGAGGTAGACCTTCCAAGTTTGAGTATTGTGCTTTCAACTTCTCTAGTAAAGTCTACAATTGTAGAGAGAAAAAAATTCAGTGAAACAAATCTTTCAGAATATTTGCCATATTGTGTGTGCTCTCATGGGCATGCCAGCATGCATGTGTTTATATCTACAATAGGAAGACAGGAACATGGTAACAAAATCTAAGGTGCGTACAAATATTTCCAAATAAAATAAAATCACAAGCATTTGCTTTTGGTATTCCTTTAATTTTGAACCAAGAGAAAATACTCCATTGGATTTTTGTCAGGCACAGATGATAATAGTTAGTGACCCAAAAATTTTGCCGGACACCAAGGTAAAATATCTTAAATTTTGAGGGAGACAATATTATTTTTTTTTTCCATAAGTATTCAAAAAATTATAGGATTATAAGAGGATTTTGAGAATTTTGAACCCCCCACGCCCTGTGTCCACCATACGTAGTGCATGTGGTTGAACTTGAAAATGGAATGGCAACATTAACCTTGCATACAAAATTGCACTCAAATAACAAATAAAAATTACTGATTTAAAAACGGGGGGAAAAAAAAAGACATTTAGTGGTTTCTACAACTTATCCTACCCAAGTCTTGCATGCACAAGCTACTTCAAAGGTCATAAAATATAGCATTATACATAATCTATATAATAATCTTCTTATGTGTGCATTTTGTTACCAAACCAATTAGTTGAAACAAAAGTCTTATAGCATACAAATAGTACAAACTAACACACGCCGCAGGTCTATGCAATACAATATTGATTGTGCTACACAAGAAGACGCTGGTGGAAGTGTTTAAAACTGTCATGGTGGGTGTAAAATTAAAATGATGTTTGTTGTCTAAACTAACTAAATTCATCCTCTAAACTTAAACAAGCTGAGGATAGCATTTCATAAACTACCAAGAGAAAATTGAATGGTAGAAAAGAAGGATAGCAAGCAAATTACTGTTTTCCCAGCCTTGTCAATTCCAAGAATAAGAACATGAAACTCCGTTTTACTAAATATATACTTCCAAAGTCCATAAAACAATGAAAACATCTCTGTCTGATTTATCTTCTCTAATATCTGTGCTCTGTAACCTTCAAGAGGTAGAAGAAGGCGAATTCATATTGCCTGACTAGATCTCCCTCGTGCTGATCATTTCATATTCTGAAACAAACAAAAGAAAATTTTCAACATTCAAGATAAAATACCATCTGAAGACAAGGCAGTTCAAATTAAAAATTTCCAACCTTTATCTCTGTCAGATCATGTTTGAAACGTACCCCCAAATAAAAAAAAAAAAAAAAAGTTATTTTATTGCAAGATTCACTCAAATGAGTAATGACAATTCACAGCCAGCAACCAAATTTAGATACACTCCCAGAAAGAACTTTACAAAAAAGGCAGGACTCATTAAGGATGTTTATGGCTCTCAAATTCTAGTTCTAAAAATAATAGCCATAAATAACCAGTAATTAATAATTCTATTAATGAAAATTTGCCAGCAGTACACAGCCACAAGTGACAGTGCTTGACAGATCAACCAAATAAAACTCACACAATTTTCATCGCCACTTACTCTTAGTGGCATCCCATGAAACTTACGATGTAATAAGCAATAAAAGACGACGCTGTATGAACAAAAGTAAAAATGAAAAAAATAACCAACACACAATCAAATCAAGTTCCCAAAACAGATTTTAACGAGATCTCGGGCACGGTTACTAGGAAAAATGGTGACCCGTGATCCTAACATCATCAAATCGTCTACCTTTGCAGAGACCCAGTCGTTCTTTAGCATTGGGAATTCGCACGGAACGACTGAAAGACCCAAAATCAGATTGAAAATCGCGATCAAAAAAACAAATAATACAAGGTAATAAAAACAACAAATGAAGCAGTAAGAGTGCAGGAGATTCGTACCTTGCGAGCTATAGAACGAATAGGTAAATTGAAGACCTGCTGCCAGACTTTTCTCAGAGAAGCTGCTCTCGAATCTCTCCCGTCGCGTTTCTCAATTTATTGGGATTTCTCTCGCACTCTCCGTGGCCTATAGTCCATTTAAACCCTCATCGCCCGTGTCATTTCCAGACCTGCCATCGATCGTTATTTATTACTTAAGTAACCCCTTAATTAAGGTGACAAAAAATAGATAAAATGAAATAAATTATAAATTTATAATTAATGTAATAAAATAAAAAGTAAATAATTTTTAATTTATTTTTATACTTTTATTATTTTTTAAAATTTTTCATCACTCCAAACATAGCATAAGTTAGATTTGTTTTGGGATAACACATACTAAATTTCATTAAAGTAATTTTTGTCTTTTATTATATTAATTTAAAAAATGAGGTAACAATTATATTGGAATAAGGATTAACTCTCATGCGAGTAAATTGTTATTGATGGGGTTCGTGACCAGGAGTAATGAAAAAATTATACTATTTTTTCATTATCTCCTAAAATCTTGGGCAATTTCTTTCTAATTTTCTCTCAACATTTTAAATATGATATAATTATTATCAAGTAATATTTACTTTCTCAATTTAAATATAAGTGTTATAAATTTGTTACCCTCTTAATTATTACTGAGGTAATAATTATTCCTATAATCTTTCACCCTCAAAATTTTCACATCATACAGAGTATTTCCTTAGAATTTGGCTCCAAAAATACATTACTCTCCTCTAATTTAAAAGTTGACACATAACACTTTCATAATTTAGCCTAAAATACAAAACTAACTAGACCTATTAATTTAATTAAAATTTTGAATTCTATCTTATAAGTTATAATTAGTTAAAGAACAATTTTTTCACAAAAATAAATAAATAAAAGTAATTTTTAATGAAAAACTATTTTATTTTTAAAGAGAGTCAATTTATCTTTATTTTCTTAAGCAATATTTTTTACACGATCACTTATGAATGTGTGTGCACGAGTGACAAGAATTAGTTAAATTTAATATATATATATATATATATATATATTGTCAATTTTACAATTTAAATCACGAATGGGGTTATGTGTCCCCTTTTAACCAGATGGTTTGATGTGTTTTCGGGTCCAAGGTTAAAGTATAATTTTCCGTTTTATTTTTTAAATGCTCCTAGTGGGTTAAGTTGTTATTACATATTAGTGACAAGGGTGTTGTAGGAAAAGTAGAACCCCGTTTGGAATAAGCAAAAATAAAATAAATTTAAATAAAATGTGATTTGAGGTTAATTTTGGTACTTATTTTTTTGAATAGTAATAAACCGTGGGAACAGTTTTTCAAATCCGTTCTTACAGATTCAAAAAAATTCACATAAAATTACGACAATGATACTTATTTGAAAGCTTTCGACACGAAAAATATGATTGTAAAAAAAATTTACGCATTCGATTAACTTACTTTGAGATTTTTTATTTTTTTAGCGAAATATTTAAATTTTTTTAAATTAATAATGATAGAAAAATTAGAGATATAGAAGTTGTTGGAGATTTATAGTAATTTTTGGGATTTGTTAAAGATACCAAACGGAGCGTTTAGATAAAATGAGAAAGTAGTAAATTTGGGCCCAATCCAACTCGAAGAACTAGCAGTGGTATGCATACCTCTCAGCAGTCAGCAGACGTTGATATACGCAACTGTTTTATCGTAGTTCAATAATCAAAATTAGGGATCTATTATTGTAAGATTGCGAATTCTGTCTTTTGACCTTCTTGCCCTCCTTCCCTTTGAATGTTCTGATGTTTGAGAAATTTATTGCCTTTATAATATGTTCTTGATTGTGGTCAATTGATTGCTACTGTTTAATAGCACAGGTTGTTTCTGGGCTTGGTATCCTTCGTTGATTCGTTTTAGTTTCATAAATATGCACTGCATATTTATGAAATTTTCAGTTTTATGGGTTTAAACTTGGGTAGACTCTTTTGTAATTCCGTATGATTGTTTATTTCTTCTCTTATTATTATGGGTTTAACGGGTGCAATGTAATTTGATGATTAATCTAGGTCAGAAAGTTCTATTCTAGCTGACTATCTGTGATGGGTGCTTTTGAATTAATGGTTAGGGATCAGTTTGAGGGGCAAAGTTAAGGGCTTTATCAAATCTAAACTTGGCAGCGGGAGTATGGCAGGAACTGAGCTGGTGCTGGATCACCGGAGGGAGTTTGGGGAAAGCATGCTCTCGCATGAAGTTATATAAGTTGCTTGAAGAAGGGGGATGAATATGTTGACTACCTCTCAAATCTAACCAGCTAGTTGCCTGCACGAAAGATCCCTTGGAGGGTCAAGATGTTGCTCAAGTGCCCTAACTTATTCGCACCTACATATGGAAGCAATTTTAGGCCTTTTCCCTAGTGTAGGCTGGCTAAGTGCATCATAGTGTCATGGAGAATGAAAATCAAGTGCAGGTCATAGAACTGAGCTTAAGGGTAACCTCTCGATTGGGTGAGGGAAGTTTGAGATAGGCATGATTGAATGGAGAGTTAGATCCACCGTTGAAGAAAGGACCCAAGGGTTCCTAGGGCTTGGTGGAAATTTCCTAGTGTGCCTTAGCTTGAGGCTAAGGAATATAGAATCCTTGACTAATAAGGCCCTATTCTGGAGGATGAGATACACATGATAGTGTCTCATTGGTCCAAAATCTCTGCTGCTTAGTTATGATTGACATTTGTTTACTAATATTTTGCCTTTTCTTATATTTCGCCCTTGAGATGGTATAATCAGATTTTGTGCATCTCTTTTATGGACGTGTTATTATAGGCCTGAGCATAACTATCATCTGATCTTCCACTCTGTTGTTCTTGTTTATATTTTTGTTTATAACGAGTGAACTGTTTTTGTTTCAGGATAATCAGTATTACCGGTAACTACTCGGGAGTGCTTTGGGGGATTTAGGATATCACCAGATTTCAGAATGAGGTAATATATGCAACTTGCCTTAAATATTGTGGTTTACTGAACTCATGTTTAGGTAGTACTCCGTAGAGTTTTTTTTGGGATCAATTGGTAGTATTTAGAATATGAAAGGGCTGCAATGAACACATGTTTTAATAGAATCACTGTTCCTCCTGTCTTAGCTTGAGTTCATCGGTAAGAAAACATGTTGTCTGCCAAGTTAGATTGACTGTGGCCATATAAATGGCAACAGCTTAAAACTTGGTGTTCCTTGCTTCGAATTTTGTGTAGGTCAAGAGTCATGATTAATTGACACTAGGCACTTAATTTATAGAACTTGCCAATACTACTTCACGCAGTCAATAGATGTTCAAGAAGTGTGGATTTAGAGAGAATTTTGAAAATGGATTCCCTTTTGGAGCAGCATCAACTGGAGACCTTGCATGGTCCAATTGTAGTTTAGCCAAGTTTTCTTTGTGTGTTTTACTCCTCCCATAAGGTGTGTCGGTAAATTTTATGTTTGGCCATGCGCTTCACTAGCAGTTCATTAGTCTTATTGCAGGTCATATCAAGTTATGTATCTTAATGTTTCACTTGTTACGATTTTTGAATTTTATACTTTCCAAAGCTGGAGCTGAAGTTCTAATAGACTAAGAACTAAGAAGTACGAAAAGTCTCTGACTTTGATGTAACTCATTCAATTCAAATGAACAAAAATAATTATAAAACTAATTTCATCAATGTGGTTCTTTGAGGATTGTGCTATTCTAACCCTTTGTGTGATGCCAAGGGACTATTATGGTTATGGATAATGCTCACTTTCTTCTTCTTTGCTTTAATCTCACGCTTTTTGAAAGTTCATAAATTTTTAGCCAGGTTTTGTTAATTCCTTCTCCCCTGTAAAAGAAATCTTCTTTTAGAAGCTTAATTGATTTCCTCCAATTATTCAACTGCAGCTCACAAAAACAAAATCCACACTGTTCATAGCCTTGGAAGAGTTTCAAAACACTGCTTTATTGTGCTTATGAAATTTCTAAATGCTATTTTTTTGTAATTGTTATTAACAAAAGAAACTAATTAAGTTGGGTCCCGTTGCTGTCCTTGATTACTTCTAACTCGAGCTTATAGGGGATATTGCTTATTACTTTTCCCACATCACTCCTGAAAAGCTCGTTTATATTAAATATAATTGAAAGCTGAAGGCTTCAAACTTTTGTATTAGTATTCTTAATTAAAATGCAGGCTTCTTGTTTAGGATTACGTATTTGTTTGGGACATTCATATTTTAAATCCGACTTTTGAATGTGGTCATTGAGTCTACAAACACACGTTTCCCTTATTGGGCGTGCCACTGCTGTACACGTATTTAAGGGAAGAAAGACACCAAACTAAACTCTTCTACTTCATGAAAAAGGCAACGAACTTAAAATTGTTTGTGATATGATTGTTTTGCTAGTAATGTAAGCATGATAAAGTGTTAGATGAGCTGCATATTTTGCAATGCATGAGGTTTGTGTCATAATTGTGCTTATCCAATCATTTTATCTTAGTACTAGGGGGCGTGTAAAATGGGATGAGGCTAATCTTGGGGAAATTGAAGCAAATAAACCTGTGAGGCAGAAAATCACCGAACCGAAGACGCCATATCACCCCAGGATTGATGACGATGGTATGTTGACTAATTTATTTTCTATGAATATGTTTGTGTCGTCGGCATTTTATTGATAGTTTTGTGCCTAGATCATACAAATTTGGGCCTTTGGCTTGATTGTAGCTGTACTTGGATGTCCTTATTTTTTCTGTTCTGAGTGGTGTTACAGAGGTTGAGTTTTAAAGCCATGAATGTAGTGTTTTTGCATTTTATTTATTTACTTTTTCCCATTGAAATGGAATTGCATTGATGGTTCAGAAGTTGAAAACTTGAACCTGCAGTTTTTTTGATAAGCTGATAGAAAGTGTGTTGGTGACAAAAGTTGTAATGCAGTGGTGCCGTCATACGCATACCTGCTGATTATTTTCTTAAGGGTCCTAAACTTTCAAAATCATTCGATATTTACACTTATATTTTTTTGAAGTGTTGATTCAGATGACATTGCTGCATAAATGGGCTGCATAATAAGTGAAATACATGGAAAGCATACTTTTGGTTTTTGAGGGATCATATTGATCAATCTTTAAATATGCTCCTGGAAATGGTCCCATGGTGGCTAACTGGATTAATTTCTATGGGAGCAGAGCATTGTGACACGATTATTAGTTACTGAGTTGATGAGGACATCATCTAGATTTTTATTTCTTTTATTATTATTATTATTATTTTATTTATTATTTGGGCCTATTTGTTTTGGGCTTTATTAATAATGAGTTTATATTATTAGAGGTTATTTGGATCTATTTGTTTTTGGGCTATTTTAGTATCGTTTTATTTTATTTTAGGCCTTTTGTGTTAGGCCCATGATGTTTTCTATTTAAACCCTACTTAGGGTTAACAGAAGAGGATTGATGATGATTGATTGATTGAATAATATTGGTGGTTGGTTTTTCTTTCCCCTCTTTTCTTCTAATTCTTCTTCTCTTCTTCTCTACTTTCTTCTTTCTCTTGCTTTCTCTCTATTCTTTCTTTACTTTCAATTGTTGTTCCGCATCAACTTGGTATCAGAGCGAATCCCTGGTGCAAAAGAAAAATATCAAATTACCGTTTTCAGCCGTGAGAAAAAAAAAAAAAACCCTAGCCGCAGCCGCTGTCGCCGCCATACGCGTACGCGTCGTCACCCTCAAGACCTTCGTATACACTTTCGTGCATTTCCGGCTACACCCAGCTCCGGCGACCTACACCACCGGAATCACCTACCTTCGGCGAACTCACCGGTGACCCCAACAACCTCCGGTGACCGGCCGACGACTTTTCCGGCGAACTCCGGTGAAGTCCAGCAACACCACCTGCCTCCGGTGAACTCCCAGGTGACCTCCAGCGACCTCCAGCAGCTTTTTCGACGAACTTCCGCGCGACTTTCGATGAATTCCAGAACACTCTGTCAATCTATTTTGGCAAAATTTAAGCAACAAGACAGCCGACTACTTATTCGGATGTTTCAAAAGTGAACACTTTATATAGTTTGAAGTAAAGGTTTGGATTAGATACAATTCTCTCATTGTTAATTATGATAAATGCTTATATCATATGGCAGCATGAATTGCATAAATTTGAACTTAAACCTTGCTTATTTGTTTCATTTATCCTACTTCCTATTTCCCTTTTGAATTTAGTTAATTGTTGCCCATCTTAAAAAAAAAAAAAAAAATCACTCACCCATTGCTTGTCTAAATTATTTGTTGAGTTTCATTTATTAGATTTGTTATTCCTATTTTAAGCATATTAGGATTTTATATTTTTATTACTTTCTTTTTCAATTTTCTTTAATATCAGCATTAAAAAAAAAAAAATTACTTCTGCCCTTTTGCCATGAATTTCGAAAACCAATCATATTGGAATAATAAAGTGGGACTTCATTCTATTCATCAAACTTACGTCAAAGATCCTCCCTATTTTAGTGGCACTATCGATCCTCCTGAGTTTCTTGACTGGGTAGATGATATCGAATACATTTTTAACTATCATGACCTGTCTGATGACCAATGTATTCATCTGGCCAAAACAAGATTGACCAATTATGCTAGAGAGTATTGGCAAACAGTTGAGTTATACCATAGACATGTTACTCAATGGGCTTTGATGAAACAAATTTTGAGTGATCGATTTGTTCCTAAAAGTTTTATAGATAAGGCATGGTCTCAGTTAATGCGTCTTAAACAGGAGGATTCTTCTGTTGATGACTATTTTGATCAATTTAAAACTCTTAGGAAGTGGTCTAACTTTCAAAATGAGCCTTGTGCCATCAGTAGATTTGTTCTTGGGCTAAGGCCTTGCATCCGTGAGGTAGTTCAACGATACACTCATAAGACGTTAAATGAAGCTTATTCCAAAGCTTTAGAAATTGAAAAATATTATAAGTTTGAGTCTTATGAGTCTATGTCAGAGTCAAAGTATCCTATACGAACCATTGAGTTACAAAGTCCATCTCTTAAACCTAGCGCCCCTATTGTTTCTGTTGACACTTGTGATTCTCTTATTGATTCTCCTCTTTTGACATTTGATTATGACGAATCACCAAATTCTCAAAATGTGTCTGAAGTGGTTGAATTGGTTCCACCGTCATCTTACATTGATTTTGTTGGTTTATTTGAGGACATCATGAATAATGATCGTCAAGATTGCATAGACTCTATCATTAGTGATGGTTACTTTTTCAGGGGATATTATTTAAGCATCTCAAGAGTTTTACTTAGTGACTTCATCTGTTGGGAGTTCTTTGAGTCTATGTCCAAATTGTTCTTCCGTGAGATCATTCAATTGCACGAGTCCTCCTCACCTCTAGTGTATAACAGAGATATTCTTACATACATTGAACAATTTTTTTTACAAGTTATATGTGGCATGTCTTACCACTATTCTATCGATATCATTGAGTCTCATTCCATTCGTCCGTTTTTGAGGGATTCTAATTTGACAAGTTCAGTTACATCATCACTCGTCACTTATTCTCATCCATGTCTTCCACTCCTTTTTGATAATGCTGATATTAATTGGAAAATTGGGTTGAGTAATAATTATTATAAATTTCCTACTTATGTTATTGATGAGAATAAAGAATTTAATGGATGTAACTTAATGATGACTTATGCATTGCATACTTACTACCTCATATCGTCTTGCCAAAATTTGCATGCCGAAAATGTTGGGCCATTCTATATCCTTTGTGATCCTAGTCCCAATGCAATTTTTTTCACTTTGCCATGTGATATGAGTTTTGTTGTAATTTGGCATGTGGAGAACTTGTTATCTTGTGGAGGCATCTTTGGGCCTCAATTATTGTCTGCAGGTTATGGAGATATTTTTATGCCGGTTCCAGTTCCTCCACCTCTTCAGCGTTGCCTATCTGTGTTCGATGTTGAGGATCTCATTTTCCTTCAACTCCAAAGATGTCTTGTCAAGTGGAAAATGCGACATGATAACAGTGCCAAGTTTTCAACTCGACGGAGTCGAGTTCTTCTCAGTCCGGGAGAGTTGATGAGGACATCATCTAGATTTTTATTTCTTTTATTATTATTATTATTATTTTATTTATTATTTGGGCCTATTTGTTTTGGGCTTTATTAATAATGAGTTTATATTATTAGAGGTTATTTGGATCTATTTGTTTTTGGGCTATTTTAGTATCGTTTTATTTTATTTTAGGCCTTTTGTGTTAGGCCCATGATGTTTTCTATTTAAACCCTACTTAGGGTTAACAGAAGAGGATTGATGATGATTGATTGATTGAATAATATTGGTGGCTGGTTTTTCTTTCCCCTCTTTTCTTCTAATTCTTCTTCTCTTCTTCTCTACTTTCTTCTTTCTCTTGCTTTCTCTCTATTCTTTCTTTACTTTCAATTGTTGTTCCGCATCATGAGTTACTGCCACTCCCTTGTGTATGGACCTCATAAAAGGAGCTGAAGATTTTGTTATTTAAACCAAACCAAGCCTTTTCCCACTAGGTGAGGTTGGCTATATGGATTTATCGACGCCAATTAGATCTGTTTAGGACCATGTCCTCCGATAAATCTAGGTAGGCAATGTCATATTTAATAGTTTCTTTCTAACTTCTCTTGGGTCTTCCTCTACCTCTCCTACTTTTGGCAATTTTCATACTTTCACACCTTCTAACAGATGCCTCCACTGGACGCCTTCTAACATGATCAAACCATTTTAGTCGGTTTTCTCTCATTTTATCTTCAATCGGTGCTATTCTTACTTTACCCCTAATCTCTTCGTTCTTAATCCTAACTTTCCTTGTAATTCCGCACATCTACCTTAGCATTCTCATCTCCGCAACTGCCATCTTCTAACCATGATTATGTTTTACTGCCCAACACTCGGATCTATATAGCAGCACTGGTGTAACTGCCACCTTATAATACTTTCCTTTCACCTTGAGGGGGACTTTTCGGTCGCACAAGACCCCCGAAGCACTCCTCCATTTGGTCGACCCGGCTTAAATGCTGTGACTTACATCAGTATCAATCCTTCCATCTTGTTGCACCATAGATCCAAGGCACCTAAATTTATCTTTCTCTACAATCTTTTGTGTGCTTAAACTTACTTCTATACTACCTGTTATTTAAAAAAAAAAAAAAACACGGGCTTTTATGCTTGTGCTGAACATTTTTTATGGAAGCGAACAGAAAATATAACTGGTTTCGTTAAAAACGATTTAGGGCGTGTTTGATTTGCTGAAAATTTCTGAAGAGCTTTGAAAGTTATTCACTTTTTATCTCACTGCACGAATTACGAACCCACAAATTATTTCACTTTATTTTATTTTATCTCACTTTTTGTCAATCCAAATGCACCCTTATTGAAAAAGAGGTTAACATAGGGAAGAAATGTCTGAGCACGGTTGAGGACTGCATAAAGCAGACAGTTGAATTTGTTGGAAGTTCATATGCTTCATGTGCTGATTTAACTTGAAAGCCCATTTTATTCTTTTTATGCAAGCAAATACAAGCGCAAGGCATTGCATGTTTACAAGCACCTTTAGGTCTTGTGTGCTTTTATCTATATTCTAAATATATCCTGACCTTATGCTTTTGCCTGTGAATATAGTGGAAGTAGAAAGAGATAAATTTACACCTGTGTCAATGTATTTAATCAAAATATTTCATGAGAGAGGCACAATAGTTTAAGCTTTATGATTACAGAGAGATGAGAGAGCAGAACAGGAGATAATGACATTTGAATAGCTGGGTTGGAGTCATAATTGAGATGAGTTGTTGGGTTTACATGTATAATGTATATTCACATTTTTTTTTAATTGTTGTTACTTTTTTTGGGTGGGGCTGGGGGTTGTTTCAAAATTGAGTGGCCGCTCAGTTGGTCAAGGGCTCTACTTTCATATTTTGTAATTACGATCAATAACTGAATCTCATTGTTATTGCAGGATTTTTTTCGCCTATAAGGGGTAGTTTTGATTCTTTTGAAGATGATGCTATTGATGCCATGCATGCAGACACAATACATTCTACTTCGAATGATGTGGCTTCTTCTAGTGGGGAAAAATCAAGGCGGTCTGGTGGCTGGTCATCATCTGATGAGGAGGCCGATCCCATGGATCAAGATGATGAAGGTTTTCAATTTGTCCTTCCCTTGTGTTGTTACTGTAAACCTTGTTTCCTTTGGCTAAGTCCTCATTGCATTAATTTGGATAATCTCTTTCACTGCTATTTTCGGTTGATTGGTTTCTCATTAGTAGTGGTAATTGGAGGCAACTCAAGGAAGATGAAATACTTTTACTGTTCTACTGCTTCAATTATATGTCTGCAAGTTCTTGTTTTGTGCACCTGTGGGGTATACTATAGAGGTTGAAAGCTTCTATCCAATACTTATTTATTTATTTATTTTTGGAACAATACCCTGACACCGTTGTTCTCTACCCTTTAAATTTATTACAACTTTGCAGTTTTTTCTTGGAAGATTTGTTTTGGGCCTTGTTTGGGGCATTCTTTTTCAAACTTTTATGCAATATTTGTTTCGATGGAAAACAAGGCAAATGGAAGTTGAAAGGGGGATAATCACTCTTTCTCACAGTTTGGTTGGAGGGATTAATGGAAAGGAAGGAAGATAATAGGGAAGAAGGGGAGGAAAAGAGGGGATGGAGTCCACAAATTTATCCTCCCAATTTTGGGTGGAAAAATGGATGGAAAAGGAGAGAGAGAGGGGGGATGGGGAGAGAAAGAGAGACAAAAGTGTGGTAATGATTAAAAAAGGGTGGGACCCCTTTTTTTTAAAATAATTTGTAGTTCAAAAAATAAATTATAATACATATTTACACATATGTATATCATTTTTCCTTTCTTCTACTTTTCCACTCAACCAAACACACGTCCTTCGTCTCACTTTCCTGTCCTTCCCTTATTCCTCCCTCCTACTTTTCTTTCCTCCCATATTTCTTTTGTACCATACTGATTTCTGCCTTCTTGCTAATTTATGACACGGTTTTGTCAGATTCTAAAACAGACAGGAAGGGCACAAGTTTTAGGGAGCGCAGGCGAGCTCACTATGATGAATTCCTGAAAGTGAGAGAACTTCTTCGAAAGGATTCCTTGGATAAAGATATTTATGGCGAGGAGGAGGAGAAAATGGGTGGGAAGTATGACTCCTCGTCATTAACAGCTGGTGTGAAGGATATAGACATTGAAGACAGTTCGGAGCTCCATCAAGGAGCTTCTGCACCACCAGCTAATGGAGCCTAGCCGTCCATACAACATTCAGAGATGATTTACCCCCCTTTTGGGGGGATTGAGTCTCGCTATAGTTACTGTGACTAATCCAAATTTGTATCTATGTGAGTGCATTTTCGCTTGTAAATTGGAATTTCATTATGCATGAATTCTCTGACAATATTCCTTGGACCTGTTATGGTTTTGTTTGTGTTTCGTGAACGAATGGGAAATCAAAGTTTTGCTTTGTCTTGGAATCTAGCCAAAGAAGATTTGAGGTCTCACTGCGTTTTGATTTGTCTGTTAAAAAAAAAATTTCTCTGTGGTTTATATTTGAAGTCATAACACCCTTTCCAAGTTGCGAGCCACCACTACCAAATGGACTGCTTGTCGCAGTTGGATTGAAAAGACTAAGGCTACTCAAAAAAGGAAATATCTGTTATAACCTCTCTTTTTTTTTGGGGGGGGGGGGGGGGGTGGCGTTTAGCAACACTTCAAAATTTGTAAAAAATTTTTAAATTTTTCTTAATTTCTTTTGCCGAACCACCAAAAGATCTTAAAAATTTATAAAAATTTCTCTAATTTATTATCAAGCAACTAAAAGTATCGAAAACTTGTGGAAAATTTAAAATTTTTATCAAACGCACAAAAAGAAATTACGAAAGTTTTCTAAAAAAACTTGTTTTCAAACGGGTCCAAAAAATCTTGTTTTCTTCTTAAGAAGACTCATTCTCCGTTATTTTTGATTTACACTTTTATTAGGAAGTTAGTTTGTAGATAGAAAAGTGTTTTTGTTGTTGAGTATGATTTATGTAGCAAGGTTGGGGAGTTGGGATTGTTTAACCCCCAAAACAGTACCAAAATTTTAAGCATTCGAGTCCATTTGGTGGGAGTGGGGCTATGATAAGTTCATATTTTAACAACCAAGGCTGAGTGGGGCTATGATGAGTTCATATTTTTAATAACCAAGGCTATCTGCATTTCTTTGAAGAAACCACATGAGAAAACATTTCAATCCCAAATTGGGAAACAACAGACAACAGAACAGATTGGGCAATCGCATTTTCATTGTATCCTTGATTGCGCACGCCACAAAAATACTTTTTAAACATTTCTTGGTCCCCCCCCCCCCCCCAAAAAAAAAATAAATAAATAAAATTGCTTCCTCAAAGCAGTTGCACCAGCTAGGTAGGGACACTGCGCAACACAACAGTCTCCACGGTCAAACCAGGTCCAAACCCAAAGAGAACCCCCCATTCTAAACCTTCCCCAGTGGTACCCATTCCATCTGCAATCGACCTCTTCCTCATCTCATCCAGTATAAACATCACACAGGCACTCGACATGTTCCCGTACTCCCTCAGCACATGCCTGCTCTCTCTCAGCTTCTCTTTCTCCAGCCCAAGTCTCGATTCAATCCGGTCCAGAATCGCCGGTCCACCCGGGTGACTCACCCAGAACAATGAGTTCCAATCGCTGATCCCAATCCTCCCAAATGCCCCAACCAAACACTCCTCAATGTTGTCCGCTATCAACTCCGGCACGTTCTCTAGCAAATGAAACGTGAGTCCCTCCTCGCGCAAGTGCCCCTCGATTGCCCCTTCCGAATTCGGAACAACCGTCTGATTCGCAGAGAAGATTTCGAACAATGGACGTTCCCCTGACGATCCGTCGGGGTCAGCGCCGACAATCAGAGCCGACGCGCCGTCGCCAAACAGGGCCTGGCCCACCAGGGAATCGAGGTGGGTGCGAGAAGGCCCGCGGAATGTCGTGACGGTGATCTCGGAGCACACCACGAGGACGCGAGCTCCGGCGTTGTTCTCGGCGATGTCCTTGGCGAGTCGGAGGACCGTTCCGCCGGCGAAGCAACCTTGGTGGTACAGCATCACCCTTTTCACGGAGGGTTCGAGGCCGAGGAGCTTCGTCAGTCGGTAGTCGGCGCTGGGCATGTCCACGCCGGAGGTTGTGCAAAATACGAGGTGGGTGATTTTCGATTTCGGTCTTCCCCATTCCTCGATGGCCTTTGATGCTGCTTTTTCACCAAGCTTGGGTATTTCCGATATGGCTATATCGTGACGAACGTCCAGAGATGTGGCCTTGTAGGCACTCATGTTTGGGTTTTTCTTCAGAGTTTCTTCGGTTAAGTGCATGTAACGCTTTCTGATCGTTGACTTTTCGCCTGTGGATTAACAAAGCAAACAAAACTTTTACGGTTACGATGGAGCAATCTTTTGCATGGGACATGGATTGTACTGTTTCAAATATGAGAGGAAGAGGTATTTAAAATGATAAAAAATACATAAAGTGGGATATTTTGTAAGTTTATAATTTATGCATTGAGTTAAAAAATAATAATTTTTAAAATTTTTAAAATTTTTCAACATTTTACATTCAATCAATCGGACCCAAAATATAAAATTTCATCTAATGCGTTTTATCAGCTCTGAATTTTTTAACGTATTGATCTAACTTTCTAATAAAAACACCTATTGGGTTCTTCACATTTCATAATCTCAGTTAAAAAAATGTTTGATTTACATGTCATTTTAACAAAGACACCTATTGGGTTCTTCACATTTAATATATGATTCGGTGTATATATATATGTGATTGTTGTATGTAAAACTTACACATGCGCTTGAACTTCATTTTGAGATCGTTCATGTGCTCGCTGTTGGTGACCCGGAAGTAATAATCAGGATAGTCGGCCTGGTAGATGCAGTTTGGTGGAGTTGCGGTGCCAATCGCTAGGATCATGGCTCGACCCTTGGCTCGCCGGGGCTCTTGAACTTGCGCCACCGCTTCCATCACCGGCATCTAGCTGTATATTTTCTATGGTGGCGCTTTGGTTTCGATTTACAATATTGGATTTTCCAAGCCAAGGGGTGAAATTACGGGCACTTCAACGGCTTCATCACTATTTATAGAACTCTCAAAATACCCCCGTGGTTTAAACCTGCCCAATCAGCTAGTGACAGATGGCTGCTGACCCAAATTCTTTTTTTTTTTTTTTCTGATAAAAATAAAATCCTACAATGTATTCTTCTTGTTTTCTCCTCTTAGATACAATGCCAGCAAGGGACTCAAATGCGGTTTTGACTTGAAGAGTGAATCCCTTGATATCAAACCCTCTTAAATATAATGTATTTATTCTTAATTATGAGAATTATTTTTACAAGCACAAACTTTCTGATTTTTTCTTTAGATTATTTCTATTTGAAACGCATTTATTTTTAGATTTTTTCATTTAGGTTATAACTTCCTATGGTAAAAAGTTATAAATTTCTATGGTAAGGCTTTTTCTATTTTGCAATTCATATTCTCTACTAAACATCTATGTTCATTAATTGATACTAATATTAATACAAATTTATAATACATTATAAGGGTGTTTGAAGTGAAAATATTATTATAAATTTACAAAAATTACAATCTCGTAATTTATACAATGAATAAAAATATAAATTTTTTAAAAATTTGTAGAAATTTATTTTTTTTAAAGCTCAAAACACACCCTACTACTTAAATTTATTTGAATTCTCAATTTTTATTAATAAATCATTCATGTTAAAGAAATATTAGATAATTTCTTTGTCTCGAAAATCTAGGAAACTATCTCTCCCTATTTCCTATTTAAGGATTCAAGATTTAGTTTGATGAAATATAACTTGTATGGAAGATTTGCGCGTTAATTATAACCATTTCGGGCTTCTATTTGCCGCTAAGATGCCCATTTCAACCTCATTTGTAATTCTTTTTAGCTAATTATTAAATAGAAATTCATGGGTGTCATGCAATGCGTATTTAAATCCCCTACTAATAACCGTTAATGAATGAGTATAATTAGGTTGAATCCATTTAGACCCATCATAAACTTGCAGGTTTGCGATCTCTGCATGCCACAAATAACTTTGCATTCTGCCGGTGTGTTATTATATATTAATGCGACACAAAAACTAAGCTGAAACCACAGTAGAAAACAATCTTGTGTTTCTTAATTATAAAAAATGAGATAAAGGTTTCTTTTAAATTGATAAAAAATTCTAAAAAAATAATAAAAATATTAAAAAATTTTAAAAATTATTTACTTTTTTATCTAACAGCACAAATTATGAATTCACAACTTATCTTATTTTATCTCTTTTTTTGTCACTCTGAATGCACCAAAAGTAAAATAAGTTCTGAATTTGTAATTCATACACTGAGATGAAAAGTGAACAAATTTTAGAGGGGTTCCAGGAGGTTGTAATGAAAAAATCCACTATAGAAGCTGCAGTTAAAAACAAAAGGTTGAGATTTCTTTACACTTAATCCAATGGTTCTAATTTATTTTAATTAAATTTATTTTTAAAATAAAAATAAAAGTTCAAAAAATTTGATTGAAGTATAATTAATACAAAATGTCAAAGATCATATGCCATTAAAATACAAAAAAATCTTAATTATTTATTTTTTCACCCCAAGGTCTCAAGTTCAAGTCTCCTCTCTAGCAAAAACTTGGGGCCAGCCTCCCGGGCGCAAAGCGTAGTAAAGGTTGGTAGGACGGGCCTCCTTGGCTGGACGAACCGTATCCAGTTCTTGGGTGTGGGTCCGACTCCCCGCCGCTACGCGAGTTCGCGATTGACCGCTATACATGTTGAGGGGCCGGTATGTGTGGCACAAACCAAAAGAGATTCACTCTCTAGGGGTTTGACCTAGGGAGTGAATCTCTCGAGGTTAAATCCACTGCTGTTTCCTCAAGCTCATTTAGAGGATTTTAAAAATTTACAGCTAAGCTAATCAAAGGGAGCTTATGCATCGAACGGAGCCTATACGTCTAGTAAATTAACACGTGTCCACACACACACACACAAGAAAAACAGCAACCCAACTGCAAGATCCAAGTATCAAACTCTGTCAATTAATATCCGCGTGCATGAGCAAGAGCGACGGGGACATCTAAGTCTCTGGCATTCTTCCCACTCGTTCCATCTTCAAGCTGCGGAACCATCTCCTGGGTCACACGAAAATATGTGTGTGAATATATTAAATCAATTCTTTATTTTAAAATTAAATTAATTCTAAAATAAAAATATTTTAAAATAAATTATAAATAAATAACTATTTTTAAAAACTACTTAAATTTTAGTCACGGATAGTTTTGGATGTTTGAGGGGTATAAAGGAGAAAAGCAAAAAACTTTGCCAAAATCTGAGCTTAATCAACCACTCTTCCCAATCCCTCGTATTGTAAATAAATATTTTTTTGAAAAAAGAAGTATATATATATTTACATATTTATTATATCCAGATGATGGTTCATTGGCCATCAAGCTGGTGTCCTAATAAATTAAGGCCCATTTAACAACACAAATTTTAATATTTTTTAATAATTTTTATTTAAAAATTATTAATTATAATTTTTAGTATGTGTAATAAAATAAGTTATAATTTTTAGTAATTTTTTATAATTTTTGAATGTTTGATAAAATTTTTAGTAATTTTAATATTTTTTAGTAACTTTTAAGTGTTTAATAAAATTTTAACAAATTTTAGTAATTTTTTATGCGTTTTGTGAAACTTTGAGTAGAACAAATTATTGTAATAGAGCAAAAAAAAATAATAAAACTTAAAATTTTATCAAATACTCATTTTATAATTTTTGATAAATTTGTATACTTCCGTGTAATGTCAAACGAGACCTAAATATCTGATACGGCTTGCAAGATGTATCTTATCACGCCAGTGGTGCGTCAAACCTGATCTTGTGATGAAGCGAACGGCTGGGATGATAGTCTTCTCGTTTTTTTGTCAATCCTGCCTCTTTGTTTTGAAATATCTACTACAGGAAACCAAATTCCAAAGCTTTTGAATGATCAGGAAAAATTTAAGATAAAAAAGGGTGAAGTGAGTAATTATGTTGCGCTGAAAATATCTTCAAAGGCACATTTTTCACGTTTTACATACGTACTTAGAACCCATTTGGAGGCTAAAAAATAAGAAAAAAATAAAAATTTTGATAATTTTTTATATATTTTTTAATTACATTTTTTTTTGTGTTTGATAAAATAAAATATATTTTTTAATATTTTTTTTTAATTTTTAAGTATTTAGTAAATTTTTTATTGTAATAAATCAAAAAATAGTAATTTTTTTGTATTTAATATTTTTTTACTGTAATAAATCAAAAAGTGATAACTTTTTATTTTATTTTTTACTATAACAAATTAAAAAAGTAAAAAAAATTATGATTCTACCAAAGGCACCAAAAATTTTAACACGTAACTTTTTGATAATTTTTTTTACTAATTTTTTAACTTCCAAACGGGTCCTTAATCCGTCAAGTGATGTTTGGATGATGGGTCAAGGCCCAAGTTTTTATAGGTCGCAGTGGTTGCACTACAAGGACTCTAGCGAAG
The DNA here is from genome assembly GCA_019916065.1 of Vitellaria paradoxa. Classification (NCBI taxonomy): domain Eukaryota; kingdom Viridiplantae; phylum Streptophyta; class Magnoliopsida; order Ericales; family Sapotaceae; genus Vitellaria; species Vitellaria paradoxa. The sequence goes on from CM034240.1 coordinate 4,167,502, forward strand.
GAGTGAAAGGTTAGAATTTGATCAAATAATTTAATAAATATTATTAAGTAAATTAATAAATATTATTTGATGTCTCTTATAATTAATTCAAGTGATTTATGAATATACTTTTCAGAGAAATTATATAAATTTGATTCATAATTTAAATAAAATGTGTGTGAGAAATAATGTACATTTTTTCGATTTATTTATCAGTTACGTAATTCGTTAAAAATTACAATAAATCAATATTAGTTCAAATATTACTAAAAAAAATATTATTTGACAAAATTAGTAAAAAAATCTACTGCAAACCTACATATCCCCTTTTTCACCGAGAAATAGTATCTCTCAATTTCACTTGCCAGACCCAAATTAATGAATTCTAGTCAACACACAAATTATATCAAAATGAAATTTTAATAATTTTTTTCTTAAAAATAAGCTCTTGTAATATTATTATAAATTTAATAAAAAAAAAGACATTCTAATGCGTAAAAAGTTATATATAATATCAAAAAATTATTTTAAAATTTTAAATTATGATGAATTTCTTATTAATTATTTAAGTAATTTGAAAATTAAATCATCACGAATTTGAGTTATTTCTGCTAGTAAAATTATTAGTTGTTTGATATAACAACAAGAGTTGGTAATAGTAGAAAATTTATTTAATTTTTAAAATATTTGATATAAATGATAAACGAGCTTCAACTTTAATATTTTTTAACAATCCAAGTTTGCACTTAATTTATTTATTTATTTATTTATTTTAAAGATTCTATCAACAACGAGCTTGGCTAGTTTCAACGCCTATGTAACCAACAGCGCAAAGTAGAGAAGCCCCATGCGTGCTTCGACAAAATACAATAAATTAATTAGTTATTATCTACCTGAGGCGTAATGTGGTCGTCTTCTTTCCTTTGGCAAGTCGAGGGTTGACTCAGAACTGTCCGGCAAGTAACGATCGAGGCGGAGAACACGACCGTCGTTCTCCAGCATCGTTCGGACGAACGAAGCCTCCATTGAGCTCAAGTATTGCATGTGCTTCTCGTTCGTCCAGTACCCACTCGACGAATTCCGCTCTTTGTTCCCTTCCATCAATCGTCGCCGGAAAACCGCTCTGTGGGTTTGGCCGGATATGGTATTGTGATTTCAAAACCAAGGATTTATTGCTTGCGGGTTTTTATAGAGCAGGCTTTGCTAGTTTGCTTTTGCCAGCACTTTTAGCTTTTGAAGTTGGAAGAGAGTAAGGGAAGCACGTACTCGCTTGCTTTTGTTGGGCGGACACCTGTTTGGGAGATGATGGAGAAGTCAGAACTCTTATCATGTAATCGTGGTCCGATCTCACTTTCGCTGAAAATTTTCACTTTCTTCTTGTGTTGCTCTGGCTTTCCTTTTTATCTAAATTATATTTTTTCAATTAAAAATATAAAATTTAAAACTTGCAGTTACTTTATTCGATTTTTTTTATGTGTATAAGATAAATTTCAAAAAAAAAAAATCTTTTAAAAACCTTGTTATGTAATTTTTGTTAAAATAAAACGGAAGTCAATATTAAAATTTGAATACTAAAATTAACTATAATGAAATTGTTTTATTTTTTTTTTCTTTTTGAAAACAGAATCTAAAAACTTATTTTAACTGTTATTATAATGAACTTGTTATTATAATTTTTTTTAACAATAAACGGACAAATTAAAACAGATAATAATAAACTATTATAAATTATAATAACAATAAAAAAAACAAAATAGATTTTAGTAAAAAAAAAAAAAAATCGAAGACTGTGATTAACACAGTTTCCTTAAAATAGATTCGTCCCTTCTACTTGTACTTGAGATTGGTATGAACGTCTGTCTCCCTCCTATGATACAACGGTAGATAGTGGTGAAGTATGTACAGTACTTCAACACTTTCGTCGAACTGAATAAATCGACACAAAAAAAACAGTATGCAGATATTAAAATGAGAGGAGAGAAGAAAATTTTCTAGGTGTATATAAAACAAAAGATGTGTCTATATTTATAGGCAAATGAAATAGGGGCAATTCTGAAATTTATGCTGCATATTAAACCTACAGTTATATAATTTAAATTCTGTACTAAACCTGCTGTTATAGAGATTTAAAATAGAAATTTAATTCTGTAATTATGTGGTAGATACAGAATTCAAAATTGATTTTGCGAAATTATCTGGAAATATTGAAAAACAAAAGGTTATAAAAATGAGCTCTTCACGAGATTCACTTTTCAGTCCAGCATTCATGTCTGCAGGTCACGCACTTGCACACGACAAAAGTTCGCCAGCCTCCGTCAGGGTGCTAGATTTGCACCCCGTGCGCAAGCGCGCGAGGCATAGTACTTCTAATAATTAATTACCACTTCTCAAAAGTGTAATTATATATAAAACTCTCAATCTTTTATCCTGTTTTTCAAATGTGTGAGAAGTGATTTCACATTTTTTATACACTTTCTACTTAACCTTTTTCTTTTCTAAATCAAAGGTGATTTTTTAAGATACAATTTCTCATTCATCTATTTATTAATGTCATATTTTCCAACAATTTTAATTTGACCAAACAAGCTCGATGTTGTCAAAAGCATTTTACGCCATATGTGTCAAACAAGAAACATTTGTTGCCGTCCCAAAAAGGGTAGTCGAGTTGGTTCGGATGGCGGGTTGAAGGACCTAGGACCAATAGATTCTGGGTTCGACTCCTCTTGGGGGCAGTCCTTCCTCTAATTGTGGAGGGCCATTTAACAGCCTTCTCGGCTGAGCCGATCAGCCAAGGCGGCTCAGCCAGGGCTTGTCTAGACTGGTTTACCTTCTCGTGATTCTTTACTGGCTAGAGTCACGGGACAGATTTCACCCAGTACGCACCCATAGGTAGCGGCTGCGGGTTGCTCTCTGACCCCAAAAGAAACATATGTTGCCGAAGTAATGGGGGAGGAGCGTGGCGAGTATGCCCTCGTTAGGTTCAGGAGCGAGTAGAAACTGGAGATTCCAACAGGGGAAAAATATCTGAGGCCCACTAGGATTAAGTTGTTGGCGGTTCGAAGATATATTTTTTTTTTTTTTGGTAATTGGTTCGAAGATATTTTAGAAAAACAAAGGTACTCTTTAATTAACTTGGGAAAGACGATGTATTTACGCTTAGTTTAGGGAAAAAATTAAATTTTTAATAACTGATTTTTTTAATTTTTATTGAATCAAATTCAATCACATACAAATTTTTTTATTCAAACTCAAAATCCAGCTCAAATTTCCTGTTATTTATTTAAGCTCAATTCAAATAAATTAAAACGCAATTAGAATGGGAGAAACCACGATTATTATCTGTAATAGATATTTCTTTTGATATTTTATACGTTTTATGTTACATTAATGTCCTCGTCAGCAAACTCTATTTACGGAGGTGCCCTCACAACACATGCATGTGTTACTTACCCAAAAAAAAAAAAAAAAAAAATACATGCATGGGATGCGATCAAGTTCAAGATTGAAGACAAAGACGAGTGTTAATGCAGAAGCATATATATACGTGTGTGTGTGTGTTTGAAGTGATAAAAAGTGAGATAAAATGAGATAAGTTATAGATTCGTAATTCATGCAGTGAAATAAAAAGTGAATAAGTTTTAGAGATTTTTAAAATTTTTCAGAAATTATTTTTACTTTTTTAGTACATATATAAAAAAAAGCCACAACGCGAATGTCTTATAATTGCTGTGGTGTTTATGCAGAAAGCGCATGCACATGGCTGAAACATGTGAATGGTTACGCATGCATGCTTTATATAAAAGCCATTTGGATGCGAGAGTTTCCCCCACGGCTCTATTTTTCACCCAAACGTAACTTACAGTTATCTCTCTTTGCTGTTTTGTTGCGTGAATTGCTTTAACACGGCTCTCCTCGGTGTAACCGAGAGTTGCGTGCAAGGGCGGACGCACGTATGGGCAAGAGGGTCAATTGATTCTACTTAAAGTAAAATTTTTATAGAAAATAATATAATTTTTAAGATATTTTTATACTTTTACTCCTATAAAATATATT